>CP092885.1:58990032-59423829 GCA_030710605.1 Cordylochernes scorpioides | reverse complement strand
GATCAATGTAAACATTTAGAGTCCAATATCTACATCTGTCGTCTCCCGAGAGGCCCTCTCTAGACTAACAGCTCCTATTACAATTCAGACAATCCCGGCGGCTGTGACAATAGTAGACCAATATGTAAATGAAATCCAAGATAGAATGTTCCATAGAATGCTTTATCGTTCCCGACTTCAGGAAGGACGACCAAAATTGGCAGTCATATACCTATCAATGTAACAAGTCAATATTTTACAAACTTTTCTCGAATTTATTGGCCAATGAGAGCTTTGTCTATTTGTACAACCAGCCCTACAGTTGGGCAGAAAAGCTGAGAATATCGTTAGAAAATGGCAAAGTGGATGACTAGAGCAGCAGAAGTTATGTATCTCCACTAAGACTGCTTACATATTTACATATTGGTACTTTCTACCTTTGTTTACTTCTTTTTCTTCTCCTTGGACTCCAGGACGAGCCTATATAAGACGCACTGTCTGTTATATCCTCGATGACATGTAGGATCTAGGAGAGGCAAGTAGGTGACACAAGATGATAGTTCTTTATTTAAATCATAAAACTATTTTAGAGGCGTAATATTCTTTTTAAAATAAAACAATTTCTACTGTCCTTACTGCGATGGAAAAATTAAAGGGAGAGCCTGGCTCATCAGTGGTGAACCCTCCCAGCGGTTTCGCCAGTTTATTTCGTCTGACATATATACACATGTATGATGATGATAAATAACTACACAATAAGTCAATGAAAACAATATTATGTTGTCAATACATAATAAATAAAATTTTATAAAAAGGGTTTTTGTTGTATAAAGCATCCTCCTACCTAACGATTGTATTTGCTAAATACCTGATTGCCTATTTACATATTGGTACTTTATATCACATTGTTTGCTTTGTTGTTGTTTATTTTTCCTTCATGGATTCCGTGGGGAGTCTATATAAGACGAAATGTCTTGATTAAAAATGTTTGTTATTGAGTTCAGAATTACTGAGGGGAGGGGGACTGCATACTTAATTCTTTATTTGCTTTTCCCACATCTCTTGGCTATCTTCTTCAAAGTGTGGTGTTCTTATTTCTTATCTCCACTCAATCATATTAGGATATCAAGTTGTGACCCTCCCTTGATGGTGTCTGTTTGACAACCACCATTACTGGGTGAAGTAGAATGTGTCTGCCTTTGTCATTAAGACTAGGAGCACTACTCAGTGGCAGGCCGACTTAGCTCCAAAAGAAATGGCTGCCTCTGACATGAGGAACAGACGCCATGTGCAGCTGCTCCTAACATGGAGTACAAACGCTGCTCATCCTGTATCCCTGGATTAGGAGCCCTTACAGGGTACTATCAGCTGGGCCAGCTGAAGCCAGGCTTTTTAGTGAGTTTGTTACTGATTCCCCTCCTCCTTTTTCCTCCGGGCTTTGGACCAGCAAAGGCGGATTTTCAAAGTGTGGTGGTGGTGCTTATCTCCATGGTTAAACCAATTCCTGAAGTCCACTCCTCTCCAATTTTGTGATGGTACTTATAGGCCTGGAAAATAGGTCCTCTATTGTCAGTTCTGAACATGATATGTTCCGGAGAAGCTTCTGCACTATTGCATTTCAAGCAGTTATTGAAGGTTTTTTTATCCATTTTGAAATTTTAAGGTTTTTATTCTTTAAAGTGCATGAAAAAAACGAAAGAAAAAAAAATATATAAAAAGATCAGGTGTTGAAATCAATATTAAAAATGGCATATCCTGACCAGGAGCACATGTGTTTTACAGAAGGCAGAGCGCCATCTGGTGGAACAGAAATCAACTAAACATTGACTTAGCCTGTTGATAAATCAAGAAAATTGGGTTGGCCAAATGTCAGGGAACAGGCTAAGTCAATGTTTAGTTGATTTCTGTTCCACCAGATGGCGCTCTGCCTTCTGTAAAGCAAATGTGCTCCTGGTCAGGATATGCCATTTTTAATATTCTTTAAAGTGTAAACATCCAAATTAACGTTTCACTGCCGTTATTCCAGAATATAGTTGGCTACACTGTTTCAATATTGTCACAGAGAATAATTTTGATTTTGTTGCTACATGGAATGGGGGGGTACCATTGCCCCGTTAGTCAGCCACATTCCAGAGTTCCCTGTTCACAGTTACCGTAGCGGCTCACGACACCGTACTACAGGGCAGTCCCTTACTTGTGCTGCTTCTCCCGTCCGCCATGTAGAGGAGTGTGGACACCACCACAGAGAATAATTAATTGAATGAAAAATAAACAGATTAATAATTAACCCAAAGCAATTTGAATGTAATTCTACTGTCCTATAAGCTTATGTCCATAATCTTCTTGAAAACCATTTCTGAGATTCCATCCTTCAGTGCTGCATATATAAGCAGAATCGTTCAATACAGTATTAGAGCTCTGAGAAGCGGTCTGGTGGATTAAATTGGCGAAACCGCTGGGAGAGTTCACCACTGATGAGCCAAGCCCTCCCAATATATTTTTTCATCGCAGTAAGGACAGTAGAAGTTTGTATTGTGTATAGAAGAAACATTCGCGCTTTTAAATCCTTTCATTTTATAAGATTAATAATTCCTTTCATTGAATTTAATTTTCTACAATTACCTTGCTCGTTAATAGTTATAATTGTACACAAATAAATTTACTGGCAATGCGTTTCTTTTAAATATCATCAATTAACGATAGATGGCAATAAAATTTAATTTGTTAATAGTTATGATTGTAAATATTTTTTTACCAGTGATTTTTTTTTGACACTTTTATTTCATCAATAAATACACAAGGTAATAAAACAGAACTCCGCCTTTGTTGGTCCCAAGCTCGGATGAATAAGGAGGAGGGGGAGCAGTAACAAGCTCGGTAAAAAACCTGGGCTCAGCTGGCCATTCTGATAGTACCCTGTAAGGGTTCCTAATCCAGGGATACAGGATGAGTAGCGTTTGTACTCCATGTTAGAAGCGGCTGCACATGTTGTCTATTCCTCATGTCAGAGGCGGCCATTTCTTTTGGAGCTAAGTCGGCCTGCCACTGAGTAGTGCTCCCAGTCTTAATGACAAAGGCAGACTACCTCACCCAGTGTGGAGATAAGAAAGAAGAAGACTGTTAAACAGTACCCCATTGTTCTGATACACTATTAAATTGGTTACTTGCACTCACTGGTGAGGTTGGATTTTTGCAAGAATCGGGAGCCATTGGAGCATTTTTTTTTTCAATCAGAAAAAAGTACCCGATGCAGGATTCGATCCTGGGTCATAGCGGTCAAAAACCAACGGTTTAGACCACACTTCCACAGATCTCCATCAAATTTATTTGCTGACCTTGTGAAAATATTAAGTCCAATTTTCTTCTTTTATTGATACCAAGTGCCTTTTTTACAGTAAAGAACCTCTCTGTAAAGGACAACACTTAGTTTCTGATCTAAAGTATCCTTTAGGGGAAAGTGTCCTCATATAGGTGGATTGTAAAACAGTTAAAATTGGTCATTTTATCAACCAAAAACTGTCCTTTGTAGAGAGATGTCTTCTAGCGAAAGTGTCCTTTGTTGGAGGTTGTTCTATTATATAGTAAAATCTCACTGTGGGGTCGATGGAATGGTGGTCTAAACCGTTGGTTTTTGACCGCTACAACCCAGGATCGAATTAGGTACTTTTTCTGAGAAAAAAAAAATGCTCCAATGGCCCCCGATTCTTACAAAAGTCCATACCCATCAGCGAGTACAAGTAGCCAAACGAGGCTCTGACACATATGTAAGTAAAACAACACTTGAAGTTACACCGCATGAGTTTCTTTTTAATGAAAAATCAAAATTTATTTCAAGGTGAAATATTGACTATTTCTAACCTTTTTGGATGAGGTATGAAAGGGTGAATTATGAAGAGTAATGATTCACCTTGAAATAAATTTTGATTTTTCATTGAAAAGAAACTCATGCGGTGTAACTTCAAGTGTTGTTTTACAATCACAAGCCGCAGTGTATTATATAACATTTGTAAGTGCAAAAGTCAGACTGCTTTGCACATGTGTAGTAGATATTTGGTGCACTTACAGTAAAAGCAGTTGCCAACTTCTACCCACCATGATTATCATGGCCTGTACCACATGTACTAGGGATAAAAAAAAAAACGTACTGTAGGGAACCCCATTGGAACTGAACTTTTAGTTCCCTTTATTAAAAACATCTCCTGATCATGCAATTAAACTAATGGCTTGCGCCATCGTCAGAATAAATATCAACTAATCAATGATTTTGTAAATTTATTTCAGAATAAGCCAAATACTATTACTTGATGGTTAGCACTTTTCTTGATTAATAAAGAAAGGGTATTTGGTCAATACTGGAATAATTAAAAATCAACAATTAGTTGATATCTTCTTTCTTATCTCCACTCAATCATATTAGGGTATCAAGTTGTGACCCTTAATGGTGTCTGTTTGACAACTATCATGACTGGGTGAAGTAGAATGTGTCTGCCTTTGTCATTAAGACTGGGAGCACTACTCATTGGCAGGCCAATTTAGCTACAAAAGAAATGGCCGCCTCTGACATGAGGAACAGACACCATGTGCAGCTGCTCCTAACATGGAGTACAGACACTGCTCATCCTGTATTCCTGGATTAGGAGCCCTTACAGGGTACTATCAGCCGGGCCAGCTGAACCCAGGTTATTTAGTGAGCTTGTTACTGCTCCCCCTCCTCCTTTTTCATCCGGGCTTGGGACCAGCAAAGGCGGAGTTATTAGTTGATATTTATTCTGATAGATGGCGCAAACCATTTGTTTAGTTTCATGACCAGGAGATGTCTTTCTCTTAACAAACCGGTCGTATCTCATTAAGTGTAACAGCCTTAAAATTAACCCTGAAGTATTGGCTGCGGGTGTTGAATATGAGCAGTGACAGATTGCCGCGTATATGTTTTAATAGAACACGGGAACTGTCTAATGCTTCGGGCACACCCATCGGTTTCATTAAAAAGTTCACCAATCTGCATAATAATAATGGATCCCCTGCACTTGTTTCCTGTGATGATCCTGAAACGCTGAGGAGCGCGATTACAGGGCTCTTAAAAACAGCGGCAGACCAATCTATACAAAACGACCTTACAAGAATGGATAAATCTAAGCTATACTCTCACTACAAAGACATTCACATATCTTTCATGACGGAGGGATACCTTTTAGGGGATTTTCCTTTCCCGGTTGTAAGACTACTCGCACAAGTTAGAATACTTTCAAGTTTTTTTAGAGAAAACCACACCAAGGGTCAGTGACCCTAAATAAAGGCTTTTTGTTGTTGTTGTCTTTCTCTTAACGATACAATATTCTGCTCACAATAAAGTTTTGAAATCTTCGTTTTGATCTTAAAATATTGACATATCAGTTTCTAGTATTGATGACAGTCTTGGGAAATACACTCATGGACAAAACTCAAGGAAGTTGTATCTTTCAGCATGTATATCAGGATTCAGACAATAACTCTGAAATATATTACAGTGACCTTTATTGAAGACATACAAGATAACCAAGTGTGAACAAAAGTGCCTCTGTCTCCTTAAAAAAAAAAAAAAAACAGATAACCCCCAACATATCAAAGACTTTCCACTTTCTCAAGTTTTGTCCATGAGTGTATAATTCAACTCCCCCCCAAGTCCTGTAAACAATGCCTCAGCGTAGCGGGGAAGTAACTCTGGACAGGACAGTATGTCTTGTACTCTGGGTACCTAGACATGAAGACTGTCCTACTAAACCCAGCTAAATGTAGAGACCTCCCCAAGTCCTGTAAACACTGCCTTAGCATATCGGGGAGGTGACCCTGGACAGGACAGTATGTCTGGAGTCTTGTACTCCTGGTACACTAGAGCTGTCCTACTAAGTCCAGCTAAATGTAGAGACCTCCCCAAGTCCTGTAAACACTGCCTTAGCATATCGGGGAGGTGACCCAGATAAGGACAGTATGTCTGGAGTCTTGTACTCCTGGTATCCTAGAGCTGTCCTACTAAGTCCAGCTAAATGTAGAGACCTCCCCAAGTCCTGTAAACACTGCCTTAGCATATCGGGGAGGTGACCCAGATAAGGACAGTATGTCTGGAGTCTTGTACTCCTGGTATCCTAGAGCTGTCCTACTAAGTCCAGCTAAATGTAGAGACCTCCCCAAGTCCTGTAAACACTGCCTTAGCATATCGGGGAGGTGACCCAGATAAGGACAGTATGTCTGGAGTCTTGTACTCCTGGTATCCTAGAGCTGTCCTACTAAGTCCAGCTAAATGTAGAGACCTCCCCAAGTCCTGTAAACACTGCCTTAGCATATCGGGGAGGTGACCCTGGACAGGACAGTATGTCTGGAGTCTTGTACTCCTGGTACACTAGAGCTGTCCTACTAAGTCCAGCTAAATGTAGAGACCTCCCCAAGTCCTGTAAACACTGCCTTAGCATATCGGGGAGGTGACCCAGATAAGGACAGTATGTCTGGAGTCTTGTACTCCTGGTACACTAGAGCTGTCCTACTAAGTCCAGCTAAATGTAGAGACCTCCCCAAGTCCTGTAAACACTGCCTTAGCATATCGGGGAGGTGACCCAGATAAGGACAGTATGTCTGGAGTCTTGTACTCCTGGTACACTAGAGCTGTCCTACTAAGTCCAGCTAAATGTAGAGACCTCCCCAAGTCCTGTAAACACTGCCTTAGCATATCGGGGAGGTGACCCAGATAAGGACAGTATGTCTGGAGTCTTGTACTCCTGGTACACTAGAGCTGTCCTACTAAGTCCAGCTAAATGTAGAGACCTCCCCAAGTCCTGTAAACACTGCCTTAGCATATCGGGGAGGTGACCCAGATAAGGACAGTATGTCTGGAGTCTTGTACTCCTGGTATCCTAGAGCTGTCCTACTAAACCCAGCTAAATGTAGAGACCTCCCCAAGTCCTGTAAACACTGCCTTAGCATATCGGGGAGGTGACCCAGATAAGGACAGTATGTCTGGAGTCTTGTACTCCTGGTATCCTAGAGCTGTCCTACTAAGTCCAGCTAAATGTAGAGACCTCCCCAAGTCCTGTAAACACTGCCTTAGCATATCGGGGAGGTGACCCAGATAAGGACAGTATGTCTGGAGTCTTGTACTCCTGGTACACTAGAGCTGTCCTACTAAGTCCAGCTAAATGTAGAGACCTCCCCAAGTCCTGTAAACACTGCCTTAGCATATCGGGGAGGTGACCCAGATAAGGACAGTATGTCTGGAGTCTTGTACTCCTGGTACACTAGAGCTGTCCTACTAAGTCCAGCTAAATGTAGAGACCTCCCCAAGTCCTGTAAACACTGCCTTAGCATATCGGGGAGGTGACCCAGATAAGGACAGTATGTCTGGAGTCTTGTACTCCTGGTACACTAGAGCTGTCCTACTAAGTCCAGCTAAATGTAGAGACCTCCCCAAGTCCTGTAAACACTGCCTTAGCATATCGGGGAGGTGACCCAGATAAGGACAGTATGTCTGGAGTCTTGTACTCCTGGTATCCTAGAGCTGTCCTACTAAACCCAGCTAAATGTAGAGACCTCCCCAAGTCCTGTAAACACTGCCTTAGCATATCGGGGAGGTGACCCAGATAAGGACAGTATGTCTGGAGTCTTGTACTCCTGGTACACTAGAGCTGTCCTACTAAGTCCAGCTAAATGTAGAGACCTCCCCAAGTCCTGTAAACACTGCCTTAGCATATCGGGGAGGTGACCCAGATAAGGACAGTATGTCTGGAGTCTTGTACTCCTGGTACACTAGAGCTGTCCTACTAAGTCCAGCTAAATGTAGAGACCTCCCCAAGTCCTGTAAACACTGCCTTAGCATATCGGGGAGGTGACCCAGATAAGGACAGTATGTCTGGAGTCTTGTACTCCTGGTATCCTAGAGCTGTCCTACTAAACCCAGCTAAATGTAGAGACCTCCCCAAGTCCTGTAAACACTGCCTTAGCATATCGGGGAGGTGACCCAGATAAGGACAGTATGTCTGGAGTCTTGTACTCCTGGTATCCTAGAGCTGTCCTACTAAGTCCAGCTAAATGTAGAGACCTCCCCAAGTCCTGTAAACACTGCCTTAGCATATCGGGGAGGTGACCCAGATAAGGACAGTATGTCTGGAGTCTTGTACTCCTGGTACACTAGAGCTGTCCTACTAAGTCCAGCTAAATGTAGAGACCTCCCCAAGTCCTGTAAACACTGCCTTAGCATATCGGGGAGGTGACCCAGATAAGGACAGTATGTCTGGAGTCTTGTACTCCTGGTACACTAGAGCTGTCCTACTAAGTCCAGCTAAATGTAGAGACCTCCCCAAGTCCTGTAAACACTGCCTTAGCATATCGGGGAGGTGACCCAGATAAGGACAGTATGTCTGGAGTCTTGTACTCCTGGTATCCTAGAGCTGTCCTACTAAACCCAGCTAAATGTAGAGACCTCCCCAAGTCCTGTAAACACTGCCTTAGCATATCGGGGAGGTGACCCAGATAAGGACAGTATGTCTGGAGTCTTGTACTCCTGGTACCCTAGAGCTGTCCTACTAAGTCCAGCTAAATGTAGAGACCTCCCCAAGTCCTGTAAACACTGCCTTAGCATATCGGGGAGGTGACCCAGATAAGGACAGTATGTCTGGAGTCTTGTACTCCTGGTACACTAGAGCTGTCCTACTAAGTCCAGCTAAATGTAGAGACCTCCCCAAGTCCTGTAAACACTGCCTTAGCATATCGGGGAGGTGACCCAGATAAGGACAGTATGTCTGGAGTCTTGTACTCCTGGTATCCTAGAGCTGTCCTACTAAGTCCAGCTAAATGTAGAGACCTCCCCAAGTCCTGTAAACACTGCCTTAGCATATCGGGGAGGTGACCCAGATAAGGACAGTATGTCTGGAGTCTTGTACTCCTGGTACACTAGAGCTGTCCTACTAAGTCCAGCTAAATGTAGAGACCTCCCCAAGTCCTGTAAACACTGCCTTAGCATATCGGGGAGGTGACCCAGATAAGGACAGTATGTCTGGAGTCTTGTACTCCTGGTACACTAGAGCTGTCCTACTAAGTCCAGCTAAATGTAGAGACCTCCCCAAGTCCTGTAAACACTGCCTTAGCATATCGGGGAGGTGACCCAGATAAGGACAGTATGTCTGGAGTCTTGTACTCCTGGTATCCTAGAGCTGTCCTACTAAGTCCAGCTAAATGTAGAGACCTCCCCAAGTCCTGTAAACACTGCCTTAGCATATCGGGGAGGTGACCCAGATAAGGACAGTATGTCTGGAGTCTTGTACTCCTGGTATCCTAGAGCTGTCCTACTAAGTCCAGCTAAATGTAGAGACCTCCCCAAGTCCTGTAAACACTGCCTTAGCATATCGGGGAGGTGACCCAGATAAGGACAGTATGTCTGGAGTCTTGTACTCCTGGTATCACTAGAGCTGTCCTACTAAGTCCAGCTAAATGTAGAGACCTCCCCAAGTCCTGTAAACACTGCCTTAGCATATCGGGGAGGTGACCCAGATAAGGACAGTATGTCTGGAGTCTTGTACTCCTGGTACACTAGAGCTGTCCTACTAAGTCCAGCTAAATGTAGAGACCTCCCCAAGTCCTGTAAACACTGCCTTAGCATATCGGGGAGGTGACCCAGATAAGGACAGTATGTCTGGAGTCTTGTACTCCTGGTATCCTAGAGCTGTCCTACTAAACCCAGCTAAATGTAGAGACCTCCCCAAGTCCTGTAAACACTGCCTTAGCATATCGGGGAGGTGACCCAGATAAGGACAGTATGTCTGGAGTCTTGTACTCCTGGTATCCTAGAGCTGTCCTACTAAGTCCAGCTAAATGTAGAGACCTCCCCAAGTCCTGTAAACACTGCCTTAGCATATCGGGGAGGTGACCCAGATAAGGACAGTATGTCTGGAGTCTTGTACTCCTGGTATCACTAGAGCTGTCCTACTAAGTCCAGCTAAATGTAGAGACCTCCCCAAGTCCTGTAAACACTGCCTTAGCATATCGGGGAGGTGACCCAGATAAGGACAGTATGTCTGGAGTCTTGTACTCCTGGTATCCTAGAGCTGTCCTACTAAACCCAGCTAAATGTAGAGACCTCCCCAAGTCCTGTAAACACTGCCTTAGCATATCGGGGAGGTGACCCAGATAAGGACAGTATGTCTGGAGTCTTGTACTCCTGGTATCCTAGAGCTGTCCTACTAAGTCCCAGCTAAATGTAGAGACCTCCCCAAGTCCTGTAAACACTGCCTTAGCATATCGGGGAGGTGACCCAGATAAGGACAGTATGTCTGGAGTCTTGTACTCCTGGTATCACTAGAGCTGTCCTACTAAGTCCAGCTAAATGTAGAGACCTCCCCAAGTCCTGTAAACACTGCCTTAGCATATCGGGGAGGTGACCCAGATAAGGACAGTATGTCTGGAGTCTTGTACTCCTGGTATCACTAGAGCTGTCCTACTAAGTCCAGCTAAATGTAGAGACCTCCCCAAGTCCTGTAAACACTGCCTTAGCATATCGGGGAGGTGACCCAGATAAGGACAGTATGTCTGGAGTCTTGTACTCCTGGTATCCTAGAGCTGTCCTACTAAGTCCAGCTAAATGTAGAGACCTCCCCAAGTCCTGTAAACACTGCCTTAGCATATCGGGGAGGTGACCCAGATAAGGACAGTATGTCTGGAGTCTTGTACTCCTGGTATCCTAGAGCTGTCCTACTAAGTCCAGCTAAATGTAGAGACCTCCCCAAGTCCTGTAAACACTGCCTTAGCATATCGGGGAGGTGACCCAGATAAGGACAGTATGTCTGGAGTCTTGTACTCCTGGTATCCTAGAGCTGTCCTACTAAGTCCAGCTAAATGTAGAGACCTCCCCAAGTCCTGTAAACACTGCCTTAGCATATCGGGGAGGTGACCCAGATAAGGACAGTATGTCTGGAGTCTTGTACTCCTGGTATCCTAGAGCTGTCCTACTAAGTCCAGCTAAATGTAGAGACCTCCCCAAGTCCTGTAAAACACTGCCTTAGCATATCGGGGAGGTGACCCAGATAAGGACAGTATGTCTGGAGTCTTGTACTCCTGGTACACTAGAGCTGTCCTACTAAGTCCAGCTAAATGTAGAGACCTCCCCAAGTCCTGTAAACACTGCCTTAGCATATCGGGGAGGTGACCCAGATAAGGACAGTATGTCTGGAGTCTTGTACTCCTGGTATCCTAGAGCTGTCCTACTAAGACCCAGCTAAATGTAGAGACCTCCCCAAGTCCTGTAAACACTGCCTTAGCATATCGGGGAGGTGACCCAGATAAGGACAGTATGTCTGGAGTCTTGTACTCCTGGTACACTAGAGCTGTCCTACTAAGTCCAGCTAAATGTAGAGACCTCCCCAAGTCCTGTAAACACTGCCTTAGCATATCGGGGAGGTGACCCAGATAAGGACAGTATGTCTGGAGTCTTGTACTCCTGGTATCCTAGAGCTGTCCTACTAAACCCAGCTAAATGTAGAGACCTCCCCAAGTCCTGTAAACACTGCCTTAGCATATCGGGGAGGTGACCCAGATAAGGACAGTATGTCTGGAGTCTTGTACTCCTGGTATCCTAGAGCTGTCCTACTAAGTCCAGCTAAATGTAGAGACCTCCCCAAGTCCTGTAAACACTGCCTTAGCATATCGGGGAGGTGACCCAGATAAGGACAGTATGTCTGGAGTCTTGTACTCCTGGTATCCTAGAGCTGTCCTACTAAGTCCAGCTAAATGTAGAGACCTCCCCAAGTCCTGTAAACACTGCCTTAGCATATCGGGGAGGTGACCCAGATAAGGACAGTATGTCTGGAGTCTTGTACTCCTGGTATCCTAGAGCTGTCCTACTAAACCCAGCTAAATGTAGAGACCTCCCCAAGTCCTGTAAACACTGCCTTAGCATATCGGGGAGGTGACCCAGATAAGGACAGTATGTCTGGAGTCTTGTACTCCTGGTATCCTAGAGCTGTCCTACTAAGTCCAGCTAAATGTAGAGACCTCCCCAAGTCCTGTAAAACACTGCCTTAGCATATCGGGGAGGTGACCCAGATAAGGACAGTATGTCTGGAGTCTTGTACTCCTGGTATCCTAGAGCTGTCCTACTAAGTCCAGCTAAATGTAGAGACCTCCCCAAGTCCTGTAAACACTGCCTTAGCATATCGGGGAGGTGACCCAGATAAGGACAGTATGTCTGGAGTCTTGTACTCCTGGTACCTAGAGCTGTCCTACTAAGTCCAGCTAAATGTAGAGACCTCCCCAAGTCCTGTAAACACTGCCTTAGCATATCGGGGAGGTGACCCAGATAAGGACAGTATGTCTGGAGTCTTGTACTCCTGGTATCCTAGAGCTGTCCTACTAAACCCAGCTAAATGTAGAGACCTCCCCAAGTCCTGTAAACACTGCCTTAGCATATCGGGGAGGTGACCCAGATAAGGACAGTATGTCTGGAGTCTTGTACTCCTGGTATCCTAGAGCTGTCCTACTAAGTCCAGCTAAATGTAGAGACCTCCCCAAGTCCTGTAAACACTGCCTTAGCATATCGGGGAGGTGACCCAGATAAGGACAGTATGTCTGGAGTCTTGTACTCCTGGTACCTAGAGCTGTCCTACTAAGTCCAGCTAAATGTAGAGACCTCCCCAAGTCCTGTAAACACTGCCTTAGCATATCGGGGAGGTGACCCAGATAAGGACAGTATGTCTGGAGTCTTGTACTCCTGGTATCCTAGAGCTGTCCTACTAAGTCCAGCTAAATGTAGAGACCTCCCCAAGTCCAGTAAACACTGCCTTAGCATATCGGGGAGGTGACCCAGATAAGGACAGTATGTCTGGAGTCTTGTACTCCTGGTATCCTAGAGCTGTCCTACTAAACCCAGCTAAATGTAGAGACCTCCCCAAGTCCTGTAAACACTGCCTTAGCATATCGGGGAGGTGACCCAGATAAGGACAGTATGTCTGGAGTCTTGTACTCCTGGTATCCTAGAGCTGTCCTACTAAGTCCAGCTAAATGTAGAGACCTCCCCAAGTCCTGTAAACACTGCCTTAGCATATCGGGGAGGTGACCCAGATAAGGACAGTATGTCTGGAGTCTTGTACTCCTGGTATCCTAGAGCTGTCCTACTAAACCCAGCTAAATGTAGAGACCTCCCCAAGTCCTGTAAACACTGCCTTAGCATATCGGGGAGGTGACCCAGATTAAGGACAGTATGTCTGGAGTCTTGTACTCCTGGTATCCTAGAGCTGTCCTACTAAGTCCAGCTAAATGTAGAGACCTCCCCAAGTCCTGTAAACACTGCCTTAGCATATCGGGGAGGTGACCCAGATAAGGACAGTATGTCTGGAGTCTTGTACTCCTGGTATCCTAGAGCTGTCCTACTAAACCCAGCTAAATGTAGAGACCTCCCCAAGTCCTGTAAACACTGCCTTAGCATATCGGGGAGGTGACCCAGATAAGGACAGTATGTCTGGAGTCTTGTACTCCTGGTATCCTAGAGCTGTCCTACTAAGTCCAGCTAAATGTAGAGACCTCCCAAGTCCTGTAAACACTGCCTTAGCATATCGGGGAGGTGACCCCAGATAAGGACAGTATGTCTGGAGTCTTGTACTCCTGGTATCCTAGAGCTGTCCTACTAAGCCAGCTAAATGTAGAGACCTCCCCCAAGTCCTGTAAACACTGCCTTAGCATATCGGGGAGGTGACCCAGATAAGGACAGTATGTCTGGAGTCTTGTACTCCTGGTATCCTAGAGCTGTCCTACTAAACCCAGCTAAATGTAGAGACCTCCCCAAGTCCTGTAAACACTGCCTTAGCATATCGGGGAGGTGACCCAGATAAGGACAGTATGTCTGGAGTCTTGTACTCCTGGTATCCTAGAGCTGTCCTACTAAACCCAGCTAAATGTAGAGACCTCCCCAAGTCCTGTAAACACTGCCTTAGCATATCGGGGAGGTGACCCAGATAAGGACAGTATGTCTGGAGTCTTGTACTCCTGGTATCCTAGAGCTGTCCTACTAAACCCAGCTAAATGTAGAGACCTCCCCAAGTCCTGTAAACACTGCCTTAGCATATCGGGGAGGTGACCCAGATAAGGACAGTATGTCTGGAGTCTTGTACTCCTGGTATCCTAGAGCTGTCCTACTAAGTCCAGCTAAATGTAGAGACCTCCCCAAGTCCTGTAAACACTGCCTTAGCATATCGGGGAGGTGACCCAGATAAGGACAGTATGTCTGGAGTCTTGTACTCCTGGTATCCTAGAGCTGTCCTACTAAACCCAGCTAAATGTAGAGACCTCCCCAAGTCCTGTAAACACTGCCTTAGCATATCGGGGAGGTGACCCAGATAAGGACAGTATGTCTGGAGTCTTGTACTCCTGGTATCCTAGAGCTGTCCTACTAAGTCCAGCTAAATGTAGAGACCTCCCCAAGTCCTGTAAACACTGCCTTAGCATATCGGGGAGGTGACCCAGATAAGGACAGTATGTCTGGAGTCTTGTACTCCTGGTATCCTAGAGCTGTCCTACTAAACCCAGCTAAATGTAGAGACCTCCCCAAGTCCTGTAAACACTGCCTTAGCATATCGGGGAGGTGACCCAGATAAGGACAGTATGTCTGGAGTCTTGTACTCCTGGTATCCTAGAGCTGTCCTACTAAGTCCAGCTAAATGTAGAGACCTCCCCAAGTCCTGTAAACACTGCCTTAGCATATCGGGGAGGTGACCCAGATAAGGACAGTATGTCTGGAGTCTTGTACTCCTGGTATCCTAGAGCTGTCCTACTAAGTCCAGCTAAATGTAGAGACCTCCCCAAGTCCTGTAAACACTGCCTTAGCATATCGGGGAGGTGACCCAGATAAGGACAGTATGTCTGGAGTCTTGTACTCCTGGTATCCTAGAGCTGTCCTACTAAACCCAGCTAAATGTAGAGACCTCCCCAAGTCCTGTAAACACTGCCTTAGCATATCGGGGAGGTGACCCAGATAAGGACAGTATGTCTGGAGTCTTGTACTCCTGGTATCCTAGAGCTGTCCTACTAAGTCCCAGCTAAATGTAGAGACCTCCCCAAGTCCTGTAAACACTGCCTTAGCATATCGGGGAGGTGACCCAGATAAGGACAGTATGTCTGGAGTCTTGTACTCCTGGTATCCTAGAGCTGTCCTACTAAACCCAGCTAAATGTAGAGACCTCCCCAAGTCCTGTAAACACTGCCTTAGCATATCGGGGAGGTGACCCAGATAAGGACAGTATGTCTGGAGTCTTGTACTCCTGGTATCCTAGAGCTGTCCTACTAAACCCAGCTAAATGTAGAGACCTCCCCAAGTCCTGTAAACACTGCCTTAGCATATCGGGGAGGTGACCCAGATAAGGACAGTATGTCTGGAGTCTTGTACTCCTGGTATCCTAGAGCTGTCCTACTAAGTCCAGCTAAATGTAGAGACCTCCCCAAGTCCTGTAAACACTGCCTTAGCATATCGGGGAGGTGACCCAGATAAGGACAGTATGTCTGGAGTCTTGTACTCCTGGTATCCTAGAGCTGTCCTACTAAACCCAGCTAAATGTAGAGACCTCCCCAAGTCCTGTAAACACTGCCTTAGCATATCGGGGAGGTGACCCAGATAAGGACAGTATGTCTGGAGTCTTGTACTCCTGGTATCCTAGAGCTGTCCTACTAAGTCCCAGCTAAATGTAGAGACCTCCCCAAGTCCTGTAAACACTGCCTTAGCATATCGGGGAGGTGACCCAGATAAGGACAGTATGTCTGGAGTCTTGTACTCCTGGTATCCTAGAGCTGTCCTACTAAGTCCAGCTAAATGTAGAGACCTCCCCAAGTCCTGTAAACACTGCCTTAGCATATCGGGGAGGTGACCCAGATAAGGACAGTATGTCTGGAGTCTTGTACTCCTGGTATCCTAGAGCTGTCCTACTAAACCCAGCTAAATGTAGAGACCTCCCCAAGTCCTGTAAACACTGCCTTAGCATATCGGGGAGGTGACCCAGATAAGGACAGTATGTCTGGAGTCTTGTACTCCTGGTATCCTAGAGCTGTCCTACTAAACCCAGCTAAATGTAGAGACCTCCCCAAGTCCTGTAAACACTGCCTTAGCATATCGGGGAGGTGACCCAGATAAGGACAGTATGTCTGGAGTCTTGTACTCCTGGTATCCTAGAGCTGTCCTACTAAGACCCAGCTAAATGTAGAGACCTCCCCAAGTCCTGTAAACACTGCCTTAGCATATCGGGGAGGTGACCCAGATAAGGACAGTATGTCTGGGAGTCTTGTACTCCTGGTATCCTAGAGCTGTCCTACTAAACCCAGCTAAATGTAGAGACCTCCCCAAGTCCTGTAAACACTGCCTTAGCATATCGGGGAGGTGACCCAGATAAGGACAGTATGTCTGGAGTCTTGTACTCCTGGTACACTAGAGCTGTCCTACTAAACCCAGCTAAATGTAGAGACCTCCCCAAGTCCTGTAAACACTGCCTTAGCATATCGGGGAGGTGACCCAGATAAGGACAGTATGTCTGGAGTCTTGTACTCCTGGTATCCTAGAGCTGTCCTACTAAACCCAGCTAAATGTAGAGACCTCCCCAAGTCCTGTAAACACTGCCTTAGCATATCGGGGAGGTGACCCAGATAAGGACAGTATGTCTGGAGTCTTGTACTCCTGGTACTCCTAGAGCTGTCCTACTAAACCCAGCTAAATGTAGAGACCTCCCCAAGTCCTGTAAACACTGCCTTAGCATATCGGGGAGGTGACCCAGATAAGGACAGTATGTCTGGAGTCTTGTACTCCTGGTATCCTAGAGCTGTCCTACTAAACCCAGCTAAATGTAGAGACCTCCCCAAGTCCTGTAAACACTGCCTTAGCATATCGGGGAGGTGACCCAGATAAGGACAGTATGTCTGGAGTCTTGTACTCCTGGTATCCTAGAGCTGTCCTACTAAACCCAGCTAAATGTAGAGACCTCCCCAAGTCCTGTAAACACTGCCTTAGCATATCGGGGAGGTGACCCAGATAAGGACAGTATGTCTGGAGTCTTGTACTCCTGGTATCCTAGAGCTGTCCTACTAAACCCAGCTAAATGTAGAGACCTCCCCAAGTCCTGTAAACACTGCCTTAGCATATCGGGGAGGTGACCCAGATAAGGACAGTATGTCTGGAGTCTTGTACTCCTGGTATCCTAGAGCTGTCCTACTAAGTCCCAGCTAAATGTAGAGACCTCCCCAAGTCCTGTAAACACTGCCTTAGCATATCGGGGAGGTGACCCAGATAAGGACAGTATGTCTGGAGTCTTGTACTCCTGGTACACTAGAGCTGTCCTACTAAACCCAGCTAAATGTAGAGACCTCCCCAAGTCCTGTAAACACTGCCTTAGCATATCGGGGAGGTGACCCAGATAAGGACAGTATGTCTGGAGTCTTGTACTCCTGGTATCCTAGAGCTGTCCTACTAAACCCAGCTAAATGTAGAGACCTCCCCAAGTCCTGTAAACACTGCCTTAGCATATCGGGGAGGTGACCCAGATAAGGACAGTATGTCTGGAGTCTTGTACTCCTGGTACACTAGAGCTGTCCTACTAAGTCCAGCTAAATGTAGAGACCTCCCCAAGTCCTGTAAACACTGCCTTAGCATATCGGGGAGGTGACCCAGATAAGGACAGTATGTCTGGAGTCTTGTACTCCTGGTACCTAGAGCTGTCCTACTAAACCCAGCTAAATGTAGAGACCTCCCCAAGTCCTGTAAACACTGCCTTAGCATATCGGGGAGGTGACCCAGATAAGGACAGTATGTCTGGAGTCTTGTACTCCTGGTATCCTAGAGCTGTCCTACTAAACCCAGCTAAATGTAGAGACCTCCCCAAGTCCTGTAAACACTGCCTTAGCATATCGGGGAGGTGACCCAGATAAGGACAGTATGTCTGGAGTCTTGTACTCCTGGTACACTAGAGCTGTCCTACTAAGTCCAGCTAAATGTAGAGACCTCCCCAAGTCCTGTAAACACTGCCTTAGCATATCGGGGAGGTGACCCAGATAAGGACAGTATGTCTGGAGTCTTGTACTCCTGGTATCCTAGAGCTGTCCTACTAAACCCAGCTAAATGTAGAGACCTCCCCAAGTCCTGTAAACACTGCCTTAGCATATCGGGGAGGTGACCCAGATAAGGACAGTATGTCTGGAGTCTTGTACTCCTGGTATCCTAGAGCTGTCCTACTAAGTCCAGCTAAATGTAGAGACCTCCCCAAGTCCTGTAAACACTGCCTTAGCATATCGGGGAGGTGACCCAGATAAGGACAGTATGTCTGGAGTCTTGTACTCCTGGTATCCTAGAGCTGTCCTACTAAGTCCAGCTAAATGTAGAGACCTCCCCAAGTCCTGTAAACACTGCCTTAGCATATCGGGGAGGTGACCCAGATAAGGACAGTATGTCTGGAGTCTTGTACTCCTGGTACACTAGAGCTGTCCTACTAAGTCCAGCTAAATGTAGAGACCTCCCCAAGTCCTGTAAACACTGCCTTAGCATATCGGGGAGGTGACCCAGATAAGGACAGTATGTCTGGAGTCTTGTACTCCTGGTACACTAGAGCTGTCCTACTAAGTCCAGCTAAATGTAGAGACCTCCCCAAGTCCTGTAAACACTGCCTTAGCATATCGGGGAGGTGACCCAGATAAGGACAGTATGTCTGGAGTCTTGTACTCCTGGTATCCTAGAGCTGTCCTACTAAGTCCAGCTAAATGTAGAGACCTCCCCAAGTCCTGTAAACACTGCCTTAGCATATCGGGGAGGTGACCCAGATAAGGACAGTATGTCTGGAGTCTTGTACTCCTGGTATCCTAGAGCTGTCCTACTAAACCCAGCTAAATGTAGAGACCTCCCCAAGTCCTGTAAACACTGCCTTAGCATATCGGGGAGGTGACCCAGATAAGGACAGTATGTCTGGAGTCTTGTACTCCTGGTACACTAGAGCTGTCCTACTAAGTCCAGCTAAATGTAGAGACCTCCCCAAGTCCTGTAAACACTGCCTTAGCATATCGGGGAGGTGACCCAGATAAGGACAGTATGTCTGGAGTCTTGTACTCCTGGTATCCTAGAGCTGTCCTACTAAACCCAGCTAAATGTAGAGACCTCCCCAAGTCCTGTAAACACTGCCTTAGCATATCGGGGAGGTGACCCAGATAAGGACAGTATGTCTGGAGTCTTGTACTCCTGGTACACTAGAGCTGTCCTACTAAGTCCAGCTAAATGTAGAGACCTCCCCAAGTCCTGTAAACACTGCCTTAGCATATCGGGGAGGTGACCCAGATAAGGACAGTATGTCTGGAGTCTTGTACTCCTGGTACACTAGAGCTGTCCTACTAAGTCCAGCTAAATGTAGAGACCTCCCCAAGTCCTGTAAACACTGCCTTAGCATATCGGGGAGGTGACCCAGATAAGGACAGTATGTCTGGAGTCTTGTACTCCTGGTATCCTAGAGCTGTCCTACTAAACCCAGCTAAATGTAGAGACCTCCCCAAGTCCTGTAAACACTGCCTTAGCATATCGGGGAGGTGACCCAGGATAGGACAGTATGTCTGGAGTCTTGTACTCCTGTCCTACTAAATGTTAACAGACAAAGTCCTACCTTTGTTTGATGTTCCCATCAACAGGAAACACCCAATTACGAATGGAAAAATATGTCCAGGGTAGCCTAGTGGACATGGCATCTGCCCGGTAAGCGGAATACTGTGGGTTCGATTCCCATCCCTGGACACTTTTATTTTTCCGTTCATTATTACTCTTCACAATTCATCCTTTCATACTTCATCCCTAAGGATAGAAATAGTCGTTATTTCTCCTTAAAATAATTAAAATTACGATTTTTCCCTGTGTGTAAAAAAGAAATATTTGCGGTAAAACTTGTTAAACGTCGTTCTATAAAAGTGGCATGTCTAAACTCATGGACAAATTTAATCATCCTTTCATACTTCATCCCTAAGGTTAGAAATAATCGTTATTTCTCCTTAAAATAAATTTTGATTTTTCATTCAAAAGAAACACATGCGGAATAATTTTTCAAATGTCGTTCTACAATTACTCTGTATCAATTCTACACTTCTTCTAGAGAAGAGTGAACTTCTAGATTCTATTGTCTAAGACATAGGCATGGTCTGCAAACTTTTGAGTTGGAAGAGCTAAAAATGACAATTTTACAAACTTTCAAAGTTTTTAAAGAGCCACACATTTTTTTTCCCTTGCCAACAATAAATAGTACTCGCATAAATAATATTTGCATATGGAACTATGCAAAGAGCCGCAGCTTCATATCCAAAGAGCCGCATGTGGCTAGTGAGCCACAGTTTGCAGACCCCTGGTCTAAGGAGATAAGCACTCCCACTACAAGAGATCTCTCTCTCTCTCTGACCATCCTGCCTCGAGGCGTGCCAACTGTGCCGCCTGTGGGTCCAGCGACGGGTCGCTGACCCACAGATATTGGAGTTGCCGAGCCGTGCGAACCCTGCTCTGGGAGGTATTCGCCTCCAGCGAAATGCCCCTGGATTTGCAGGTCTGGCTCTTCGGCGTCGGCCTCCATCCCGAGGCAGTGAAGCTAACAAGTGTGGCGAAGGCTACCATCTACAAGTACCATCTTGGTCTTGAGTTGGGTAATGCCAGCCAACACATCGACCTGCCCACTCTGTGGGAAAGAACTCTCGCAGTCCATCGGTGGCGGAGTCTTTCTCGCGGTGGGCGCTACCAATGAAGACCTTGTATATATATATATGTATATTTATCAATTATTGTATCTATTTATTCATATATCTATAATTATATAATCTTATTTATTCATTTTATGTATTTAACCTTATATAATCTTATATGGACGTTATAATAAATCAGTTTCAATCTCAATCTCTCTCTCTCTCTCTCTAACTTCATTTTTTTATTCAACACTTCAAGGGATCAGAATTTTCAGTTGAATTAAAGTGAGTGTTGAATTACAGTAAATTAAAAAGAAGTAAATAGGTTAATTGGAATTAATAATGATGGCTTAATTACAGTAAATGTTGAATTATGGCCAGTTGTGGATTTAAGAAGTTGTCCTAACTCCGCCTTTGCCGGTCCCAAGCCCGGATGAAAAAGGAGGAGGAGGGAGCAGTAACAAGCTCAATAAAAAAACCTGGGTTCAGCTGGCCCGGCTGATAGTACCCTGTAAGGGCTCCTAATCCAGGGATACAGGATGAGCAGCGTTTGTACTCCATGTTAGGAGTGGCTGCACATGGTGTCTGTTCCTTATGTCAGAGGCGGTCATTTCTTTTGGAGCTAAGTCGGCCTGCCACTGAGTAGTGCTCCCAGTCTTAATGACAAAGGCAGACGCATTCTACTTCACCCAGTACCCTAATATGATTGAGTGGAGATAAGAAAAAAAAAAAAAAGTCCTGTAAGATGCCATATTTAACTGTCCCTGTAATCTTTCTTTAGCCAATGTAAAATGCTTGTTTCTGATGAATGAAGAATTTGTTTCAAAGATGCCACAGCAAAGATCTGTGCACGACTCCATATAGGTTATATGCCAGTTACGTTAAAGCGCTGGTTTTATCCAACATTTCCCCGAGGTCACCTACAGAGAGGTGTAACTTGGACTTTGACCTGGTATTAAATGGCCGCCTCTAACATGAGGAACAGACGCCCTGTGCAGCCGCTCCTAACATGGAGAACAGACGCTGCTGAATATTCTGTAACCCAAGAATAGGAGCCCTTACAGGGTGCTATCAGTCGGGCCAACTGAACCCAGGTTTTTTAACGAGCTTGTTACTGCTCCCCCTCCTCCTTTTACATTCGGGCTTGGGACCGACAATGGCGGAGTTAACAGCAAAGATCTGATTTAGCCTTGTTTCTTCTATAACCTCCACAGAATTTACTTCTTTCTTGTTTCCATTCAATCATATCAGGGTATAAACCTGTAAAGCTTGAGATGGTGTCTGCTGGGGATGAGTAGAGCTCATTGATGGATGAGTCAATACAGTCTATAATGTAGTTTGGGGTTGCAAGTTGACACTTTGTACATAGTGTATAAACCTTGTAACCATTCTGGAAAGTCATTGTCCATTAAGAGCTGGCAGACTCTCTGGCAAAGGCTGGTGCTCTTGGCCTACCTGAAGCAAGAGAATCCACCACCCAACTAGACGAAAGAGACCTCCTCCGTACCATCAAAACCCAATGCCTGCAGGAATGGAAATCTGATGCTGCACATGACTGGTACAGAGCAGGAGGGACAAGCACCGGTTCTGTCCTCCCAAGAGAACAACAGTCTTTGATTTCCAGACTTAAGTCTGGTCATCTACGGACAATGACTTTCCAGAATGGTTGCAAGGTTTTCCCACTATGTACCAAGTGCAATTCTCAGCCTGCAACCCCAAGACATATTATTGACTGTATTTACTCATCCATTGATGAGCTCTACTCTTCCCCGGCAGACACCATCAAAAATCTCAAGCTTTACAGGCTTGATACCTTAGTGTGATTGGGTGGAGATAAGAAAGAAGAAGAAGATTGTCCATTAATGACCAGACTTAAGTTTGTAAATAAAATACTGTTGTTCCCTTGGGAGGACAGAATTGGTGCTTATCCCTCCTGCTCTGTACCAGTCATGTGCCGCATTAGATTTCCATTCTTGCTGGCATTGGGTCTTGATGGGGTACAGAGGAAGTCTCTTTCATCTAATACAGTGGTAGATTTTCTGGCCTCAGGGTATCCAGGAACTCCATATTTTGCCAGAGAATCTGCCAGTTCATTTCTAAGAAGATCAACATGAGCTGGAAGCCATGAGCTAGTGCTGTTAATAACAGAGTTAGAGACTATGAAAATTGTAAGTTGAGCTTTGTAAATAAATATTGAACCAATTTCCAATGTTTTACACAGATAAATGTGCCGCTGAGTAATCAATAATCATTTTGGTCATCATTAACTGTATAAGTTCATTCATTGATGAGCTATACTCATCCCCAGCAGACACCATCAACAAGCTCTACAGACTGATAAGGCACAATTTGGATTATAGATTATAAACACAAGGTAATAAGACCAAATCCAAATAAATAAATAATGTGCGACGTTTCGGTTTTTAACGAAACGTCACACACTATTTATATATTTGGATTTGGTCTTATTACCTTGTGTTTAAAGCTCTACAGACTAGATACCCTGATATGATTGTTGAGTGGAGATAATGATAAAGCACAATTTGGATTATAATACAAGAAAATAATATCTAATCCAGATAATTTAATTATTATTTTTAATAATTTATTAATATATTATTTATTATATTAATAAATTATTTGGATTAGGTCTTATTTTTTCTTGTATGAGTGGAGATAAGAAAGGTTAGGTCAGTTTTAGATTAACCCTATAATGGCCATAGTATACATTCTATCAACTTTAGTTAAGGGTTGGTTAACAACTGTTTCAACATTTTATCAACATGGGAAAAAAAGTGGGATTAGGGCAAACTTTTTCCTTCGCTTTTGTATTTCGTTTGTTTTCATCTGTTTCTATAGTCCCATATATGATCATTTATATACAACTAGACGAATGGCCCGGGCAACGCCCGGGGTTTACCCGAGTGCGAATATATTTTAAAAACGTTGTCTTGGGTGGTCGATATAGACAGGGTGGTCTGTATAGACAGGTGTATGTATCACACAGCCGATAACAGGGTTGTCTAGAGTGGCCGCTATAGACAGGGTGGTCTGTATAGACAGGTGGATGTATCACACAGCTGATAACAGGGTTGTCTAGAGTGGCCGCTATAGACAGGTGTATGTATCACACAGCTGATAACAGGGTTATCTGGAATGGCCGCTAGATACAGGGTGGTCTGTATAGACAGGTGGATGTATCACACAGCTGATAACAGGGTTGTCTAGAGTGGCCGCTATAGACAGGGTGGTCTGTATAGACAGGTGGATGTATCACACAGCTGATAACAGGGTTGTCTAGAGTGGCCGCTATAGACAGGTGAATGTAACACACAGCTGATAACAGGGTTGCCTAAGGTGGCCGCTATAGACAGGGTGGTCTGTATAGACAGGTGGATGTATCACACAGCTGATAACAGGGTTGTCTAGAGTGGCCGCTATAGACAGGTGTATGTATCACACAGCTGATAACAGGGTTATCTGGAATGGCCGCTATATACAGGGTTGTCTGTATAGACAGGTGGATGTATCACACAGCTGATAACAGGGTTGTCTAGAGTGGCCGCTATAGACAGGGTGGTCTGTATAGACAGGTGGATGTATCACACAGCTGAAAACAGGGTTGTCTAGAGTGGCCGCTATAGACAGGTGAATGTAACACACAGCTGATAACAGGGTTGCCTAAGGTGGCCGCTATAGACAGGGTGGTCTGTATAGACAGGTGGATGTATCACACAGCTGATAACAGGGTTGTCTAGAGTGGCCGCTATAGACAGGTGTATGTATCACACAGCTGATAACAGGGTTATCTGGAATGGCCGCTATATACAGGGTGGTCTGTATAGACAGGTGGATGTATCACACAGCTGATAACAGGGTTGTCTAGAGTGGTCGCTATAGGCAGGGTGGTCAGTGGTCACTATAGACAGGGTGGTCTGTATAGACAGGTGGATGTAACACACTGCTGATAACAGGGTTGTCTGGAATGGCCGCTATAGACAGGTGTATGTATCACACAGCTGATAACAGGGTTGTCTAGAATGGCCGCTATAACAGGTGTATGTATCACACAGCTGATAACAGGGTTGTCTAGAATGGCCGCTATAACAGGTGTATGTATCACACAGCTGATAACAGGGTTGTCTAGAGGGGGGCAGGGAGGACACATGTTCGCCGGCAGCCAATGGGCGCGCATTCTATACGTGAGCTTCAGAATAAGGCAATTATATAAGTAGATATAACCTCCCTATAAAGGACAACACTTAATTACAGAGCCAAAGTGTCCTTTAGAGAGAGGTGTCCTCATACCGGAGAGTTGCTAAATAGTAAAAATGGTAATTTTGCAAATGAAAACTGTCCTTTGTGGAGAGGTGTCCGTCCGCTAGTGTCCACTAAAGGGAGGTTCTACTGTATATACCATTTGATTATTTTACTCTCTTATCCAAATTTTATATAAAAATGTCAGAAGAAGTGAAAAAGGAACTGAAATTTATTCACATGAAAAGGCTTTCAATAATTCGAAAGATTTAGGTATTTTCACTCTAAAACTAAAACTGAATATGGTGATCAAGTTATCAGGAATATGGATAAATACTTATCTCCATTCTGGTCTCCCCAAACCCTTCATATTTCCAAAAGAAATATGATTACAAAACAACCCTTTACCTATGATAAGGCACAATTTGGATTATAATATGATGCACTAGCGCGCCATCCGTTATCAAAATTCAAAACTATTTTAAAGGCGTAAGATTCTTTTTGATATTAAACAATTTCTACTGCCCTTACTGCAATTATTTGAGCGATATGAGAGATATAAGAGCGATTGCTCGAAGCATATTATTTATTTATAAATGTATGTAATTCTACTGTTCTCAAAGCTTATGTCCATAGTTCTTCTAAAATACCTATTCAAAGAGTCTATCAACAGTATCACTATAAAAGGAAGTTTCAAAAATGCAATATAACAGCGGTATGGTAGATTAAACTGGCGAAACCGCTGAGAGGGTTCACCACTGATGAGCCAGGCCCTCTCATTAATTTTTCCATTGCAGTAAGGGCAGTAGAAATTGTTTAATATCAAAAAGAATCTTACGCCTTTAAAATAGTTTTGAATTTGGATTATAAACACAAGGTAATAAGACCAAATCTAAATACATAAATAGTGTGTGACGCTTCGGTAACAGCGTTGTTACCATCAGACAAAAGTACTGAATGATAAATTTTACCACAGCACTATTTATTTATTTGGACTTATTACCTTGTGTTTATAATCTATAATCCTTATGCTGTGGTGAAATTTCTCATTCAATACTTTTGTCTGAAGATGGTAACAACGCTGTTACCGAAACGTCACACACTATTTATTTATTTGGATTTGGTCCTTTTACCTTGTGTTTATAATCCTTTACCTATTCAACCTCTTCATTATTATTATTATTATAAGCACTCCCAACATTCAAAATAGGCTTAAGTTGGTCCAATATATAAAATATATATATAAAATGATTTTTATTCTATTAAAATTTCTAAATAGGGGTTTTTAAAATGAATTATATATCTTGGTAAATATATTTATTTATCATTAAATAAGCAAAAAAATATTTTATTACAAAAATTGACAATTATTTACATGGTTTATATACATATTATGAAAGAACAAAAATTTACTTGGGTGCAGGAGTACTTGCTTGAGGCTGTTGATTTGGTTCTGTTTGTTGCAAAAGTCGCATTCTCTTTCTTGTATAATGTTGCCAATGAAGAAGTTGTTGATCTTCAATAAATTTGGCACATTGGGCTTTTGAAATTTCTTGACGAAAATGTTCATATTGCAAAAGCTCCAAAAAGTGCAAACACATTGGGTATTTTATATACCTTACATATTCTGGCTTTTTCCAATATTGTAAATATTTTAAATAGTTTATAAACGCCTTATCTTTCAAATAACCGCGCTGGGCCAAAAAATTTATATAATTAGGGTTAGCTAAACATTGAACAAATTCCAATTCGATCTGAAATCTAAATCTGTCATCTTCATATTCTTTTGAAGACAACATATTTACTTTTTCTTTAAACTATTTTGATAAATTTATTTTTTTTAGGGAAACTCTTTAAAACAAAAGGTTATATAAATAAACGTCAACAACAACAAGCAGCGGAGTCAAATAAAAAAATATTTTAGAATATAAAATAATATCTTTTAGAGTTAAAATAATAGTGTGTATTTATTTTTATAACATATTCGAAAGCAAACACAAGTTTCTGGGATTAATAATTATTTAAAACTTTTTTTTATGGAATATATAATATAATTAGTTCGTAATATTTTTGCTCTGAGTACTGCTGCATGAATTTTAATTCAGTTGTAAAATTGTAAAGGAAAAAAAAACATGGTCTTTCGAATAAGTGAAATTAGCAAATTCAACTAGATTGTGCACACTATTTTTAAATATTTTACAGCAAAACTTTAATATTAACTTTAAGGATTAATTAATATTGCCCCTTAAAACTGAAAAGCTCTGGTGGCTGAGGCGTAGATGGAGCCTGAAGCCTTCAGCCTTGACAGCACCAAATTAGATTATGAGATAGACTCAAACACCCCTTTCCTAAGATCGCGAGCCACATTGATCCATAGTGACTGTCTTGACCCCGCCAGCACAAAGTCAGAGTCCAGCATGAACTTTTAAATAAATGTTCCTTCCCTATGGGCAAGCCACAGACCCATGGTGGATGATCACGGTGGCATACCTTCAGACAGAACACCAGCTCCACCATGAGCCCTGGACCTTCTCCAAGCAGATCCCAAGATGCCCAGGTTCCACCAGGTCCATCCTTATTAGCTTTTTTTTTTAAAGCATAACTTTCAATATATATTTTTATTGATGCCTCTTAAAAATATTCTTATTTATATTATTTTTATTTGAATATTTTTTCCACAGATAGTAGAGAGGGGTCGTGATAGGGGGGAAGTTCGACAACACTGGGGGGAAGAAGCGGAAGATATTTTGATTTTTTTTTTTTTATATTGTAAGGTACTAAAAAGTAAACAGGAAGAGTTACGAAATACTTGTGTGAATTCTTTAAACTCGGTTCCCCCCCAATTTCTCCTAAATAGAAATTGTTTTTATAATGCTCTCAAAGTTTATAAAACTTTTTTAATTATCTTAAAAATGTTCCTAAACCAAAGTGAAAATTCTCTCTCTAGTTCATTCATTTTGGAATAGCTGGATGTATGCTAAACTAGCCAAGATGGATTATGTCCAGCAAAATTAGAATTATCTAAATTATATTCAGACCAAAAAGTTTGTCTAAAAAAGAAAAATATGCTTATCTCCGATCAAAATAGATACAAAAACTAAACATCTTTTAACCATTTATGCAATATAGAAGAAATAGTGATATGACAAAGCCACAACACCAGCTTAGGCAAATTCAGAAGGTCCACTTGAACCTCATCAGTCCAGTATGGATTTGGATATCATGAGATTCATAAAATCTTTAGAATTTTCCAGATATTTATCTAGTAAAGAGACTAAACCAATTCTGTGGCTGAAATATAGAAATTTTGTAAGAAGGATATTGATCTAATAAAGAAAAAGCTACCTCTCTTAAAAGGATGATTTGATTTTTAAAAAATCTCACCTTTTAAAATTTGACCCCTTTGCATATTTTTAATCAATTTACTAGGATTTTGTTTTGTCACTATGTGACTTGCATTATGTTATAGTAAATGTAAGAATGATTAATAACCTACTACAGTAGAATAAACTCTCTAAAGGACAACACCTAGTTGCAGAGACATAGTGGCCTTTAGGGAGAGCTCTCCTCTTATACGGAGAGAAACAAATTTATTTTTAAAATGACCCTTTTTTGGCAATGAAATAAAAAAAAAAGTCCTTTGTATAAAGGGGTCCACTCATTGAGGTTCTACTGTACTTTTGCAACTTAAAAAATAACTTGACCTGAACTAATCTAACCTCCAGTAAGAAATTACCTACAGGAGAGACCAGGAGTATAGAAAGTTGGAATCCTCTGATGAGTATAAGTAAAAGATTTGAAGCGAACGAGGATACTTTTCTTTTAAACTTTAATAAAGATTCGAGCTTTCGGGTCTATAACCCTTCTACAGGACTACACTCCAACAAATAAATGTGCATCTTATATATGTATCAGAAAACTAGGAAAATTAACATATGTACTTAAAAATAATTTTAAGATATATCTATAAGTTTTGAGTATGCAAAGTAGGGACATCAAAAGTGGATTCTGGACTATGATACATTCATTAAATCTGCAAAGTTGAAACTTTCCGAAATAAAAACATTTAGTCCATGTTCTCTCATGGGAGGCTCTACTGTATATTTTACCTGATATTTCAAGAATTATCCACAATTACTATTTTTCACAATAGTTTCAATAAATTATTTGTCGTTTAGAGATGTAATGGAACACACTGTTGATTTTCAACAACTAAAAACCCAGAATCAAATCCCACATTGAATCCTCATGGCCCAAGTTTACAAGTCCAACCTCATCAATGAGTACAAATAACCAAATGGGGCTCTGGAATCTTGTTAGTGTAAAACTCAACTGCTTTCTACAAATATACCAATAATATAATATAAATATACCAATAATATAGATATTATGATGCATTAGCGCCCCATCTGTTATCAAAATTCGAAACTATTATAGACACGTATGATTCTTTTTAAAAATAAACAATTTCTACTGCCCTTACTGAAATGGAAAGGCCCTCCCTTTAATTTTTCCATTGCAGTAAGGACATTAGAAATGGTTTATTTTTAAAAAGAATCATATGCCCCCCTATAATAGTTTCGAATTTTAAATATAGATATGTGATGTACTTACAGTAAGCAATCCCTAAATACCCATCATGATTATCATAGCATGTACTTAGTATTTGTCTTTCTTAACCCAGTGCCTTCAATAAGTCAATCTTGATCATGGGCGAGAGAATGTAAGTCTGCCTTTGATTCAAAGAATTTGAAGCATATACTGTGGAAATCTACAAACAATCTAGGTTGCTGCTCCTAACATGGAGAACTGACATCTTTGCTTCTTATCTCCACTCAATCATATTAAGGTATCAAGCTTGTAAAGCTTGAGACTTTTGATGGTGTCTGCTGGAGATGAGTAGAGCTCATCAATGGATGAGTCAAAACAGTCAATAATATGTTTTGGGGTTGCAGGTTGAGAATTGCACTCAGCAGTCATGATTGGGTGAAGTAAAATGCCTCTGCCTTTGTCATTAAGACTGGGAACACTACTCAGTGGCAGGTCGACTTTGCTCTAAAAGAAATGGCCGCCTCTGACATGAGGAATCTTTGCTACTGACATAGATTCAAATTTTTGGTTATCAGTAGAGTAGAACTACTTGGTTACCGAGCCAAAATTTCTTTAGAGAGAGGTGTCTCCTTACAGGAGAGTTGTTAATTATTTAAAATGGTAATTTAGCATATAGCAATTAGCAATAGGTGTTTATTTAGCAAGAAGGCCCTTTCATGTAGGTTCTAAAATACTCTCTTATTGTGGCAGGGAGGTTACCTTGGGCAGGACAGGACAGTATGTCTTGTACTCTAAAGCTGTTCTACTAAGTCCAGCTGAATGTTAACAGACAAATTCATACCTTTGTGTGATGTTCCCATCAAAAGAACCCTATCAATTCTACATTTCTAAAGGTATCCCTGGGCAGGACAGTATGTCTTGTACTCTTGAGCTGTTCTACTAAGTCCAGTTGAATGTTAACAGACAAATTCATACCTTTGTGTGATATTCCCATCAAAAGCGCCCAATTACTCTGTATCAATTCTACACTTCTCAAGGTATCCCTGGACAGGACAGTATGTCTTGTACTTCTGGTATCCCAGAGCTGTCCTACAAACCCAGCTAAATGTTAACAGACAAAGTCCTACCTTTGTGAACCTCAGATGTTCCCATCAACAGGAAACACACCTAATTAATCCTATGAATTCTACTTTTTTTCTCTACTAATTGACAAGAGACATAATTTCATCATCCCCCCATATATCATCAATAACATGTACCAATATCCTCCCCAAGTACTGTTAACTGCCTCAGCAAGGAGGTGACCCAGGACAGGACAGTATGTCTTGTACTCCTGGTACACTAGAGCTGTCCTACTAAGCCCAGCTAAATGTAGAGTACTCCCCAAGTCCTGTAAACACTGCCTCAGCATATCATGGAGATGACCCTGGACAGGACAGTATGTCTTGTACTCCTGGTACACTAGACATGAAGGCTGTCCTACTAAGCCCAGCTAAATGACAAAGTTCTACCTTTGTGTGATGTTTCTATAAACAGAAAACACACCCAATTACTCTGTATCAATTCTACCCTTCCCAATCAAAACTAGAGAGAAGAATGGACTTCTAGACTCTATGGTCTATTACCATGTACATATCAATACTATGTGTACTTGGGATTAAAAACACAAGGCAATAAGACCAAATTCAAATAAATAAATAGTGTGTGACGTTTCAGTAACAGCAGCGTTGTTACCAGACATTTTTCAGTACTTTTGTATGAAGATGGTAACAACCCTGTTACCGAAACGTCACACACTATTTATTTATTTGGATTTGGTCCTATTACAATTTGGATTATAGATTATAAATATAAGGTAATTAGACCAAATCCAAATAAATAAATAGTGTGTGGCGTTTCAGTAACAGCGTTGTTACCAGACGTTTTTCAGTACTTTTGTCTGAAGATGGTAACAACGCTGTTACCGAAACATCACACACTATTTATTTATTTGGATTTGGTCTTATTACCATATAATTATAATCTATAATCCAAATTGTGCCTTATCATTGGGATTAAAAAAAAAAGAATACTAATCAAAAATATTTTTTATAAAAAATGACACAAACACAATTTTTTTTTTTAACTTCTTTACTTTTTATTTGAAGTAAAAAATATTATATCATCAATATATATAGAATGTATGAATAATATAAACAATGAAGGTGTGCTTTATTGTCAAATGGGTCCTTTTTTATATATATGAAACAAATGGTACAAAAATAATAAGAGAAAGATATATATTCACTTTGACTTTTTTAAAATGAGAGTATTTTAAAAAAAGGAAAAAATATATAAAAACAAGAATATTATCAACATCATAAAATATAGAGTACAAAAAAAAGAACAATTTTAAATATGTTTGATAATTCCCTAAAAAAAATAGGTATTCTTAAAAAACACATTTGAAAAAAAAAAAGGGTTATTGAATATTGGGTATTTTTTTTTTTTTATAATAGAGTTTTGCAATATATAGAAAATAGAGTGTTATAGAGATAGCATAACAATAGTATTTCTCATTTGGTAACAAAAATAAACAGATTTTACAAAAAGAAAAAAAAAAGATTTAGTACTTTAGTAAAACCTCGCTAAAATGAACCAAGAATATAGTAAACACCTTTCCTTTATAATTGAACTTAAGATAAATTTTTCCTCAATTTCTCTATTGTAGTTATCTAAGTAAACCATGGCTATAATGAACTAAAATTTTATTCTAATTGTAGGTTCACTTTAGGGAAGTTTTACTTTAAATATATTCTGGAGTCATCATCATTTTATTATACTAAATGATAATTGAAAGCTTATTTATCACATGGTATTCTTTTACTGAAAAATTATTAGTAGTTATAGCTCTTAAAAAAAAAAAAAAAGAATTAAAAAAACTGATTTAAAAAAAAAAAGGCCAAAATATAGAATTAAACAAAGGAAAGTTAAAAGTTTTTCATTTCAATGCATTGAATAATCACAGAATTATTATTAGTTTTTTTTTTCTAGTGAAGTCCTTTTGGGTGAAAAAAAATTGCATATTAATCGGTAAATATGCAACTTGAGAGAGTATGCAAATAAGAATGACTTTTTATTTACCGGTATAAAGAAGGTTTCGGCATCTATGGTATATCAAGTTCCATAGTAAATTTGCAAATTACTCAAAAAATAAATATATATATATATTTTTTTCAATATCACAAATATTTTATCAGATTTTATATTGCTCTTGTTAATTGTTTATAATACACACAAAATTCGCACCTCTTTTTACCAATTGTTAAAAATAATTTTTAAATATTTCTCTCTTCAATAGTATGATATTTTTCCAGTTTTCTAAGATTACCTCGAACCTTACTACTGAAATTTAATGAAGATTACAGTAATTATGATACAATTTGGATTATAGATTAGAACCAAAAAAGTAACAAGACCAAATCAAAATTATTGAAATGTTTGTGATATTTCAATAACAACGTTGTTATCATCATCAGACAAATCATTTAGTACTTTGGTTGAAAAGTACGCTGTTGCCGAAACGTCACAAACATTTCAATAATTTGGTCTTTCTACCTTCTTATACAATAATTTCATATAGCAGTAGGAAATAACAGACTACAATTAAGTACAATAATAGATACAACCTAATAAGACCAAATCCAAATGAATAAAAAAATGTACAACATTTCGGTAATAGCGTTATCATCAATAGATAAAAGTTCTGAATGAGAAAAAATATCGCAGCATATTTTTGAATAATATTGTTATCAGTTAGGTTTTCTTCCTATCTGTTATCTTATTTACACAATTGAATAAGAATACTATGTAAAAACATTGCTGTGATAATTTTTTCTCATTCCGTACTTTTGTCTGATGATGGTGACAAGATTGTTACAGAAACGTCACACACTATATTTATTTGAATTTGGTCTTATTACCTTGTGAGATTATAAATGATATTAGGGCAGACATTTCTATACTTAATGCAATCAATACTCAATTGATGACTTATCTTTATTTTAGTTTTGCACAGCAGCTCCTTTTATACATAAGACGACCCCGTTAAATCCACACCCATTAAATCTAAGAGCTGCTTATATGCAAATTAGTGAAAATAATTCTTCACAACGCTGACCCATGCGATGTATGCAAATTAATTTTATAAAATAACATCAACTCTCTCTTAGCGTCCTCTATTGATAAAAATTAGAAATATGTTTATAACCGTTTCTGTTTAAAAATGTAAATCGACACAATTATTCCTAGCCCGGATATCATATTTTTTAAGTTTAAATAAATAAATAAATAAAGCATTTTTTAAACAAACATATATAATTAAAATCTATTTCTACAGTCCTTATACTGCAATGATGAAAAATTGAAAGAGGGAAGGTATGGTATATCAGTGGTGAGCCATTGGCAAAACCACTGGGAGGGTTCACCACCGATGAGCCAGGCCTTTACTCTTTCAATTTTTAATCATTGCATTATAAGGACTGTAGAAATAGATATTAAATATATAGGCTTTAATTATAAATTCAAAATTGCCATCTATCGATAAAATTCGTAACAGTTTAATTTTTTATGGCGATGTGTTTATTTTTAATAATTACATCATTAAATCATTCAATAACTTTTACCATTAGTCTATAGAGATCATATTTGATGATATTATTATTAAAAAGAAACACATTGGCAGAAAAATTTTGATTGTTACAAATATAAGCTTTAAAAAAATAGCCCTTAAAAATATTTCTAAATTAATTTTAGCTGCAATAGATGAATTCAAAGAAAATATATTTACATATATTCCTTTGTACATAGATTCCTCTTAAGGTGAAAGACATTATTTAGCAACCTTGGAATATCTTTAAAAAATAAAAATAATAATACAGAGGGAAACCTTCAAAAACACAAGGTAATAAGACCAAATCCAAATAAATAGCGTGCGTCATTTCAGTAACAGCCTTGTCACCATCATCAGATATAGTGCTAAATAAAAAAAGTAATAAAGTATTGAAAAAAGAGAATAATTAACTAAAGAATAGCTCAAATATGGTTATTAATAAATATGACAAGTGAATAAAAAAAATAAGAAAGAGGCACAGGATCTGTCTTAATATACATGTGACACTTTTTAATGTCATTAGCCAATCAGGAAGCAGAGAAAAAAATAGCTAGATACAGGCTCAGTACATGTACTAGATTACCATAGTAACATATGCTCTTAATTGCATATGGTCTCAATCACATATGGACTTAATTGCATATGGTTTCAATCACATATGGTCTTAATTGCATATGGTCTCAATCACATATGGTCTTAATTGCATATGGTCTCAATCACATATGGTCTTAATTTGCATATGGCCTCAATCACATATGGACTTAATTGCATATGACCTCAATCACATATGGTCTTAATTGCATATGGTCTCAATCACATATGGCCTTAATTGCATATGGTCTCAATCACATATGGTTTTAATTGTATATGGCCTCAATCACATGTGGTCTTATTTGCATATGGTAGTTTTCTATTTTTAATTGATTATGCAACTTGCTGCCATCTCAATCGGGAAAGAATCCCAACAATGGGTCTTCAACATACAATGGTTGATAAAGACTTACTGACTGAAACACAGAAATGGTTGTTTTGATAAATTGAGGAAGGTTATTTTGGGAAATTTTTGCAGAAATATTGCAAAAAAAAGTTTTGTATTTTCTGATTCATAACAGAAAACCAATGTAATTAGAGTTATACAAATAGGAGATGTTATTTTACTTTTCAAAAATGATTTCATTGGGTTTATAAATCCTATTTTCTGGATAAATTATAGGATATTTGATTATGTTTATTAACATTATATAGGCCTCAATAATATAAAAATATTAATTAACTATAGCAATTATACCTTTCTTATGGCTAAGAGAATCATATGAAACAAACTTCTAGTCCTTACTGCATGAAAAATATTGGGTGGTTTTGGCTCATCAGTGGGGAACCTTTCCAAAACTTTAGGAAGTTGTATCTTTTAGCATATATATCGGGATTCAAATAATAACTCTGAAAGATATTTACAAGGTAATAAGTTAAATTCCAAATAAATTAATTGTGTGTGATATTTTGGTAATGAGAGAATAAATTTATTCTTTTGTCTGATGATGGTAACAGTGTTGTTACCGAAACATCACATACTATTAATTTAGATTTGGTGTCTTATTACCTTTAAACTTACTATTAAGTTATATTTGTATAATTTTATATGAAAATTCAAAACTATTATAGACGCGTATGATTCTTTTTGAAATTAAATAATTTCTACTGCCCTTACTGCAATGGAAAAATTAATGGGAGGGCCTGGCTCATTAGTGATGAACCCTCCCATTTATTTTTCCATTACAGTAAGGACAGTAGAAATTGTTTAATTTCAAAAAGAATCATACGCGTTGATAATAGTTTCAAATTTTCATAACAGATGGCATGCTAATGCATCACAATATAATTTTATATGACGACATTTGAAAATTATCCCACATGTGTTTCTTTTGAACGAAAAATCGAAATTTATTTTAAGGAGAAATAACGATTATTTCTAACCTTAGGGATAGATTGATTTTTCGTTCAAAAGAAACACATGCAGGATAATTTTCAAATGTCGTTCTACAATCATAAGCCGTATTATATTGTATTATAATTTTATATCAACATATATCTTGGAATTGCCAATGTTTTCAAAGCTCTTATAAATGAGTGTTGGAAGTATTATAAGATTTTTATATTTTATAGAATAAGCGACTTACGAGATTATTCCCCAAAAAAAAATGACAGAAACTTCTGAAAGAGAAATATTAAATAATAGTATACAAAAATATTAATTAAAGATAAAACCTATTATATTGTAAGACATACATTTTACGAATGTAAATTTTGCCGGAAGGATATTGACCTATAAAGATAAAGGTCGCCTCTCCCATCAAAATAAGACGTCAAAACTAGACGCCATCTATTGACCGTCACTGCAAACTAGCAGCCATTAATTTGGCCTAGTTACTTTACCAGCTAAACACCTCTTTGGCAGATTGTGAAGATTCCATTAGATCCCGTGTGGATCTCATGAAATAAAGTCCGCTCTAGACTGACGAGGGCCATTAGCCTGAAACCATAGTCTCCAGGGTGGACACTTCTCAGTTTGACAAAGTTGGTGTTGTGGCTTTGTCACTGATCTGAGTCCGTTAGTTTGCAGTAACAGTCAATAGATGGGGTCTAGCTTTGATGCCTATTTTGATGAGAGAGGTGATCTTTATAAATTTTATGAATACATCAAATCTTTATATATAAAAAATGAATAAATAAAGCAAAGCTTTCAGATATTCCTTTATCTAAAGCAGCTATGCAACTAAACAGTGTAATTCCATCCATCAGAGTTGCCTTAACAAATCTTCTCTGAAATCTCAGCTTTTATGAATCATTTTTATAATATAAAGAGCTTTGATACTCATAAAATTCAAATGTTTCTTTTATCTTATATAATAAGTATCATTTAATTAAAAAGGCATATATTGGATCAAAATATCATTTATGATCCAATATATGCCTTTTTAATTAAAGAATAATCTATGGATTGCTCTATTTTCAAAAAATAAGTATCATATAAATATTTATTTATCAAGCTTATTATTAATATCCATTCTTTAAAATACAGCAGAACCTCCCTGTAAAGGACACCTAATTTCAGAGCCTAAGTGTCCTTTAGGGAGAGGTGTCCTCTTACCAAATAGCTACTAAATAGTAAAAATGGTAATTTTGCAAATGAAAACTGTCTTTTGTAGAGAGGTGTCCTCTAGCATGAGTGTCCTCTCATGGAGGTTCTACTGTATATTTATTAATAAAATAAAGTTTGAATCAATAATGAAGATTCGTAATATATTTGAAAAATATATATCACATATATATATATACATCGTATTTGGAAAAATAATATTTAGGAGAGGAAAAAAAAAATTTAATAAAAGTATTTTTTATAACAAATGATATTTCTTTATATATGGAGGCAGTGATATTGATTTAAAATTTTTAAGATATAATTATTCTATGATTATTTTTGAAAATCAATAAAAATCATATCAATATGGAGCCCTATTAACAATCAGGTACTGTATATAGTTTATGCTCAATAATTTTATAAGAATGATTTTTTGAGCACAGTTTCTTCTAATAAGATAAAAGCAGGAACATAAAAAGAATTGAATATTTAAAAATTGGTTGTGCGGTCCTTTTTTTTTTTAATTATTTTATATTCCTAGAAATATATATTCACAGTTTTTTTTTTTTTTGGCTCTATATAGTATTTTTCTAATCATTATGGCAAAATCTCCATTAAAAATCTCTAAACCTATATAAATACCTCTTTATATAAGATAATAATTGAATGTTAAGCCTAAAATTTTTTACTCTAAGTTAAAAAAAAAAAAAAAACTCATAGATATACAATATAGTATTGTAAACTTGTAAGTCTTCTCAACTAATGATTTTCTTTATCTCTAATAAAAAAAAAAAAAAGATAATTATCTTTATTATAGATAATAATGATAACTATATATTTTTAAAAATTGACTAAAAGAAAGAATTCATCAAGTCTATCAGTAAAAATTAAGAAATACTCAACCACAATATTTAAGAATAAAAATTTAAAATAAAAAAAAAAGATCTTAGTTGAAATTTATTCCAATAGATGGCGTTTAATCATCAGTATTATTCAGTTGCATAATCAAGAGAGTCATTTACATAATAACTAAGTTATGCAAATCAAAAATGATGTTGGTTCCTATATTTATACTGATAGGTGGTGAGACTTATCATTTCAATATATAAAGTTATTTGTTTAAATTTTAATGTAAAATTTATGATATTTGTACTGTCACTCTTTATATAATTAAAGAAAACTTTAAAAAGATAAAAATATATTATGAGATGTATTTAGAAAATTTTAAAAATAGTTTTTTTTTTTCAACTTCATATATAAGGTAGAACCTCCATGAGAAGATACTCATGCTAGAGGACATCTCTCTAAAAGTTTTCATAGCAAAATTACCTTTTTTTTTTTCAATAACGTTAGTGCACAATTTGGATTATAGATTAGAATCGAACAAAACCAAATTATTGAAATGTTTTTGACCTTTCAGTGACAGCGTTGTTACCATCATCAGATAAAAGAACTAAATGATAAAAAATATCAGATCATGTTTTCAAATAGTTAGTTGTTTATCACAAGTTAGTACACTACTAACTATTTAGGGTATGTTATAAAATTTTGGTGATGAAAACTGCCTTTTGTAGAGATGTCCTCTCATGGAGGTTATTCTACTGTATTGGTGATCAAAACTGTCCTTTGTATAGAGGTGTCCTCTCATGGAGGTTATTCTACTGTATTGGTGATGGAAACTGTCTTTTGTAGAGAGGTGTCCTCTCATGGAGGTTATTCTACTGTATTGGTGATCAAAACTGTCCTTTGTATAGAGGTGTCCTCTCATGGAGGTTATTCTACTGTATTGGTGATCAAAACTGTCCTTTGTAGAGAGGTGTCCTCTCATGAAGGTTATTCTACTGTATTGGTGATGAAAACTGTTCTTTTCAGAGAGGTGTCCTCTCATGGAGGTTATTCTACTGTATTGGTGATGGAAACTGTCTTTTGTAGAAGGATGTCCTCTCATGGAGGTTATTCTACTGTATTGGTGATGGAAACTGTCTTTTGTAGAGAGATGTCCTCTGATGTTCTACTGTATTGGTGATGGAAACTGTTCTTTGTAGAGAGGTGTCCTCTTATGTTCTACTGTATTGGTGATGAAAACTTTTCTTTGTAGAGAGGTGTCCTCTAGCAGGATTGTCCTCTCATGGAGGTTATTCTACTGTACATCAACTGTTGCATCATAGCTAATATAGAAAATAATTTCACCATGGAGTAGCAATGCATATCATTCCTAAAGTGGGTGTTAATGGACGCATATTATAAACTGTTTATTTCTGACAGCCACAATCTGGGATTAAATCCTGCATTGGGCACTTTTTTTTTCTGAAAAAAAAATTTGCTTCAAAAGCTCTAAAGTCCAACCTCAGCAATGAGCTCAAGTAACCAAACAGAGATCTGGCACATTCGTAATTGTAAAAGTCAAACTGCCATTTACATGTGGTTTATATACATATATGACATAAAGTTGCATAAAGGAGGATGGTATTCAGGTACCCAAAAGTCACCTCTCCCCTCAATTATACATTAAAACAATGCATTATTGTTTATAACCCCAATAAAAAATAACTTTACTGGTAGTTTTTGTTATAGTATTCCTAGTACATGAGGCCATGATAATCATATCCCTTGGCAGAGCTGACTGCTATAGGACGCGTCCCCAGGTAGCAGATAGGGGAACGACCTTCAGATATGAAGGCCAGCTGCGAAACAAGCAGAATAACTCTGACAAATAAGCAGTCGCGGACCAACAGCAGCATTGTTAGAAGAGGAGAAAGACCTCTTTAAAAATCCTGACTTCAACTGACCCAGTTGATGGACCTCAGCAAGGGTCCCACTCCAGGGATACAGAGGAGCTGTGTCTGTACTCATGTTAGAGTCGGCAGCAAAGGCGTCTGCTTCCATGTTAGGAACGGCCTCAAACTACAGGCAAAGTCAGACTTTCCCCAAAGTGTGCCTAGATCATAGTGCCATGATCAACGAAAGCTGCACCCCTATACCCCATTCCATGAGATCAGGCTCGAGGAGCATGAACTCATGGAATTCGTGTAATCTTTACACAAGGGGATAAGAAACAACAACAACATGATAATCATGGTGGGTAGAGTTGCGAATGCTTTTTACTGTAAGTGCACCACATGTCTATACATGTGAAAAGCAGTTTGACTTTCACACAAGTGTGCCATAAAAATACGAGATGCTGGTAGAGTAATAAGCCACAACATCAATACTGATGATGACCATAGTCTGAAACCATGGTATACAGGTTGTTGGCTTTTTGTCTGAATTTTCCTAAACTGGTGTTATGTGGATCAATCTTTATCATCACCAGTTTTTTTAATTAGGATGATAAACATTTTGCATAATTTTAATGCATAATGGGAGAGGTTCTCTCTATTTTGGTACATATATACATACATACATATAAACAGTAGGATATGCATATAAGAAACCAATTTTCCTCAAATAAACTCCTCTAACTGTAATGATAAAATTATTGGGAGAGATCCATTTAGCGGTAAATTTTCCCAGCAGTTTTTCACCTGTTTGATTCAGTCGTAGTTTATTCGGGAAAAGTAAAAAAATAAGTTTCTTTTCTTATACAGAGATGGCGTGACAGTGTCTTACATAGAACTAATGGAAACTAGAGAAGTTATATCATAAGAAAACAACACTTCCGGGTAACCTATAGCAAATTCTTAAATTATACCTTCAAACATAGTATGTAAATAGAATTAATCCAGAGGAATCAACTATGTCATTGAAGGAGAAGCCAATTCTTAAATTATACTTTCAAACATAGTATGTAAATAGAATTAATCCAGAGGAATCAACTATGTCATTGAAGGAGAAGCCAATTCTTAAATTATACCTTCAAACATAGTATGTAAATAGAATTAATCCAGAGGAATCAACCATGTCATTGAAGGAGAAGCCAATTCTTAAATTATACTTTCAAACATAGTATGTAAATAGAATTAATCCAGAGGAATCAACTATGTCATTGAAGGAGAAGCCAATTCTTAAATTATACTTCAAACATATTATGTAAATAGAATTAATTCAGAGGAATCAACCATGTCATTGAAGGAGAAGCCAATTCTTAAATTATACTTTCAAACATAGTATGTAAATAGAATTAATCCAGAGGAATCAACCATGTCATTGAAGGAGAAGCCAATTCTTAAATTATATTTCAAACATAGTATGTAAATAGAATTAATCCAGAGGAATCAACCATGTCATTGAAGGAGAAGCCAATTCTTAAATTATACTTCAAACATAGTATGTAAATAGAATTAATCCAGAGGAATCAACTATGTCATTGAAGGAGAAGCCAATTCTTAAATTATACTTTCAAACATAGTATGTAAATAGAAGTAATTCAGAGGAATCAACCATGTCATTGAAGGAGAAGCCAATTCTTAAATTATACTTTCAAACATAGTATGTAAATAGAAGTAATTCAGAGGAATCAACCATGTCATTGAAGGAGAAGCCAATTCTTAAATTATACTTCAAACATAGTATGTAAATAGAAGTAATTCAGAGGAATCAACCATGTCATTGAAGGAGAAGCCAATTCTTAAATTATACTTTCAAACATAGTATGTAAATAGAATTAATTCAGAGGAAGCAACCATGTCATTGAAGGAGAAGCCAATTCTTAAATTATACTTCAAACATAGTATGTAAATAGAAGTAATTCAGAGGAATCAACCATGTCATTGAAGGAGAAGCCAATTCTTAAATTATACTTCAAACATAGTATGTAAATAGAATTAATTCAGAGGAATCAACTATGTCATTGAAGGAGAAGCCAATTCTTAAATTATACTTCAAACATAGTATGTAAATAGAATTAATCCAGAGGAATCAACCATGTCATTGAAGAAGAAGCCAATTCTTAAATTATACTTCAAACATAGTATGTAAATAGAATTAATCCAGAGGAATCAACCATGTCATTGAAGGAGAAGCCAATTCTTAAATTATACTTCAAACATAGTATGTAAATAGAAGTAATTCAGAGGAATCAACTATGTCATTGAAGGAGAAGCCAATTCTTAAATTATACTTCAAACATAGTATGTAAATAGAATTAATTCAGAGGAATCAACCATGTCATTGAAGGAGAAGCCAATTCTTAAATTATACTTCAAACATAGTATGTAAATAGAAGTAATTCAGAGGAATCAACCATGTCATTGAAGGAGAAGCCAATTCTTAAATTATACTTCAAACATAGTATGTAAATAGAAGTAATTCAGAGGAATCAACTATGTCATTGAAGGAGAAGCCAATTCTTAAATTATACTTTCAAACATAGTATGTAAATAGAATTAATTCAGAGGAATCAACCATCTCATTGAAGGAGAAGCCAATTCTTAAATTATACTTCAAACATAGTATGTAAATAGAAGTAATTCAGAGGAATCAACCATGTCATTGAAGGAGAAGCCAATTCTTAAATTATACTTCAAACATAGTATGTAAATAGAAGTAATTCAGAGGAATCAACCATGTCATTGAAGGAGAAGCCAATTCTTAAATTATACTTTCAAACATAGTATGTAAATAGAATTAATCCAGAGGAATCAACTATGTCATTGAAGGAGAAGCCAATTCTTAAATTATACTTCAAACATAGTATGTAAATAGAAGTAATTCAGAGGAATCAACCATGTCATTGTGAATTGCGAAGCACCATTTTTTTTCCACAAATATATATATATCAGATTCTTTACAATCTATTTTTCAAAGTTTTACTTTTATAAACTTACTTTATAAAATACCCAATTCTTTTTCTTATATACTTATTAAACAAACGAAAAAGGAAAAAACCAAATTAAATCAAAGAGTTAAAACAACAAAAAAATGTGAGAAGACAAACCAACAAAAAAAAATCATTATTAATTAAAAAAAATAAATTTTATTTCTGAATATTTAAAAAAAAAAGTTTTTTTTTGATTGACAAAAAAAAAAGGAAAAAAGATTTGGTGATGTGTGTGAATGAAAATTGTAATTTTTTTTTTTCAAATTTACAATATCTACAAAGAGTTTAAAATATATATATGACATATATTTATAAAGGTCTTTTTTTTATACCCACATTTGTGTATATCACACACATTGTTTTACATCCGTAGTTTCAAAAAAAAAATTATTTTTTTTAAAGAGAGGAGAGGAAAAAAAAAAGAACTTTTAAAAGTTGCATATCCAATTTTCATTAAATAGATAAATAATAGACAAGATTTCTCAATTATTTTTTTTCTTTTAAATAAATAAATTAAGGGCAAATAAGAATTTTTTTTTTTTAAAGAAATAAGTATACATAAAGATAGGGTGGAGAGATAAACAAAACAATTACTAATATACATTATTTATAGATATATATATATATATAAAAATAATTTGTTTTATATCAACAAGAGATAGGAAAAAAAAAATTGGCATGGAATAGAACAAAAAATTTACATAATTTGTTATCTACAATATGCAAATTAAAAAAAAAAAATCAAGATTTAAATCTCTTTTTTTTTTTAGTTTTTCTATAAGTTTTAAAACTCTATCGAAATTCAGAGGAATTCATATATATATATATTTCAATCGGATAGAATCGAATCATTTGAAACGTTATCAGACTCATTTTGAGCATATGTATATGTGTTTTGTGTGTGTAAGAAATAAGGATAATAAAGAGAGAAAAAAAAAAAACGGGAGAGAAATAGACGAGAGAAAAAAAAAAAAGAGTATTATGTATATAAAAATATGTATTTTTCCTTCACAATATATTTCAAAATTAATCCTAATTAAAAGAAGAAATTTAAAACACGAGATTCACAACAGTTTTTTGTATTTTTTAAAAAGTTATTGCCATTTTTTTTGGGTTATTAAATAACATTACAAGCATTTTTTTTTTGGCACGTAAAATTTTCAGGCTTAATAAAAAAAAACTTCGAGAAAGTTAAAAAAAAAAAAAAAAGAACACTGCAGAAGAAACTGTAAAGAAAAAAAAAAAAATGTTAAAGTGAGGGGAAAAAAAAATCATCTATGTTTCAAATATGTATTATGTATTGATGTGTATATATATATATGTGGTATAAAATAACATATGTGCATATGTCCAGAAAAGGAGCTTCTTTTTCTCTGTTAAATATAAAAAAACACTAAGATTTCATTATTGATAACTGTTTAAATTAGGACAGTTTCAAAAAAAAAAAAAAGTTGACCAAAAAAAAAATTTACCAGATATATTTGTTAATATTATTATTATTTTTTTTTAAAAATCTAGTTTACTGTTTATAAATCTTCTTACGCTATAAACTAATCACCAAAAAAAGAAAAAAACCAAAAAAAAAAAAAAAAGACAACCATTAGAGGAAAAAGAAATCATATACATAATACATTTAAAAAGAAAAAGAGATAAAGGTGAAAAAAAAAAAAGAGCCAACATATACAATATATTTTTAAAAAAGAATAACAAAGGAAAAAAAAATTTAAAAAGAACCATTTTAATATAAGAATAAAAAGAATAGAACCGAAAGTTGTTTTACTATTTACGACCAAACGACAATATAAATAAAAAAAACAGATGATTAAAAGAAGAAGAGAAAAAAAAAAATTTTTTTTTGGTAACGATAATAAAACATATCCATTTGTATATAAACACAATTGCTTCTAATTTAAAGAAAGAACGAAGAAATTTTTTAAAAAGAAGAAGAAGAGGGAAAAAGAAGAAAAGGAAAAAGTAAAACTAGAAACTAATTCCTTTCTGTGAGAAGAAATGGAGGGAGTTGATTGGCTGTGGTGCTAGGAGTTAGGCTTAGAGACTGCCGCAGCTTGCAGCTCGCCAAAGGCCGATTCGAAGCATTGCTTGAGCTCGGTGTAGCTGACGATCAACACATTGTGCTCATCCCGCGACATGAGGCAGATCTTCTCTGGGGAGCCTGCATCCAGCTGCCAGGAAAACACGGTCAAAAATCCCCATAAAAAAAAAATACTCACAGATAAAAAAAAAAAAAAACTGAAAAAAATTTTTTTTTTTTTTACAAATATCACACAATTATTGCGTGGTGTGTGAAATCAATAAACTTAAAATATCAAGACAGAAAATCACAAGAATAAATCTTATCAAAAGAACAAAATAGTGAGGTGAAAAGTTTCTTTTAAGATTTTTTATTTAGCTGAGCTTTCTGTACTTCTACATTTTTACTCCTGTTGAAGGTTAGAAAAGCTTAAAAGCTCGGCTAAATAAAAAATCTTACAGAAACTCTTCCCCTCACTATTTTGTACTTTTCTTCTTCTTTCTTATCTCCACACTGGGTGAAGTAGAATGCAGCTGCCTTTGTCATCAAGACTGGGAGCACCACTCAGTGGCAGGCTGACTTAGCTTCAAAAAAAAAAAAAAAAAAGGCCACCTCTGACATGAGGAAAAGACGCCATGTGCAGCAACTCCTAACATGGAGTATTTTGTACTTTTGATAATATACAGCTCCATGTGATTATCCTACTTATATATATAATAACAAATCTGCATATCCATTGGGAGAGGCCGCTGCTTATCATAAAAACAGCTTGAGGAGCATGAACTCATGGAATTCATGTAATCTTTACACAAGGGGATAAGAAACAATAACAAATCTCCATATATTAGAATGATCCTTTCCCCCTTGACCTCCCCAAAAAAAAAGAGAAGCAGCAGGACAACAAAAACCTGCGCGGCAGCAACCCACCTTATTCAGTGTATACACCAAATGCGCCAGATCCAGCCAGGGCCTGCCATCCTCCGCCACCTGGTGGAAGAGGTAGTCCCTAAACAGCTTGAGCGGGTAGCGGTCACCCGTTTCTGACCACGCCGGGTCCATGTTGAACCTGTACAACCTCCCTCTCACTACAGTTCCTTGTGGTAGGCAGAGAGAGCTACAGATAGAGTGAAACATTGATGGGTTCAATTGGACAAAGTTGAAGGTATGACCAAGGGCAAATACAGTTTTTTTTCTCTCGTTTTTAAGGGGGATAGAGGTACTTTTTCTTGAGCAAGTGTTGAATATTAAAAAAAAATATATATATATATATATATATATATGTGGTAATATGTGGTGGGGAAGAGAAATAAGGACATCAGAATTTGAAAGAGGGTCCAAGATAACCAGAAAGAGAGACGGGCCCCTGCCACAGCCGAGAGTCTGTTCGTGTCGCACACAACCCCCAAATGTCTTAAAAGTCCCAAAGTGTTGATGGACGGGCCCCAGTTGCCACCCCTTGGAATGTCGCTGCTGTCTCAAATGACTGGACTTTACATCCCGTCTCTCTCTGGGTCGACTGTAGGTTTACTTTATTATTCCTGGAAGAGTATATATTATGACATATATATATACTATCATTAAATTTAATTCTTTAATTTAGATATCTAAACATGTGAACAATAGTTGCCCAGTAATTCTTTCAATAAAGGAAAATTCATGGTTGGTAAAGTGTTTCATTCATGTTTAAAAGTGATGCAAGCTTTCAAACAAATAGATTTATATATATAATTAACGAAGGTGTCCAGAAGAAGGATCAATGTAATGGGATTGGTTAGAAGAGACCTCTAATGGCATTAAGGACTACAAACATATTTATATATATATATATACATATAAAATGAAAGTATGTAAAAGCACGAATGTTTCTTCTATACATAATACAAACTTCTACTGTCCTTACTGCGATGAAAAAATATATTGGGAGGGCTTGGCTCATCAGTGGTGAACCCTCCCAGCGGTTTCGCCAATTTAATCCACCAGACCGCTTCTCAGAGCTCTAATACTGTATTGGACGATTCTGCTTATATACGCAGCACTGAAGGGTAGAATCTCAGAAATGGTTTTCAACAAAACTATGGACATAAGCTTATAGGACAGTAGAATTACATTCAAATATTTGCATCGAGCAATGCTCTTCCGCAAACAATAAAGACAAGATCAGTTAGGCATAAATTAACACAAAGCAATAACGTGCCATCTATACATATAAAATGAAAGGATTTAAAAGCACGAATAGAGCTCTGAGAAGCGGGCTGGTAGATTAAATTGGCGAAACCGCTTGGAGGGTTCACCACTGATGAGCCAAGCCCTCCCAATATATATTTTTTCATCGCAGTAAGGACAGTAGAAGTTTGTATTATGTATAAAAGAAACATTCGTGCTTTTAAATCCTTTCATTTTATATGTATATATGGCGCGTTATTGCTTTGTGTTAATATATATGTAGTATATTTTGAGTTAGATAGATCACAACCTTCTTCTAATATTTATTATAACCCCATATCTATATAAAATATGTATTGACCTTGTATAACAATGGAAATGACAAATAAAACAAAGAGGTAAAGGTAGACCAGACGACGCCATAACCCAGACGAACAGGTGTTTATGATAATGAGTTCAATCACCCCGTCAACAGGTGGCCAGACGTGATAAACAACCCAGCGCCTGACAGGTGGCGTGATTTTACAGGAACCAAACAGGACTCTCCACCATATGCGGGCGTCCAATATAAAAGAGCCCAGAAATGGGACAAGGTCAGTTGTTTTCAGAGCGACGCCGGTATACGGTCGGTTGGACCTCTCATCCCCCTTCTATCCGCGGCGCCCGTGGTCCGCTGCCTTCGTCCGTGGTCGACCTCTACCTCTTGGAGTTACCATCTAGACCTGCCTCTGTCTCTTGCTGTCCCAGTGCGGGAATCCCATCACGCACCCACTACCACAACTGCCCAGCACATTCCACATCGGGATTACTACATATATATTGTGGCATAATATTTTAAAACAAGTCTCTTTTTGCCTCTCATGATTGTCGTAAATAAGATTGTTTTGATAAAAAAATAAATTGCCTAGTCATCCTAATATTTCTCTTTTGTCTCAAATTTCTATGGGTGACAATACTTGACGAGTTTTAACATCTCTTTCTGTTTAAAGAGATCAGGATGGTTCAACTTACTCTTGTCTTTCATTGATGGCTCCCAATTTACATAGCATGCGGAACATGCGCCCATTCTGCACCTCCTGCGCAAACACAAGGCAAATGATAAACAACAACAACAACGAAATATATTGTAAAAAAAAACACAAGGTAATAAGACCAAATCCAAATAAATAAATAGTGTGTGACGTTTCGGTAACAGCGTTGTTACCATCTTCAGACAAAAGTACTGAATGAGAAATTTTACCACAGCATGTTTTTAAATAGTTACTGTTATCAAGATAACAGACATATGTAAACAAGATAACAGATAAGAAGAAGATATTTATCTGAGAAATACAGAATATTATTCTTAGAATTAAAAGTGGAAAAAACCCTTTTTTTTTTCTAAATATAATTGAAAGCATATCTATAAATATTATTAATTATATTTGAAAAAAAAAAATTGGGTTTTTTTCCACTTTTAATTCTAAGAATCTGAAGATGGTAATAACGCTGTTACTGAAACATCACACACTATTTATATATTTGGATTTGGTCTTATTACCTTGTGTTTATATTCTATAATCCAAATTGTGTCTTATCATATTGTAACAAAGTATTTATTATTTTGTTACTTCTGTAAACTTCCTTCATCTTGTGTTTTATCAATGAATAGTTTGTTCTTTGCCTTAAAATAAATTGCTGTGTCATCCTGAAGTTTGTCTTTCCTAATTTTCCACATGGCAATATATAAACAGTAGAATCTGTTGGTGTTTTTGGGGGTAAAAAAAGAGAAAATGTTACTTAATATGTTCTTTTCGAACCTTAAAGATATTTTCTATCTTTCTTTTTTTCAAAAATGGCCTTTGTTTACCTTTTTTTGCATGAACCACGCTCTGCTACCAATTGTTGGTGTTTTTGGGGGTAAAAAAGAGAAAATGTTACTTAAATATATTTTTAATGTTATCCCTATGCATTGAAACTACAAAAGTAAAATTTAAGAATTAAGAAGAGAAAAAAACAAACAAAAAAAAGAATCAAGAAGGCACTAACTAAGTTGCCAATTGTTAATCATCATATGCTAGCTAATGTTATCATCATCAATTTATATTTATTCATATATCTATATAATTTATTTACATAGTGAAAAATTCTTTGAATTAATATACCTAACAGAATCTTCCCTGTGTAAAGGACATCTAATTTCAGAAGTTAAAGTAGTCTTTACAGAGAGGTAACTTTTATTGGAGAATTGCCAAATGATGAAAAAAAGGTAATTTTTTTAATGAAAACTATTTTTTATAGAGAAGTGCACAGAGGTTGTACTGTATATACAATTTGTTTTGATATGGTACAATTTGAATTATAGATTAGTTATTATCTCTTCAAAAACAAAAGTACTGAATGGTTGAAAAATATCACTACATATATTCAAATAGTTGGTACTGTTATCAGAGTTGTGTAAAACATATATATATATTATATAAAATAATTAGATTTTCTGCTTGAATTTAGATCATGTTGAAGATTATGGTATGGAAATGCAGTTGTGGTTGAAATCCTTAAAGTATGATAATGAAAAATAGTTTTGATCAGTAATTTAATTGAGTTAAAGGAATATATATAAGAACATAATTTGATAAAAGTATAATGCCTGGCTTAAGGCGAGTAGAATAAGGAAAACAAAAGATTATTTACATAATGTACAAAAGTTTTGAGCCGGCCAACATGAAACAACAACAATCGGTTTTATATAGGGTAAGCGTGACCTCTGGCGGTCGATTTAACAGAGTATTTGAATCGATGAAATATAATTTTAAATAGAATAATATATTTTAATATAACATATATACTGTTTTTTTTTTAATTATTCAGTACTGTTTGTCTGATAATGGTAACAATGCTGTTACTATACGCTAATTTATTTGGTCTTATTACCTTGTGTTTCTAATCTATAATCCAAATTGTGCCTTATCAGTGGTGTATATAAGTTTACACAAGCTTAAAAAAAAATCACTTCCAGGAAACTCCGCCTTTGCTGGTCCCAAGCCTGGATGAAAAAGGAGGAGGGGGAGCAGCAACAAGCTCTCTAAAAAACCTGGGCTCAGCTGGCCTGGCTGATAGTACCCTGTAAGGGCTCCTAATCCTGGGATACAGGATGAGCGTCGTTTGTACTCGCATGTTAGGAGTGGCTGCACATGGCATCTGTTCCTCATGTCAGAGGCGGCCATTTCTTTTGGAGCTAAGTCAGTGGCCTGCCACTGAGTAGTGCTCCCAGTCTTAATGACAAAGGCAGATGCATTCTACCTCACCCAGTCATGATCTCAAGCTTGATACCCTGATATGATTGAGTGAAGATAAGAAAGAAGAAGAAGAACTTCCAGGACAAAAAATACAATATACAACTAGCAGCTTACCTTTGCCAGCTCCAGTTCAATCACATCGCTGCGTAAATGGGCTGCATCCAGTTGGGTATAGAACCTCGCTCCAATCATGGGCATGATGTCGTTGATGCTTCGCGGACGTTGTTGGTTCGTGCATAGATGGCTAACAAACACACCCAAACAATGGTTTAAAACTTATCTTTGCGCTCCTTTTATTTATTTTCCCCTTAGATATAGTGCATTTGAAGTGAATATATACAGTTAAACCTGTCTATAGCGCCCCCTCTTGGGACTCACCAAAATAGGGTGCTATAGACAGGTCACTTTTAATGTAAATCATATCCTCTACTACGTATTTAAAATCGGACATTATAGAGAGGAAGGCGGTATTTAGAGGGGGCGCTATAGACAGGTTTAACTGTATTAACCATCTTAAATATTGGGCAATCAAGCCTCATTCCACACTTATAACAAACAAACAAAAAAAGTATGCAAATTAACATAACATTAAGATAAAAAGGAGTAGAGGAGACAAGAAAACACCAATCAAGGTATTAAGATATATTTTTGGTATGTATATTACTACATCCAACCGTTTCTCCTGTCAAAAAGTGTCAAGATTGTGTGCTGAGACACAAAGAAACAACCATCAAATACCGGGGGCAACAATCTCAAACCCATCCACCCACATGATCAGATTCTTGAGGTCAGCCGAGTAGTTGCGCGAGATGAGCTCCATGGACAGAGGATGGTTGGAACGCTGGATGGCTGCGAGGGAGTTACAGGCCAGAGCAAGGACCACCTTCCCAAACATGATCAGGTCTTCTTGCTGCCACCACAAAACCTCTGTGGTCAGAGCTCACAAAATAATTTAATATATATACAGTAGAACCTTCCTGTAAAGGACACCTAATTTCAGAGCCAAAGTATCCTTTATGGTGAGGTGTCCTCTTACCAGAGAGTTGCTAAATTGAGTTGAAACATTTCATTGAGACAAAGAAAAGGTCAAATTTCAATTAAAAAATTATATTTCAAAATCTAAGAGAGAAATTTGCTAAACATAAATATTTTTTGATTTGCATAACAAGAGGTGAGATTGAGGGTAAGGAAAATGAGAATTTTTGAGGAATGGGAGAAAGGAAGGAAGGAAAATATGCAAATATGTGCATAAACATTGCACGCATGCCAGTCCACCTGGTGAGGACAAAAATGAGGATTGTTGAGGAATGGGAGAAAGAAGGAAAGAAAATATGCAAAAGGTGCATAAACATTGCACGCATGCCAGTCCCCCGTAGATATACCTGGTAGTGCAGCACCACAGCCTTGGGGTTGGCTTGATTGACATCAAAATTGAGGACGTCGTAGATGGCGCAGCAATTGAGCCTTAGCCTGCATGCAATCACGAGCTCACAAACCACCGGACAACAACATTCAGGTTAAGTACAACACCACCATCACAATTTATAAACAACAACCACAATTTTTGTACTTAAGATTCTGAATCAAAGTATTATTTTCGTATTTTTCATTCATATCTTCTATTATTTTGTCCCCCTTTGCCGGTCCCAAGCCCGGATGAAAAACGAGGAGGGGGAAGCAGTAACAAGCTCACTAAAAAACCTGGGCTCAGCTAGCCCGGCTGATAGTACCCTGTTAGGGCTCCTAATCCAGGGATACAGGATGAGCAGCGTTTGTACTCCAAGTTAGGCTGCACATGGCGTCTGTTCTTCATGTCAGAGGCGGCTATTTATTTTGGAGCTAAGTCGGCCTGCCACTGAGTAGTACTCCCAGTCTTAATGACAAAGGCAGACGCATTCTACTTCACCCAGTGTGGAGATAAGAAAGAAGAAAAAGAGAAGATTATTTTGTCTATCAATTTAATAGGAAAATCTTCCTTGATTAGGTGATAGAGTGCATTAGCACTCATCGATGATGTGGTTAAGAGAAATGGAGAGGTTAGCAGCATCAAGGAGGATCTAATCAAGGAACAAGAACCACAATTTGTTTTCTAATCAGTTAGAATAAAAACAGAAATTGACCATTTACATACTATTTAGTGTGTGATATTTCGGTGTAACAGCTGATGTTACCATCTTCAGACAAAAAGTACTGAATGAGAAATTATAACAAAAGCATGTTTATAGATTATAAACACGAGGGATTAACACCAAATCCAAATAAATAAATAGTGTGTGATGTTTCGGTAACACCCTTGTTTACCATCTTCAGACAAAAGTTGGAATGGAAAAATCAAAACATTTCCAAAATGCCCCAAATTCAATTCCCAACCAGCCAGTCCTGAACATATATTGTATCAAATACTTCAAAAAAGACCTCTGAGAAAACCCCAGGACTATAATAGAAAAGCTGAGACAATGGAACCTAATGGAGATCATTTAAACGACTTGAGGAATAAGCAACAACAACAAAAGTACTGAATAAGAAATTATACCACAGAAACCCAAACGTCACATACTATTTATTTGGAGATTTGGTCTTATTACCTTGTGTTTATAATCTATAAATCCAAATTGTGCCTTATTACTTTTAAGAATTCCGATCTCTAGCTTCCATGCCCAAGAGCTATGGATTAAAATTATTCAAAAAGAAACCTATACTTAGAAGAGCCTGATAACTTAAATACCGATTTATTCATTTTATTCAAAGGCAATTATAAGATTACATAGATTTATGCTCCACCCATCTCATGCTGCACAAATATAATCTAGATATCTATACAGTTTGAAGAGTTCAAGGATGGGTCGGTGGAAGGATGGTTTAAACCGTTGGTTTTCGGCTACTACGACCCGGGTACAATTCCCGCATAGGGCACTTTTTTCTGATAAATTTTTTTTTTTTTAAATGCTCCAATGGCACCCGATTCTTGCAAAAGTCAAACCCCACCAGTGAGAGCAAGTAACTAAAACAGGTCTCTGGCACATTTGTAAGTGCAAAAGTCGAACTGCTTTTCACATGTGTAGACATGTGGTGCACTTACAGTAAAAAGCAGTCACCTACTTCTACCCACCATGATTATCATGGCCTGTACCACGTGTACTAAGGATAAAGCAAAGAAGAAGAAGAAGAGTTCAAAGTTAACATTAAGAATGAATAGTAAATACCAATATAAGGGATTACAGTAAAACCTCACTAAAACAAACCAGGGATATAGACTTTGCCGGTCCCAAGCCCGGATGAAAAAGGAGGAGGGGGAGCAGTAACAAGCTCACTAAAAAACCTGGGTTCAGCTGGCCCGGCTGATAGTACCCTGTAAGGGCTCTTAATCCAGGAATACAGGATGAGCAGCGTTTGTACTCCATGTTAGGAGCGGCTGCACATGGCGTCTGTTCCTCATGTCAGAGGCGGCCATTTATTTTGGAGCTAAGTCGGCCTGCCACTGAGTAGTGCTCCCAGTCTTAATGACAAAGGCAGACGCAATCTACTTCACTCAGTGTGGAGATAAGAAAGAAGAAGGAGGGATATAGCAAACCTTCTCCTATAATAATGAACCTGACACAATCCCCATTTTATAATACAGTGAACTATGGCTATAACAAACCATGGCTATAGTAAACTACAGGTTTAGTCTTATTGGAGTTCACTATAGAGGGGTTTTACTGTATTTACTTTGATTGCTACAAGAAAATAAAAATCTAATCCAAATAAATTGTGTGTGACGTTTCAGTAACAACGCTGTTATCAACACAAGGTAATAAGACCAAATCCAAATAAATAAATAGTGTGTGACGTTTCGGTAACAGCGTTGTTACCATCATTCAATACTTTTGTCTGAAGATGGCAACAACGCTGTTACCGAAACGTCACACACTTTATTTGGATTTTGTCTTATTACCTTGTGTATATAATCTATAATCCAAATTGTGCCACATTCAGTACTTTTGTCTGAAGATGGTAACAACGCTGTTACCGAAACGTCACACACTATATATTTATTTGGATTTGGTCTTATTACCTTGTGTTTATAATATATAATCCAAATTGTGCCTTATCAAACGCTGTTATCGAAATGTTACATACTATTAAATTATTTAGATTAGGTCTTATTTTTCTTGTAGCTATAATCCAAATTGTGTTTTATCACATATTTCATTGAATTTACAAACATTTCAATAATGATAAAGCACAATTTGGATTATAGATTATAATACAAGAAAATAAAGACCTAATCCAAATAATTTATTAGTGTGTGACATTTCGGCAACAGCATTGTCACCATCATCAGACAAAAGAATATAAATGAGAAAAAAATAATCACAGCAAGTTCTTAAATAGTGGATATTTTGTGATGTAGTCGTGATCATCCTGGGGGAGACATTTATAGATTACCAACAGTTTATACAGTCATCATGATGTATGTATCATGCCACGTTTCCTACCTAGATGTCCCAGAATGTCATCTCTGGTCAGATGGTGACAGTGAGAAGGCTAGCGTATGTACCAGCATTCCAACACTGCACACTCTTAAATAGTACTGTTATCAAGTTACTTGACAATGCTGTTGCCGTCACACACTAATAAATTATTTGGATTAGGTCTTATTTTCTTGTATTAGAACATTTCAATAATTTGGTGTCTTTAGTTAACTTTTTCTTTCCCTTTACACAAGGGGATAAAAACAATCTTTTCTTTCCAATCCTCTTAAACTGAAAAGAAGAGGACTGACCTGGATTTTGCTGTGATGAGGATCTTGGAGGGTTCAATGGTGCGACAAGCCAGGCCTGCAGCGTGGATGGTGCGCAACACTGAACTCAGCTGTACAACGTAGGCCCATATCAGGCTTTCTGGTAGCAGGCCTGCATGCTGCCTCAAGCTGTTCAGGCCTGGAAAAGTTTGGTCTTGTTACACCTTGTATCAGGAGACAATCACAAAGTTTCTGTGTTGTGTTCTGAGTTGTTGTGAGTGCTACCTACCTTTGTTCTGGGAAAAGGAAGTGGACATGGTGTCAGTGGAGGAATAGAGGAAACCGTTCATGTGGGGCGCAGCGGTAGAGTTGAGACCTTGGTTGTTAAAGTAGAGGTTCATCAGGGTGTCAGCACCAGGGTGGTAGTCGTAGACAAACACCAGGGCTACCAAAACACAACCCATGTCTGCTCAAACTGCTTTTCACATGTGTAGACATACATTACAGTAAAAGCAGAAAACACAAGATAATAAGACCAAATCCAAATAAATAAATAGTGTGTGACATTTCGCTAACAGCGTTGTTACCATCTTCAGACAAAAGTACTGCCAACACAACCCATGTCTGCTCAAACTGCTTTTCACGTGTGTAGACACGTGGTTCACTTACAGTAAAAGCAGAAAACACAAGGTAATAAGACCAAATCCAAATAAATAAATAGTGTGTGACATTTTGCTAACAGTGTTGTTACCATCTTCAGACAAAAGTACTGCCAACACAACCCATGTCTGCTCAAACTGCTTTTCACATGTGTAGATACGTGGTTCACTTACGGTAAAAGCAGAAAACACAAGGTAATAAGACCAAATCCAAATAAATAAATAGTGTGACATTTCGCTAACAGCGTTGTTACCATCTTCAGACAAAAGTACTATTATGCTGTTACCAAAACGTCACACACTATTTATTTATTTGGATTTGGTCTTATTACCTTGTGTTTATAATCTATAATCCAAATTGTGCACTTACAGTAAAATCAGTACTTCTACCCACCATGATTATAATGGCCTGTACTACGTATACTAGGGATAAGCAAAAAAAAAAAAAAACCACACCCCTCTCACAGAACCTTGGAATCTATCAGTGGAAATGACAATCTTTGATTTGAAACACATCTACTAAACCATCCTGGTTGTTGTTCTGGGAGATGGTCTTTCAACAGAGCTTGGCTTTATGTCAAGTTAAATACAACAGCTTTGTCTTCTAATCACTTCAACAACATGAGATATACTTCAGCCAGAAAAAAAAAATTATTTTCTCAACGTTTCAACAAAAATCTTTTGTGCTCGTCAGGGAAAAATAAAAATAAAGCGTTTGGCAAGGCATTGAAAATTATTTTTGTTAAAACATTGAGAAAATGAAAACTTTTCTGGCCAAAGTGTCTTTTATTTAAGAGCTATGAATTACCGGCCAGGCAACTTCTATCTTCAAGATGATGTGCCACATGTACTCATATCATAAACCATTCGCGATCGAACTTTGTGGCCCACTGTACGTATTACATCCCAAACATGATGCAACTCCAGCTGGTATCGGCGATCGTTAAGCCAGTGAGTTCCTTTAATTGGTCCATGAAGTGTTTTGGTGGGCGTCCAGGTATGTGTCACCTAGACGTCTTTCCGGTCAGTATGGTGTACTCCATTACCCTGCGTAATGCAATGTGATTGAAGAATCTCGAAAAATTCCATTGTACACGCCGCAGAAATCGGTCATCTTTCAAAATCGATGGTTGTGATAGTATTGATGCATTCATCCTACGTGTTGTCCCAAGTTATACAAAGCATTTCACATGTGTAGACATGTGGTGCACTTACAGTAAAAGCAGTCGCCAACTTCTACCCAACATGACTATCATGGCCTGTACTAAGTGTACTAGGGATAAGCAAAAAAAAAAAATTCCAACAATAATAATAAAAAAAGACTTACAGTGATCCCCGAAGGCCTTTGTGGTGAAACACTCGCGCAGGTGGACCAGGTTAGAATGCTGCATCTTCTTCCAAATTTCCAGGAGGGAGAGGCATTTGGGATTGGTCACCCTGAACCCTGTGTCATCACATCCTCTTTCAGGACACTTGGTACACAATTGGTACATTGGCTGGCTGGAAAAATATGTCCAGGGTAGACTAGTGGACATGGCATCTTCCCGGTAAGTGGGACACTGTGGGTTCGCTTCCCATCCCTGGATATTTTTATTTTTTCCCGTTCATCAATACTCTTCACAATTCATCCTTTCATACTTCATCCCTAAGGTTAGAAATAATCGTTATTTCTCCTTAAAATAAATTTTGATTTTTCGTTCAAAAGAAACATTTGCGGGTATAATTGTCAAATTTCATTCTACAATCATAAGCCACATTATATTGTATTATAAACAATAATACAGATTTGATACAAATTATGCCATTAGTAGAGAACTCATGGAATTTGTGTAAGCTTTACACAAGGGGATAAGAAACAACAACAACAGACAACTAATAAGGTACAATTTGGATTATAGATTATAAACACAAGGTAATAAGACCAAATCCAAATAAATAAATAGTGTGTGACCTTTCGGTAACAACGTTGTTACAATTTTACCAGTACTTTTGTCTGAAGATCGTAACAACACTGTTACCGAAACGTCACACACTATTTATTTATTTGGATTTAGTCTTGGATTACCTTGTGTTTAGTAGAGAACTCTTAATCAGTAAAAAATGATAAAAGAAAATAAGACCTAATCCAAATAATTTATTAGTGTGTGATGTTTCGGCAACAGCATTGTTACCATCATCAGACAAAAGAAAAAAAATCCGTAATATGTTGTAGCTGAAACGTCACACACTAATAAATTATTTGGATTAGGTCTTATTTTCTTTTATTATAATCTATAATTCAAATTGTGCTTTATCGTCAGTTAAAAATGGTTAATTTTGGAGATGAAAACTATTCACAAGGTAATAAGACCAAATCCAAATAAATAAATAGTGTGTGATGCTTCGGTAACAGCGTTGTTACCATCTTCAGACAAAAGTACTGAATGAGAAATTTTACCACAGCACTATTTATTTATTTGGATTTGGTCTTATTACCTTGTGTTTATAATCTATAATCCAAATTGTACCTTATCATGAAAACTATCCTTTATAGAGTGCTGTCCTCCCATGGAGGATCTACAGTATGTAAATATTGTTGCATCATGGCTAATGAACCTATTTTATTTTAAAATTTGTAATATTATTTTTCATAATTTTAAATTAAAAATTATATTTTATATTTATATTCATTTTATTAAACAGAATATATGTATTATAAACAGAATATATGTATTATAGAATCATCATTTGTATTTAGATACACTTGTGACTTCACTGCTCTCTTTGATGTGAGAAATAAATAAATTATTCTGGAGGCTACTTAAAGTTATCTCATTATTCCCTTATATAAATTTGTAGGATGGTTGAAACACGCTCTGGTAAGATACAAGACCCGGCACAGGAGAGAATCAAGGTGGAAGAGTTTGCCAAGCCGCAAACATGGTGCAACAATATGTAGATAAGAGGTGGTGGGAATTACCATGGATTCTCCTGAGGCAGTAGTGGACCCCAGTTTTGATGTTGGTGGCCTTGTAGACGGAGGTGACAAAGCTCGACACGGAGGACTTGGAAGCTGGAGAAGTCTCCAGAGGACAGAGGTTGTGGTAGACATCAACCTCCGCCGGTAATTCTGGACAACACACCTTTTTATATTTCTATACTATACTACTACTATTTGTAAGTGCAAAGTCGAACTGCTTTTCATATGTGTAGACATATGGTGCATTTACAGTAAAAGCAGTCGCCTACTTCTACCTACCATGATTATCATGGCCTGTACCAAGTGTACTAGGAATAAACAACAACATATTTCTATACTAGGAAAATGGAATAAAAAGAATAATCGTAAGCGTGCAAAAAAGTTAGGATTGCAACATGTTTATACTTAAAATAAGAGAATTCTCATCTTTACACTACAGTAGAACTGTAGCTTGGCACATACAGCTCCAGAACACATTTTGGCTTGCATTAGATTCCCTAAACAGGACCTTTGGGAGAAGCCACTGCTTATCATAAAACAGCTTGAGAAGCATGAACTCATGGAATTCGTGTAATCTTTACACAAGGTGATAAGAAACAACAACAACAGTAGAACTTCTCTACAGGGCTCTGGCACATTTGTAAGTGCAAAGTCGAACTGCTTTTCACATTTGTAGACATGTGGTGCACTTACAATAAAGCAGTGGCCTACTTCTACCTACCATGATTACCATGGCCTGTACCACATGTACTAGAGATAAGCAAAAAAAAATAAAAGAACTTCTCTGGAAGGACAACACCATAGTTGCAGAGCTAAAAGGGTCTTTAGAGAAAGAGGCCAACTACTACCCTCTAAGATTATCATCGCCTGTACCACATGTACTAAGAAAATATTATGGGAGAGGCCACTGCTTATCATAAAACAGCTCGAGGAGCATAAACTCATGAAATTCGTGTGATCTTTACACAAGGGGATAAGAAACAACAACAAATATTTTTAAAAAAATTTTTTTGATTAAAGAAAAAAAAATAAGAAGAAGAATGTGTGCTAACCTGAATGTTGTTCAGGATTGGCCTGCGCCATGGCGAGACTGTGCCGATGAAGAATCTCCTGTCACACAGCAGGCATCCAATCAGTGAGAAGGAAACCAGCAGACAACCAATCAGTGAGAAGGAAACCAGCGGGCAACCAATCAGTGAGAAGGAAACCAGCAGACAACCAATCAGTGAGAAGGAAACCAGCAGTCAACCAATCAGTGAGAAGGAAACCAGCAGGCAACCAATCAGTGAGAAGGAAACCAGCAGGCAACTAATCAGTGAGAAGGAAACCAGCGGGCAACCAATCAGTGAGAAGGAAACCAGCGGGCAACCAATCAGTGAGAAGGAAACCAGCGGGCAACCAATCAGTGAGAAGGAAACCAGCAGGCAACCAATCAGTGAGAAGGAAACCAGCAGGCAACCAATCAGTGAGAAGGAAACCAGCAGGCAACCAATCAGTGAGAAGGAAACCAGCAGGCAACCAATCAGTGAGAAGGAAACCAGCAGGCAACCAATCAGTGAGAAGGAAACCAGCAGGCAACCAATCAGTGAGAAGGAAACCAGCAGTCAACCAATCAGTGAGAAGGAAACCAGCAGGCAACCAATCAGTGAGAAGGAAACCAGCAGGCAACCAATCAGTGAGAAGGAAACCAGCAGGTAACCAATCAGTGAGAAGGAAACCAGCAGTCAACCAATCAGTGAGAAGGAAACCAGCAGGCAATCAATCAGTGAGAAGGAAACCAGCGGGCAACCAATCAGTGAGAAGGAAACCAGCAGGTAACCAATCAGTGAGAAGGAAACCAGCGGGTCACCAGAAACCTACCATCCTCAGTTCATCCGGTAGAAAGAAGGAGGGAGCATTGGCTTTGGGCTTCATGTGCTCAATGTGAGAAGGGTTGCCTGGGAACACGTCAAAGTCTGGGAGCAGGATAGACGGAGAGGACTCCTCCCCCAGTCTTCCCGCAGCCGTGGCGTCGTCTGTCGGGTAGAAATAGGTGGTGCCCTCTACAGACTCCTGCTGCAAGTACACACACACACCCTCGCTCGGACACTGTTTACCCCAATCAATATAGCCATTCTACAAGCTTGATACCCTAATATGATTGAGTGGAGATAAGAAAGAAGAAGAAGAATACAAACTTTATTAAGACCTACAAAAATAATTCATCTATTTAAAAGTCTATAGAAAGCAAAGTTTGGTACATGAATATCATCCTCCTGTAACTTTATATTTCAATCTTGCCTGAAAATCGGCCCTTGCCACTTCACTAGCTTAAACACCTATGAAGCGTTTGCATCAAGGGCTACCACACTGGCTGTTTTGTGGGGATGAACAACGAGGGGTGGCTCTACCTACTTGCATACTCATACACTATTGCATATCACCACCGTGAAGTTGCATACTCATACACTATTGCATATCACCACTGTGAAGTTGCATACTCATACACTACTGCATATCACCACTGTGAAGTTGCATACTCATACACTATTGCATATCACCACTGTGAAGTTGCAAACTCATACACTATTGCATATCACCACTGTGAAGTTGCATACTCATACACTACTGCATATCACCACTGTGAAGTTGCATACTCATACACTATTGCATATCACCACTGTGAAGTTGCATACTCATACACTATTGCATATCACCACTGTGAAGTTGCATACTCATACACTACTGCATATCACCACTGTGAAGTTGCATACTCATACACTACTGCATATCACCACTGTGAAGTTGCATACTCATACACTATTGAATATCACCACTGTGAAGTTGCATATTCATACACTATTGCATATTAACACCGTCAAGTTTTTTTTTTTTTTACTAGGGTGATAAACAAAATGCATTACTCTAATGGCTAAATTGAAGGGAGAGGTACCTCTTTTTTTGGTACATGAATATCATCCTCCCGAACTTCTATGTTGTATTCTTGCCTGAAAATCGGCCCTTGCCACTTTGCCAGCTTCCTGTTTGGTAAATTTGACCCGATTTCATAACCTCTCTCGTAGGATGTTGAATTGAAGTCTATTAAAGTAAATAGTCTAATTTGGATTTGAAAGGGGGAAAAAAAAGGGTGAATTAAAGTAGATGTTAAATTATAGTCGGTGATGAATAAAGTCGGTTAAAGTATATAATGCTTTATGATGCATTAGCGCACCATCTGTCATGAAAATTCAAAACCATTATAGACGTTTATGATTCTTTTAAAAATAAAACAATTTATACTGTCCTCCCATTAATTTTTCCATTGCAGTGTAAGAGCAGTTGAAATTATTTTATTTTTAAACCGCGCTGGGAGGTTTCACCACTGATGATCCAGGCCCTCCCATTAATTTTTCCATTGCAGTAAGGGCCAGTAGAAATTATTTTATTTTTAAAAGAATCATAATGGTTTTGAATTTTTATATAAGACTTAATGATTGATAGAACACACGCATCAAACATGGTTGAATTAAAGAGAGGTGTTATACTGTAGTTTATATAGTTTCTCTCAAATAAGGATGGCAAACATCATGTTATGTGACCCTAGTAACCAACCAATGAACTAGCCAACAGGGGAGTTACCTGGAAGAGGGTGGGAACAAACTCCTGAGGGGCAGGGGTGGGGGAGGTACTGTAGGGACCCCCTGCCACCAGGGGACTCTTGCGGGTGATCAGCGGGGACTGCTCGGGGGACAGGCCTTGCAAGGCACAGAGTCGACCTCCGGGAGTTAAGTCCGCTGTAGTCAACAACATTAGAAATTTGAAACTATTTTTGTGTTGTGTGTCACATAGGATTCTCTTTCAAGAAATAAATTTAATTTCAACTGGCCTTTAACGCATTGGTAAATTAATGGCTTTAGCACACACATCATCGAACAATAAAACTTTCTTCTAGCGGCCACTATTTCTTTCCTATCTTTCTCTTTTGGGGGCTTTAATAAAAGTAAATTTATTTTATAAAAATGTTTGATTTTATCATAGGCCTCCACAGCACCCACACAAACAACGCCCCACAGCAGGTCTTGTACGAATGTAAAAATGAACAATGCTGCTGTTGGGAAAGCTGAAGACTTTAAAGAGGAAAATGAGAAAGAATATGGGATTGGCGCTAATGGAGATCCCAAGAACTTGCTCACAAACAGAGGAAAATGACAAAGAAGAAGAAATGAACAAGAATTACATCTGAAACGATAGATTGAGGCACACACAGTGTTCTGGAGTAACACGAGGGATCAGTATTATAAGGCCAAAAATACAAACAAACAAACAAACAAAAAGAAAGTAGGTAGGTTACCTCCAGGAGGCGGTGCTTGCGGTGGAGCAGGAGGGCCGAAGTGGTTGAAAGGGGAGGTGGCCTGGTACTGGGAGAAAGATGGAGAGCTCATGCTGTGGGTGAGGCGAGTGGAAACAAACTGAGAGCCATTGCTGGGAGTCTGTCATCAGCCAGCCAATTAGAGCACAGTGTAGGCGGAGTCAAGGCAAGGGGAGGTGGGGCTAAAACAGCATAAAGTGGGGAACACAACAGAAGGCATATTTAACACAAAAAGAGGTGGGACTAACATGACAGGAGGCAGGGCTAAAAGAGTAAGAGGTGGAGCTAACACAACTAGAGGTGGGGTAAAACAGTAAGAGGTGGAGCTAACACAACTAGAGGTGGGGGTAAAACAGTAAGAGGTGGAGCTAACACAACTAGAGGTGGGGTAAAACAGTAAGAGGTGGAGCTAACACAACTAGAGGTGGGGGTAAAACAGTAAGAGGTGGGGGTAAAACAGTAAGAGGTGGGGCTAACACAACTAGAGGTGGGGGTAAAACAGTAAGAGGTGGAACTAACACAACTAGAGGTGGGGATAAAACAGTAGCTTACACATCAGAAGGCATAACTAAAACAGTAAGAGGTGGAGCTAAAACAGTAGAAGGCGGAGCTAACACAACAGGAGGAGGGGCTAAAGCAGTAGGAGGCGGGGTTAAAATAGTAGGGATAATACAATAAAAGGTGAGGTAAACACAAATGGAGGTGGGGCCAAAGAAGAAACAGGACTTGGAGGCAGAGTCCCTCACCTTCCTGGTGGAGTCTAAGGCTAGGGAGCCAATGGCTGTAGAGATCACTTCAGTAGGGACTTGATAATACTTGGCATTCTCCGCAGTGGTGGGAGGTGGGGCAGTGGGGGGCTGGCACAACACAACGCCCACTGCAGCCTTCCTTGTACACTGGATCCCTCTCACAGCTGCTACCCAGCCTAAACTTCCATGTCCAACCTCATCCCAAGACATGCTACAACTATCAGAATCTGTTTACACATCCTAGCTTCACCTATGACATATTGCTGGCAATTCTGTATTTAAAGGGTTGATAAAGCAGTTAAATCTACTATAAAACCTCGCTTAAACCTGAACCAGGAGGATATAGTAAACCTTTCCTTAAAACAAACCTAAAATAACCTCCAAAATTTAATGTAATAATGCTATAATGAACTAAAAGTTCAGTCCCATTAAGGTTTGTTCTCTACCAAAGTTTTACTCCCCTTTCTCTAGAGAATAATAAAGAGCTGAAAGAGAATGTGAAAAACAACAAAAAAAGTGAATATTCCAGACTTACATTGAGGTAGGTTTGGAGTTTAGATTCAGGGGGCAGGGTGGTGGCTGGAGCAAAGGTTTGGAACAGGGGATCCAACCCACCAGGGCTGGGAGCAGCTGCATACACCTCGCTGGTTATCCTCATGTCAGTGCACAACAAACCACACACACAAAGCTTTCCGCGCAATATTTTAAAACAAGTTCTTAAAAGTGATAAGGCACAATTTGGATTATAGATTATAAACATACAGTTATCAGCGTCATAATCAATTCTGTCACCATTTGCTTTGTTAAGGGAATAAATACCCAAATATGGCCATTTCTCATAACCATCGTTGGTTCAGTGGTAGAATGCTCGCCAGCCACGCGGGCGGCCCGGGTTCGATTCCCTGCCGATGCATTTTTTTTTTTTTTTACAATTTTTAAAACTCATTTATATATTATATAAGAATGACATCCACGGCGCCATTTTATAATTGTAATGAATAGTATTTGAATAAAAGCATTTAATCGGGTAAAACCCGGGCATTGCCCGGGTCATTCGGCTAGTAGATTATAAACACAAGGTAATAAGACCAAATCCAAATAAATAAATAGTGTGTGACGTTTCGGTAACAACGCTGTTACCGAAATGTCACACACTATTTGGTCTTATTACTTTGTGTTTAAGTTCTTAAAAGGTTAACAGACATAAGAAAGACATCACCAAATCCAATAAATTGTATCTAACATTCCAGTAACAACGTTGTTACCATCTTCATACAAAAGTACTGAATGAGAAACTATCATCGGTATGTAACACAAGGTAAAAAGAGACCAAATCTATATAAATAGTATGTGATGCCTTTGTAACAGCATTGATATTATCATCAGAAAAAAAGTATTGAATTCATTTAGCTTTGGTCTTATTATCTTGTGTTTCTAATCTATAATTCAAATTGTGGCTTATCACTTATCACAGTATGTCTTAGATGTTCCTGTAACAGCGTTGTTACCATCTTCAGACAAAAATACAAAATGAGAAACTACCACAGTGGTCTAATAAAAGAAAATAAGACCTAATCTTTTCTTTTATTAAATCTATAATCCAAATTGTGCTTTATCATACCACAGTGGTCTTAGATAGCAATGTTATTTGAGCAATAATTACCCAGAAATTATTTGAAAGAGGAAATTTAAAGATTATTAAGAGATATTGTACATAGAATATCAGCCCGTTGAAGAGCTATATATTTGCTCGAAAACTTGCAAATTTAAAATTAAAATAACCTTTTTACCTGTTTTTTATTTTTCCTCTTTCAAATAACACTGTTATATATACCAGTTGAGTATAAACAAGAAAAGAAAAATAAAAGTAATGACTATTTTAGACAAGTGATTATATTTTTCTAATTCAGTATATACTTTTGTCTGAAAATGTTAACAAGGCTGTTACCGATATGTCATGCACAATTTGTTGAATTCGGTCGTGTTACCTTAGGTTTCCAATTTATATAATCCAAAGTGTTTTACCTTATCATGTCAACAGATTGTTTTGGGGCAACAATATTTCTCTAGCAAAAATTCAAACCATTTAATACTATATTGTCTCTATGTGGCCAACCCACTATAATCATATTCACTGGTGTAAAAATATATATAAAGGAGAAACCTCCCTTTAGCGGACAACTCTCCACAAAGGACAGTTTTCATTTACAAAATTCCCATTTTTTACTATTTAGCAACTCTCCAGTAAGAGGACATCTCTCCCTAAAGGATACTTTGGCTCTGCAATTAGGTGTTATCCTTTACAGGGAGGTTCTACTGTATATCACAACACCAAGAAAAAAAAAAGTAAATTTAGATAAAGTTTAAATTCATAGGTAAAACATTGTCTAGGTAGCATATATATTCAAGTTTCAAGGTGACAGGTTAAAAAATGTGTGTGAAAAACCATTTCAGATGAGAAATGGTGGTACATTAATAACTTCATTAGTTGTCACATTTAACAATATACAAGCATGCATGCATTGTTGTCCAAAAATCTAATGTAATAATAGATGAACACAAGTAGTATAGTGAACTTTGGCTATATATAAAAACAGAGCCCTGTTGGGGTTTGCTAAAGCAATGTGTTACAATCAATATAAAGTTGCTGGAGGATCTTTTGGTGCAAACATAAACAAAGGAATGCATGCATTTTAACCACTCTTAAATCTCACAAATTTGCATAACAAACATTGGTTTAAAGGAATGTGAATACAGTATGTAAATACAGAGGGACCCTGTAACACAACGGAAACTTGATTTATAACATCGTAATCTTCATTGTTTAAACTGTCCTTAGATTAACATTGTTATAAGAACCTAAATACAGTATGTGAATACAGAGGGACCCTGTAATAACGGCAACTTGATTTATAACATCGTAATCTTCATTGTTTAAACTGTCCTTAGATTAACATTGTTATAAGAACCTAAGCGGGGTTCAACTGTGTGTATGCTTACGTTTGAGCTAATAACTTTTTTTAAATGAGACATCTTTGAATGTGCTGATTTTTATTATTTTTTGTATAATTTTCGTCTTCCTCATATATCAATTATGCCTAAATGTTTATATATATACAGGTATATATATGTATATATGGTGTCTTGTTTTACTCATGATCTGAGTAAAACATGACCTAACATATTAGAATTAAAAACACAAGATAATAAAACTAAAAAAATAAATAGTGGGTAATGCTTCAGTGTAACAGCATTGTTACCACCTTCAGACAAAAGTACTAAAATGATAATATTAGTTAAGTTCATTAGCCAAATGGGGAGGAGGAGCATTAACTATCAAAATATTAAAAATGAGAACACAAGTTTAATTCTAGGAAATTCTTTTTTTTTTTGGTAATATACACTCATGAACAAAACTTAAGGAAAACCACAAGGTAATGAGACCAAATCTAAATAAATAAATAGTGTGTGACCCCCCACCCAAAATGTGTGGATTTACATAGAGATCGTGCAAATATGGGGCGAATACAGACACATGACAGGCAATTAGTGAATCTATGTAACACCATCTGTTGATAACTGACTGCACATGGACAGCCAGGCTGATGATAAAAACACCATAACAAAAACAAGGAACCCCCCCCTCCACACATAGTATCAAAATAATAAATCCTTAGATTTTTTTTTGTTAACTATGTAAATAAAAGCCAGTAGTAGTTTAGAGCTATGTTGGGAAAAAATATATATATTTGGGGAAGAAATAACGCTGATAATCACAAAGATCCTTTATTACTTAAAAGGTATTTATAAACAATAAGGAAAGATAAAAGATTAAAGAAATTAAACTAGATAAAATTATATATTCACACTAGCATCTCATACCTATCAGTGGTATGACCTATCCAAGAACCGCTAACTCTAATCTAGCTGTGATATATAGGCCGATATGCAAATTAGCACAGACAACATTACAACAATATGCAAATTATAACAAGAGTATTACATTGATAAGGTACACAATTTGGATTATAGATTATAAACACAAGGTAATAAGACCAAATCCAAATAAATAAATAGTGTGTGACATTTTAGTAACAGTGTTGTTACCAAAACGTCACACACTATTTATTTGGATTTGGTCTTATTATCAACTACCCGAATGACCCGGGCAACGCCCGTGTTTTACCCGATTGAATGTTTTGATTCAAATACTATTTGTTACAATTATAAATTGGCGCCTTAAATAAATGCATATGTTAGTTAATAACTATAGCCTATGTGCTTTATCTGTCTATGTACTGTTGGCTTCCGTAGGCGTCTCTTACTGGGAAAGAGAAAGAGAGGATTCCATTGGGTTATTAACTAATATATGCATTTATTTAAGGAGCGACCCGCTCCAGCACAATAGTTACAAAAACGAAAAAGCGAGTGGGGGGGGGCATGAAGGGGGGGCAAAGGTGGCGTGATCGTAGCCAACCAATAGGAGGGCGCCATTCCAAAAAAAAAAGCAAACGGTGACAAAGACGAAAACTGATTAAGAGATGAAGAATGACGCTCGTAACTGTATATAGAATAGTACAGATCTTTATAAAATAAACAAAAAGTAAAATGGATTAAGTAAAAACAATGTGCAAAATAATAATTAAAAAAAAAATAGATTGTGGAGGGTTCTGCTCTTCTGGAAATGATTTGAGAAGGAAATTAAAGACTATTGGACGAACAAGTTAAAAGTCAATGGCAAAGGCCATGGGGTTGGAATTTCCACACACACCACATTTTTCCTCTCAACGTTGTTGCCCAACTCTCAAGCCTGATGCCCTTATTTTGTAACACCAACTACCAACTTTTTACTCTCCCTGAAAATGGTTGCCCCACTATGTACTAAGTTCAATTCTCAGCCTGCAAACCCCAAGACATATTATTGTCTGTATTGACTCATCCATTGATGAGCTCTACTCTTCCCTGGCAGACACCATCAAAAGTCTCAAGCTTTACAAGCTTGATATCTTAGTGTGATTGAATGGAGATAAGAAAGAAGAAGACTCTCCCTGAAAAAAAAAAGTTATATATAAAAATAACATTCCCATTCTACACTTTACAGACTTTGTACAAGAAACTATACATAGCACACTTTTTTATTTTTCTTTTATAAATAAAACACTTCCTACTGTCCTTACGGCACTGTAAAAAAATATACATATATTAGATGAACCTGGCTCATCACTGGTGAACCCTCCCAAAGGTTTTAACCACTTCAATCAACAATACTGCTATGATATTGCCTGCATACATACATCTACTATTGTATTAGATTATTCTGCTTATATATTCAACTTTTATTCAACTGTAAATACAAAGCGCGATGTCCCGCCAAGGACACTGGCGCCCAAAGGAAAGCAACACAAGAGAGAGAGAGAGGGAGAATCTATTAACATATGCTCAAGGCATTTACCATATTCCTGAAATTGATTTCAAACAAGCATACTATATACATAGGTAATTTAGTTTAAACCCATCTCAAAATAAAGAAAAAAGGAAAAAAAAATCATATATACAGCACATAGTTAATTATACCTAACACATGAGATTATTTATAAACTTTGATATATATTTACAAAATCTATTGAATACAATGTATGAATCCCTGCTGGATATCAGTTGGGATTCATACATTGTATTCAATAGATTTTGTAAATATATATCAAAGTTTTTAATTAATCTCATGTGTTAGGTATAATTAACTATGTGCTGTATATATGATTTTATATATGAGCCTGGCTCATCAGTGGGGAACCCTCCCAAAGGTTTTAAACCACTTCAATCAACCATACAGCTATGATATTGCCTGTATGCATACATCTACTATTGTATCGTTCTATTCTGCATATACAGTAGAAACTCCCTTAGGGGACACCTCTCCACAAAGAACAGTTTTTATTTGCAAAATTACCTTTTTTACAATTTAGCAACTCTCCTGTAGGAAGATACCTCTCCCTAAAGGACACTTTGTCTATGCAATTAGGTGTTGTCCTTTTACAGGGAGATTCTACTGTATTATTTATATATGCTAAAATATTGGAAGAGCCTGGCTCATCAGTGGGGAACCCTCCCAAAGGTTTTAACCACTTCAATGAACCATACCAGCTATGACATTGCCTGCATACATACATCTAATATTGTAGCAGATGATTCTGCTTATACCCCTGGCACTTGGAACAAATTCTTGGTTTAGGTTTATATGGAAATATAGAACAGTAAAAATGCATCTTTATTTTTAATCGAATATAATGATAAAACACAATTTGGAATATAGATTAGAACTACAAGAAAATAAAGACCGAACTCCGCCTTTGCCGGTCCCAAGCCCGGATGAAAAAGGAAGAGGGGGAGCAGTAACAAGCTCACTAAAAAACCTGGGCTCAGCTGGCCCGGCTGATAGTACCCTGTAAGGGCTCCTAATCCAGGAATACAGGATGAGCAGCGTTTGTACTCCATGTTAGGAGTGGCTGCACATGGCATCTGTTCCTCACGTCAGAGGCGGCCATTTCTTTTGGAGCTAAGTCGGCCTGCCACTGAGTAGTGCTCCCAGTCTTAATGACAAAGGCAGACGCATTCTACTTCACCCAGTGTGGAGATAAGGAAGAAGAAGAAGAGAAGATAAAGACCGAATCCAAATAAATTAGTAGTGCGGGATGTTTCGGTTGATTTATTCTTTTGTCTGATGATGGTATCAAGGTTGTTACCGAAACGTCACACTCTATTAATTTATTTGGCCTTATTTTATTGTAGTTCAACCGAATATAATTCAACACTTAGTTGTCATTAAACCAATTTGTCATGTACCAATTAAGCCTATTTACTTTAAATAACCGACTATAATTCAACACCAACTCTTTTTTTTTTGTACACATTTGTACATAAACACAAGGTAATAAGACCAAATCCAAATAAATAAATAGTGTGTGACGTTTCGGTAACAGCATTGTTACCAACTTCAGACAAAAGTACTGAAGATGGTAACAACGCTGTTACCGAAACGCCACACACTTGTGTTTATAATCTACTAGACGAATGACCCGGCTTCGCCCGAGAAATCCCTTGGGTGCAATTTCCTTCATACTAAAAGTATATCAATAATAAATATTAGAAGTGCCATAGAATAGCAATACAGAAGTAACACATAAACTACAGGAAAAAAGTGTGTGTGATGGCAAAAATTGTATTATATTAGTGTTTAGGTATTTGATTTAATTAATATAGTTGATATAATAATAATATATATTTATATTATATATAATATAAATGAGTTTTAAAAATTGTAAAAAAAAAAAAAAAATGCATCGGCCGGGAATCGAAAGCGGACCGCCCACGTGGCAGGCGAGCATTCTACTACTGAACCACCGATGCTTAAAAAAAATGGCCATATTTAGGTATTCATTCCATTCCGAATTAGTCCGCATAAAAAAAGTTCTTCAAATGAAAAAAAGAAATAGCCAAAAATACTAATCAAAATGCAGCCGAAAATTTTCCTCAGGTTTATAAAAAGCGACATGCAAAATTTGGTACCAATTGGTTCAGTAGTTTTTGAGTTAATCGCGAAACAGACAGGCAGACATTGACTTTTATATATATAGAGATAATCCAAATTGTGACTTATCATTATATAGATGATTTTCTGAAGCAAGAAAATGATTATTCTTTTAAGTGTGAAAGCTTGTAAAAAAAAATAGGAACTTACCTTCTTTTATTAATTTGTTTATTTTTTCTTTGTCGTCTGTTTTGCACAAGTTGAATCAGGTTAGAACGATGTATGTAAATTAGATGATTCTTTTGTTGCCTTAAATACGAGGTAATTAACTCTCTCTATATCTAAAAATGTTTAAAGTTTAATTTTATAAATCTGAGAGTTGTCTTCAAAAACGATTCAACATTTTCTGTTAACACTTCACCCCTTTTCTTACTCCCATTTTCTACTGTACTCACGGCAAACTTTTTTTCCAACAACTTTAGAGTCTTCTCTGCTATTTCCCTCTTCTATGTCAAAAAACATACACATTGAAATAATTTAATACACTTGGGACTTTGGAAGCATAAAAAGTAACATGACTAATTCTAAAATAATGAAATGTTTTTGAAGTTTTGGCAACAGCATTGCTAATATCATCAGACAAAAGTACTGAATGAGGGGAAAAAAATGGTAACAACGCTATTACTGATATGGCACACTATTTAAAACTACTTGTACAACTATTTAAAAACATGCTGCGATATATTTTTTGCGTTATTCAGTACTTTTGTCTGATAATAGTAAAAATACTAAAAGGTCACAAACATTTCATTAATTTTGGATTCGATATTGTTACCTTATATTTCTAATCTATAATCCAAATTGTATCTTATCATTTAAGGCTTTAGGATTATGATGCTATAACTATGTTGCTATTATAAAAGAGGCCATTATATATTAAAAAAAAAAAAAGATTCCACAGTGTAAACACAAGGTAATAAGACCAAATCCAAATAAATAGATAGTGTGTGACGTTTCGGTAACAGGTAACAGCGTTGTTACTGAAACGTCATACACTATCTATTTATTTGGATTTGGTCTTATTACTTTGTGTTTATAATCTATAATCTAAATTGTGCCTTATCATTCCACAGTGCACTTTATACAATAGAACCTCCCTGTAAAGGATAACACCTAATTGCAGAGCCAAAGTATCCTTTAGGGAGAGGTGTCCTCTTACCAAAAGTTGTTACATAGTAAAAAAAAATGATAATTTTACAAATGGAAACTGTCTTTTGTAGAGAGGTGTCCTCTAGTGGGTGTGTCCTCTCATAGAGGTTCTACTGTATTTAAGGACAAAATATAAGTGGATATATGCAATTATGAAAATTCGAAACTATTATAGACGCCTATGATTCTTTTAAAAATAAAACAATTTCTACTGCCCTTACTGCAATGGAAAAATTAATGGGAGGGCCTGGCCCATCAGTAGTGAACCATTGATTTTCCCATTACAGTAAGGGCAGTAGAAATTATTTTATTTTTAAAAGAATCATAGGCGTCTATAATAGTTTCAAATTTTCATAACAAATGGTGCGCTAATGCATCATGATATGCAATTATGTACTTTTGTCTGAAGATGGTAACAACGCTGTTACCAAAACGTCACACACTATTTATTTATTTGGATTTGGTCTTATTACCTTGTGAATATGCAATTATGTTCATGCCATAACAATACGCTGCTGGGTGATGCGTAGGTGAAGTGAAGTATTTAGAAAGGTGCGAGAGATAAGCACCAAGGTTGGCAATATCAGTTATATGACCTCCACCCAACATGTCTTATCTAAGGGAGAGAGAGAGAGAGAGATAACGTGCCGTAATGAAGTAAAGGATATGATGCTTCTCCACCTGTACCTATCCCTTAGAGAACATGTGTAGCTAACTTGATAACCATGACTGATAAACCTGGAATATTATGCAGTACTGTTCAAATCAATAAGCTTGAGGGATGAGTATCTTCTTGCAAACAAATTTATGACAAGCTTTCGGGCTCGACGGCCCTTCGACAGGTAAAACTATGCTGTCCCTGTCGAAAGGCCGTCGAGCCCGAAAGCTTGTAATAAATTTGTTTGCAAGAAGATACTCATCCTTCAAGCTTATTGATTTGAACATTCTATTAAGGGATTAACCTATTAATTATGCAGTACTGCCTCTTTCATTTGGATTTCAAGAGACATGCGAAAAAATAAAATTTGGTTACTTCGCAACTCGTAAGGAGCTTTGTTCCATGACAGGGGAAGAGACAAATCCCCTCTGGAGCCATATTCTTCTTTCTTATCTCCACTCAATCATATTAGGGTATCAAGCTGGTAGAGCTCCCATAATGACTGGGTGAAGTAGAATATGTCTGCCTTTGTCATTAAGACTGGGAGCACTACTCAGTGGCAGGCCGACTTAGCTCCAAAAGAAATGGCCACCTCTGACATGAGGAACAGACACCATATGCAGCCGTTCTAACATGGAGTACAGACGCTGCTAATCCTGTATTCCTGGATTAGGAGTCCTTACAGGGTACTATCAGCCGGGCCAGCTGAGCCCAGGTTTTTTAGCGAGCTTGTTACTGCTCCCCCTCCTCCTTTTTCATTCGGGCTTGGGATCGGCAAAGGCAGAGTCATCCTGATTACTCCTAGTTAAGACATGAAATGTTTGAAAATATAAAACACACCGCATGCTCTTAGTCTGCATACCCTGGACTTCTTGTCTACTTCAAAAGGTAACAAGACCAAATGCAAATTATTGTAAGTCTCGAGATATCATTCAACCAGCACGTATCATCCACCATGCACATATATTTTCAAAAAAAATTGTTTTTCAAACTGAAATAATGTAATGTACATTTTTCTCTCAATATATAATAAGTATTTAAAATATCTATATAATAATGTGTATATAAAAATTGTATTTATTATTAAGTTGTTAACGTGATAATCCTGTTGAAGAACTGACAAGTCTGAAAGCTTGAAAATAAAAAGTAGCACAAGAAAGTTAACCCTGGAAGCTTCATTTATTTTATCCTCTTCTTCCTCTTTCTTATTTCCACTCAATCACACTAAGGTATCAAGCTTGTAAAGCTTGTTGATGGTGTCTGCCGGGGATTTATTTTATAAAGAATATTGAAAGGTTTGTGACATTAGGGTAACAGCATTGTTACCGATAACCTCACGATCATTTCAATAATTTGGATTTAGGCTTGTTATACATTTTGATCCTAATCTATAATCCAAATTGTACCTTATCATTCTTGTCTACATCTTGTCTTCATGTCTACATTGTTCATATATTTTCCATTCAATTTACATATATGTTATAACGTGCCATCTATACACATTAAATGAAAACATTAAAGGCCAAATGTTTATTTTATACTTAAAACAAACATTTCTACTGTCCTTACAGCAATGAAAAAAAATATTGGGAGGGCTTGGCTCATCAGTTAGATATATAAAAAAAATAAATAAAGCATATCCTGACCAGGAGCACATGTGCTTTACAGAAGGCAAAGCGCCATCTGGTGGAACAGAAATCAACTAAACATTGATTTAGCCTGTTCCCAAATATCAGGGAACAGGCTAAATCAATGATAAAGCACAATTTGGATTATAGATTATAATAAAAGAAAATAAGACCTAATCCAAATAATTTATTAGTGTGTGACGTTTCGGCAACAACATTGTCACCATCATCAGACAAAAGAATAAATTTTATTCTTTTGTCTGATGATGGTGACAATGTTGTTGCCGAAACGTCACACACTAATAAATTATTTGGATTAAGTCTTATTTTCTTTTATGCTAAATCAATGTTTAGTTGATTTCTGTTCCACCAGATGGCACTCTGCCTTCTGTAAATCACATGTGCTCCTGGTCAGGATATGCCTTCTTTTTTTTTAATATCAACACCTGACCCACTTATTTTTTCTATTGTTTTTTCAGTTGGATATATATGTTAGAAGTATTATTTTTTATATACAGAGGGAAACCACAACACCCCAAAGAAAAGATTATTCCGATTTGAAGTCTTGTGTTAAATTATAGTCATCTTATATAATCAAAAGTAGTACTTTGTTGGTGGTAATTTGAGAAATGGTTGAATTATAGTTTGGTTGAAAGATTAAAAGTTCTATTGATAAAAGGCACAATTTCACTTGATAACAGGAACTATTTAAAACATGCTGTGGTAAAATTTCTCATTCAGTACTTTTGTCTGAAAATGGTAACAACGCTGTTACAGAAACGTCACACACTATTTATTTATTTGGATTTGGTCTTATTACCTTGTGTTTAAAAGTTCTATTGTAGTTATTTATCATGATGCGATGGTTCATGCATCTGTTTATAGGGATTACTTAACCGGTTCAAATCCAGGAATACTTAAGATTATTTTTAACAGCCGTAGAGCTATTGTAATACATAATGACGTAGTGTTTTTAGCTGGTTATTCATCACAAGTTCATGCGCCATTCCAAAATAATAAAAAGATTCTGCATTGGTGAATACAGTAGAACAACCTCCTTGTGAGGACACTCTCACTAGAGAGCACCTTTCTACAAAAGACAGTTTCCATCACCTATACAGTAGAACAACCTCCAAGAGAGGACACTCTCACTAAAGGACACTTCTCTACAAAGAACAGTTTCCATCACCAAAACAGCAGAACGACCTCCAAGAGAGGACAGCCTTACAAAAGGACAGTTTCTATCACCGAAACAGTAGAACAACCTCCATGAGAGGACATTCACGCTAAAGGGTACTTTTCTAGAAAGGCCAGTTTTCATTGCCACATTTACCATTATTTTACTAATTAACAACTCTCTGGTGTTGGATGTATGAAATTCCGGTTTCATCCCTCTTTTCATCCAGGTATTGATGTGTTCGACGTGAGGTATGACTCGTGGCTTTATCCTGGTGCAGCCACACAGATCTTGAGTCACTTGGATACGAGACCTCATTGTTGAATAAATGGTCTAAGACAAGTCTTTGGTAGATTTTCAAATTTTTCTTGACATTTGTGGGCACCTTCTTTATAGGAAGCTTCCCATTGTAGCAGAAACCTGCAACAATCTTGAAGCCCTTTGAGAAACCTTCCTTACATTACTTGACCCAGTTTTTTAAAGGTGTTTATTTGAGAGTTAGCATAGTAAATGGCACAGGGTTGGTTGCTATCATTGAGGTAAACCCATGCCTAGTCCAGTGTAACAACATTCTTCCATTTTTAACCTGCCAGGTACTTGTCATTAAGAGCCTTGCTGCAGGACTTGCGTTTCTCGATATGGTGCGGCTTGAGAACATAAACTATAGCCTTTTTACATACACCAATACCTCGCTTTGCGTCGTTTCGTTTTTTTCGAAGTTGCGTCGCTGCTTAATTTTTACTGATTTTCACTGTGCGTCGTTAGATTTTCGAAGTTGCGTTGTTTTGGATTCGAGTCTTTAATTTTTTTTTTTTTTTTTCCTAAAATATGGCAACACCTTGGTTTTTGATTGCGCCTTCACATATTTTCACTTTGGGTCGTTTCAATTTGCGTCGTGTTTTTTTGGAACGTAACCCCGACGCAAAGCGAGGTATGGGTGTATTTTAATCCCATTTTTTCCTAATTAATGGTAGAAAGTGGTATGTTGGTTATTGTGGAAATGTTCCTTTGAGAAGGTGGATTCTTTCTGACAACCATTTACTTTATCTTTCTTTCAGGTGAAGTTGAAGGCTTCTTTAAGCATTTTTTTAGAGGAATTTTTTTCGCTTAATTTCAAAGATATCAAAATTTTCTTTGTTTTCCTAATTCAACTGATTGTGTACACTTAGTAATACAGTATAACCACCTTGTTGTATTCCACTGTGTCTCTGATCATCTCCATTAAACTGTGATTACACTCATGGACAAAACTTAAGGAAGTTGTACCTTTTAGCATGTACAGTATTGGGTAAAGTTTTTAACTAGCAATAATCGCGCCTCGGAAGTGCCCCACTGGCTACGATATCGCCTCTGCCCAAAGCTTGTACAGTAGAACCTTCATGAGAGGACACCTCTCTAACAAAGGACAGTTTTCATTTGCAAAATTACCATTTTTACTATTTAGCAACTCTCTGGTAAGAGAACACCTCTCCCTAAAGCTCTGTAATTAGGTGTTTCCCTTTACACAGAGGTAGTTCTACCGTATCAATATTCTTTCATAATTAACTCGGGTGAACGAGTATTTCTCTCCTCATAAAATGTCTGAAATTTAACCTTTTACAAAATCGCTTATAATTTCTCTTCCCCGGGCAGACACCATAAAAAATCTCAAGCTTTACAAGCTTAATACCTTAGTGTGATTGAGTGGAGATAAGAAAGAAGAAGAAGACATAATTTTTCAAAGCATTTCAAATATTTAAAAAAAATTTTTTTCATTAAATATAAATAACTGTTTGTTCTTTCAAATGTATAAAATATCACTCGTGTAACAATGCTGTTACAGAAACGTCACACACCATTTATTTATTTGGTCTTATTACCTTGTGTTTAAAACATCAATCAAATCACACTTATTTCGCGAGCTACAGTCTTAAAAAATGGAAAACTATAATTCTATCAACTTTCATCACTTAAAAAGTTACTATTTATTCAAAATCAAATGTATTTTATTGTATTTATTTTTTAAAATACATTTATAATCAAATACCTGAATTTTTTAATAATGCATAAACTCTAAAGGGAAAAATTTTGGACATCAAAAGAAAGGTTCAATATAAAAAATTGTGAGCTCCAATTCTTTTATTATAAACAGACACAAAACAAGCTGAGCTTTCGAAAGAGTCCCCTTTATCTGAAGCTATGGAAGATGGTTTAAAACTGAGTTGCTGTGGCTACTCAGTATCATGCCTTTTTTCTTTAACTCCGCCTTTGCCGGTCCCAAGCCCTGATGAAAAAGGAGGAGGGGGAGCAGTAACAAGCTCACTAAAAAACCTGGGTTCAGCTGGCCCGGCTGATAGTACCCTGTAAGGTCTCCTAATCCAGGGATACAGGATGAGCAGTGTTTGTACTCCATGTTTGGAGCGGCTGCACATGGTGTCTGTTCCTCATGTCAGAGGCGGCCATTTTTTTTGGAGCTAAGTCGGCCTGCCACTGAGTAGTGCTCCCAGTCTTAATGACAAAGGCATTCTACTTCACCCAGTCATGATGGTTGTCAAACAGACACTATCAAGGGTCACAACTTGATACTCTAATATGATTGAGTGGAGATAAGAAAGAAGATGCCTTCTTTCTTAGCTTTAGATTAAAGAGACTATCTCCAAAAGTTTTGAGATTGTTAAAAAAAATTGGCACTCATTGAATTTTTTTCTATTGTGGGTTCGATTCCCATCCCTGAACACTTTTATTTTTCCGTTCGTCATTACTCTTCATAATTCACCCTTTCATACTTCATCCAAAAAGGTTAGAAATGGTCGATATTTCACCTTGATATAAAATTTAGATTTTTCGCTTAAAAGAGACTCATGCGGTGTAACTTTAAGTGTCATTTTACAATCACAGGCCGCAGTGTATTATATTGTATTAAATATTATTGTTAAACCTCTCAAATTACAAAGATTGTTTAAAATAGATTATATATATTCATATTCATTTATAAAATTATACACACACACATAGAGATATACATTAATCATAAATACAACAATTAAGGATATAATAGCAAAATTTACATTTCATTCTAATAATAGAATTGTCTTTTTATACATTTTGAAAACCTATATCTATTGCATTATATAAAATTCGGTTGTATTACATATTATTTTTCAATCTTTTGGGTATATATTTTTCAATTAAATATGCATATAAATATATCAATTGTGTAAACCAAAAATAATACAAAGTTTTCGTTTGAAATGATTTAAATATACGCGTTAAATTTTTCAATGACATTCACGGCATGCTATTCTCTTTGTCTTTATATCAAATGGTTGTTATATAGACATTTAATGGACCAAAATTTTAAAGGATTAAATCGCGATGACAATTGCATCTCTTAAGTCAGTTTAAGTTTGAAAAATGTAAATGGATAACTTTTAATGATAGAGTGTAAATAAATAATAAGGTATGTATGTGCTACAATATTATAATATTCTAAACTTTTCATACCTTCTGTAGGACGCATGTGTGGAGAATAATCACGTATCATCAAGTCATTGTTTGGTATAGTTGAAGATGGATTAGCATGAATAAATTGACAATCGTTTCCAAAATAACAAGCACCATTAGAAGAAAAATATCGGCATATCGTCGGTTTTTTTACGCCCGTAGAAGGCCCATTCATATTTTGAAACATAAGAAAAAAATTAAATAATACGAAAGGTTTATTTTATCAAAAACATAAGGTATAAATTTTGTACATTTCTAAATAAAAAAAAAAATAGCCTGCGCGCGCAGGTAGACGCATGTACGAGGGCAACAACAATCAACTTTTTCAACTTTATTTTATTTATTTTAAATGCGACTTTAAATTTTTCTATCATAAAAGCCGTTTTTTATTTTTATATAATTTACTTTTATATAAAAATTGATTTCTGAAACATGATAATATTTAAAAAATCTAAATTGAATAAAAAAAACTTTTTTTTTAATATTGTTTTTGAAAAAAATGAAACTATAATTCTATCAACTTTCATTACTTATAAAGTTACTATTTCTTCAAAATCCAATGTATTTTATAGTATTTATTTCCAAAAATATATTTACAATCGAATACCTGAATTCTTTAATAATGCATAAACTCTAAAGGGAAAAATTTTGGACTTCAAAAGAAAGGTGCAAATATGCAATTCACTTAAAGTATTTATTTTCAGAATCACATTCATAATGAGAAATTTTAATAACATAATATTTAAAAATTTATAAAAAAAATGGCAATTATTTGTTGGGGTTGCTATGCTAGGGTTTTATGAAATATTACAATTCTAAAAATTATAAAACACGATCTGGCACCAGTGGAATCTCTTAAGGATGAGAAAGGCTAGGCTTTCTTATAATTATTAAAAGTTCGTATTGGTCTGACAGTGGAAACTATTAATAACTTTTGGATAAGATTTAATGCCTAATTCAATGTGAGAATGGACCTTATTTGAATCCCAGTGTATTTGTCAGTTCTATAGGCGTAGAGTTCGCCTTATCCAAGATTCAAGGCTTAAAATTCTCTTATAGCTAATCCACATTAGGAAAATATCATATTCAGAGAGTAATACTAGCAAACACAAGTCTTCTTTTACATCTCATCTGTGCAAACTCACTCAAGTCAACAAATTATTCCAGCCTAATCCATAGGAAATTTCTCATATTTGAAATTCTTCATAAATTACCAGTATGGGTCATCGTGCTGGCATATTTCAGCTTTGAGCCTTGAGTACACATTTTCAAGACATATCCAGCCATATCCTTAACTGGAATCCTCACTCTTGACATTTTCATTTTATTTTTATGTAAAATTATTTTTTAGGCAGGGAGGATTCTTAAGACACCTCGTGACCTTTGTATTATGGTATGTCACGATTCACCCAGAACCCCACCTAACCTAACCATGTCCTACCCTCCCCCCCTTTAAGCTACAAATCTCTGGTGATTGTGAGGCGTAGATGGAGCCAGAATCCTTCAGCCTTGACAACACCAAGCCAGAGTCTGAAATAAACAAGACGCTCCTTCCCTGAAGTCGAGCCACCTGACCAATGGTGGCTGACTTGATCTTATCAGCACCAAGCCAGACTCCAGAATGCCTATTCCTAAGGGCAAGCCACAGAACCATGGTGGCTGGTGATATCATCATCTTCAGGCAGAACTCTAGCCCTGCCACGAGCCCCAAACCCTCCTTCCTCCCCTGGAACTACCTGGTCAAGTGTTCACAACAGCAATCTGCTGTCCCCATAACTAGAAATTTCTCCTAGACTGTAGATACATCTGGGTGTAGTTGGCGATTTGCGCCTCCAGGAACTCAAGTTACCTCTATTTTTCTCTCTCTCCTGTAGCCTTCCACTGGCCATCATCCACCTGCTGCCAATCACTCACCACTTCGATCTTCCTTTCTCCCACCTCCAAAACTGTTGACTTTGCTTAGAATTTTTAATGAAGCTGATTCCAATAATATTAATTAAACATAATATTTATTGATATACATGAGAGAGAACAAAATATAAAAGGGAAACTAATATTAAAACAAAGTAACTTTTTTGGGGGTTAGTGCCTATTTACCTATGAGCTTACACACACTCTGTGGTAACAATTAATTAATATATATATACAACAAAAACTCGGCACAGTGCGCCTTGATAAAGGTTGACATTTCTCTTCACCTTAAGTAATTGTGTTTAATAAAACAATGTTTTAAACAAAAATCTGCTTATTCTAACAGTGGCCATGTTTGCAGATAGGCTTCCTTCTATGTAAATCTACTAGGCTGACATTAAGTGAGGCTGCCAGTTCCCAGCTACACAATGCTGGCTTGTTAGTTAAGGAGATCAATGTCGTTGGCTGTCCTGTAGGATTTGATCTGCATTCCTGTAGTCGCCTGAGTTGAAGTGTTTGTACCAATTTGATACAGTCACATGGATCACTGTTCCCTCGCCTTCACAAATTTCTATTGCGGCATCTCTTGTTGAGAGGTGTCGCCTCCAACAGAAGCATCCAGTGGCATCTTTCCAGTAGAACGTGTTTTGTTTGAGACTGGGTACTACTATTAGTATATATGTAAAGTAGAAGCATCAAATAGCTATCCGCTTTGTATATTTCCCTGGTGTCAGAGAATTTTTTTGCTCAAACTTATATATTTTAAATAGGTTTTCACAAAGTATTTCAGGTGAATCATACAATCCTAAGACTGCTATACCTCCTCATCAGACTCCTCCAAGATTGATCCACAGTCATAGTCTGGTGGTAAGTCCAGTTGTTGCATTCATTGAGTGTTTTCATATAAAAAATAATATTTTACCCAGACTTCCACATCCATTTATCATTGACCTAACAATCCATTATTAGAAACCAACTTCAAGGAAAAGCAATGTCCTCTCCCATATATTAGATGCTATATATTTAAATCTCTCTCCACTTCTCCCACCCATATTTCCAAATCCATATTCTTATTTTCTATAGGATTATTCAAATAATAATCTGTATATATTTACCATGTGTATATAATATTTCTCCATTTTTACCCCTTTGCATATTTCCCACTTTCATGGGTTTCTCCTTACCTTAATATGATTGAGTGGAGATAAGAAAGAAGATGGGTTTCTCCATCTTGTAACCCCAAGGAGAATCCTCTGTAAGACCTGTGTGTCTTAATAAAGGTTTTTGTATGTGAATATATTTAAATCTCCTAAATATCTATTAAACAAGTCTATTGAGTGAGTTTCCTATTTCTTTTTATTGCCAAATCTAGCTTTTGAGCATCATAGCCCTTCTTCATGAGTACAAATATACAATAATATCACACAGTTAGACAACTATTAAACTTGTATATATTGTAACAAAATATTTATTATTTTATTAGCAGAGTATTATTTTTTATGTTTATAATTTGCTACTCTGTACACTTCTTCCCTCTTTTGCTTATTTTTTGTTTATCACTCATTGTTATCCTAATTTTCCACGTGGCATTTTGGTGGAGATGCTGGGTAAATTAGGGAAGACAAAATGAAGATCGCCGAAAAGACCTAGAGGCCATGGGTGCTGTGATCTGCATTTTCAGAGACTGGCTGAGACAAAGCTGCTCTTCACGCTGCAAGAAAAATGACGCAAAGGTACTAGGAACAAAGTTCCAAGACTTTGATGGAATCCTTGGCAGAAGCACATCAGATCCATGTCGGTAACTACAATAATTGTAAGCTGTGGGTCACAGCTCCCATAGGGAAGGAGCTATGTAACAAAATATTTATTATTTTATTAGCAGAGTATTATTTTTCATGTTTATAATTTGCTAATCTGTACACTTCTTCCCTCTTTTGCTTATCTTTTGTTTATCACTCATTGTTTGTTCCTGCCTGAAATAAATTGTTATTTCATCCTGAGGTTTTTAGTCTTCCCTAATTTTCCATGTGGCAATTCTATATACAGTTATGAGCGTCATGCGTTCTTAATTCTTCAGTTTTCATCTCTGTCACTGTTTGCTTTTTTTTGGAATGGCGCTCTCCCATTGGTTGGCTACGATCACGCCACCTTTGCCCCCCCCCCACTTGCTTTTTCGTTTTTGTAACTATTGTGTTGGAGCGGGTCGCTCCTTAAATAAATGCATATATTAGTTAATAACTAAATGGAATCCTCTCTTTCTTTTTCCCAGTAAGAGACGCCTACGGAAGCCAACAGTACATAGACAGATAAAGCACATAGGCTATAGTTATTAACTAACATATGCATTTATTTAAGGCGCCAATTTATAATTGTAACAAATAGTATTTGAATCAAAACATTCAATCGGGTAAAACACGGGCGTTGCCCGGGTCATTCGGCTAGTATATATTGTTACATCATGATTAATGGCGTATTTCTTATATTATTTTTAATATATTTGAAATTTAAATTATATATTTATTTATTTTTATATCAAATATTCTATGATATTTATTTAAAACAGATTATTTAGATTACCATCATTTGTATTTAGGTACACTGTAACTTCACTGCTCTCTTTGATGTGTGAAAATAAATAGAGGATTCTGGAGGCTACTTAAAGTAGACTTATCTCATTATTCCCTTTTATAAATTTGTAGGATGGTTGAAACACGCTCTGGTAAGATGCAAGACCCAGCACAAGAGAGAATCAAGGCTGAAGAGTCTGCCAAGCCGCAACCTGGTGCAACAATTGGTGGAGATGCTAGTTCCGACCCAGTTGTCCTGAATCCCAACATCGACATCCCCAAGTATGATGGAACAGAAGACCCTCGCCCATGGATTGAATCTCTTGAAGAGATTGGCTTCCTGTACCATTGGGCAGACTACATTATCTCCCGTTATGCTGCCATGAATGTGATTGGTAGCGCCAAAACCTGGCTGAACCTACACAAAGTAAGTTTCACCAGCTGGGAAAATTTCAAGAGCCGCCTAATTGAGGATTTTGCCTCAGACGCCAACAAAGAAGAAATGAGGATGAGATTAAACAGGATACAACAGTGGAATGAACCTGCAATCAGGTTCGCAGAGGATATCCTTGTACTGTGCAACAAGGTCGACCCCCAAATGGAAGAAGAGACTAAAATAAACTGGGTTATTGGAGGGTTAAAGAAAGAATACTCTTTTGTCCTTCACCTAAACCCTCCTAAAAATACCAATGAACTTCTTGAAATTTGTAAAAAGCTGGATTTATTCGAAAAGAATTACCAAGAACGTGTAGAAAAATCAAAAGCTCTTTATAATGGACCACGCTCTCCTCGTCCCCATCATCAAGAGCAATGGAAGAACGCTCCGTCGTTCAGAAGACCATACCAGAACACCTCCAAGCCCCAGGCCCCCGCTCCGAGGTACTACCAGAACACCTCCAAGCCCCAGGCCCCTACTCCGAGGTACTACCAGAACAAGCCTCTGCCCCAGGTATCTGCCCCTAGACGACCTTACACTCCCAATCCTGAGCCAAAGCCGGTTTACCCAAGTAAAACATACAATAAGAGTCCAAATTCAAACAGGAATAGGACAGAAGACGGGAGACCAATATGTTTCAAATGTAACAAGCCAGGACACGTAGCGCGGTATTGCAGAGTCAGGTTTGTAAGAATTGTGGAAGAGGACCCCATAGTTACACAAGACAAGGTCGAAGAAGAAATCCGAATGGATAATGGAACTGAGAAGTCGAGACCTCTGCTCTACGCTGACGTAAGTAATAGCCCGTACTCGAGTATCCCTACAAGGAATAGATATGCCGCATTAGAAGATTTAAACTAAGCATCGCGCCTGAGTCCGTCAATCAAAGCAAGTCGACCATAAATGGAATTAAAAAGTTGGACCCCAAATATAAAATGAACATTAACGTGGATAGAATCGGTATCTGCGAAGCTTTGATTGATACAGGCGCTGATCTTTCAGTGGTCGACCTTAGTACAGCTCTTAACACAGGCCATGTTATAAATAAACTCTCAAAAACTTGTGCAGGACCCGATGGAAAAAAATTAGACATGGTAGGAAGTATATTTTTAAATATAAAAATTGATGACGAAACATTATCACACAAATTTGTGATATTAAAAACGCATTTACGGACATTAATTCTTGGAAGAGATTTCCTTAAGAAAATGAACGCGAAAATAGATTGTAAGCAAGAAACTATAAAATACGATTTGACGAATAATCATGACGAAAGCAATTTTGAAATGTTGAAAATAAAGAGTGCCAAGGATTCCATTGTACCGGAATGTTCCATTAAACTGATCGAGACTTTGGTAGAAACAGAGGATGGGGAATATATTATCGAGGAGAGCAGCAAAATGTTTCAAACAAATGGACTTCGTCTAGCAAGAAGCTTGATCAATGTTATAAATAGGGAAACACACATCTGGATAACTAATCCGTATCCTCGACCGTTAAAAATAATGAAAAACCAAACATTGGCTTTTGGAAGTAGTCCAGCGAAAATAAATGTGAATCGAGAAAGAGAGGTAGAAGAGAACGAAGAACCTAGATTCCAAATAAACGAAAATCTTTCACCAAAGGAACAGAAGGAGTTAAAACAAGTTTTAGAAAGGTATGGAGATCTATTTTCGTCGAGATTAGGGAGAACCAATTTGGCAAAACATCGGATAGACACAGAAGACGCGAAGCCAATTAAACACAAGCCTTACAGGGTAAGTGTTAAAGAGCGAGATATTATAAAAGAGCAAATTGACGAGATGCTTACAGAAGGCATAATTAGGCCATCTTCTAGTCCCTGGTCTTTTCCAGTGATATTGGTCAAGAAGCGAGATGGTAAATACAGATTTTGTGTGGACTACAGAAAACTGAATAATGTGACAGTAAAAGATGTCTATCCGATCCCTAGAATAGACGAAGTTATGGATACTCTCCAAGGGTCTAGATACTTCTCAGCAATAGACCTCAGATCTGGATATTGGCAAGTTGAAGTCGAAGAAAGAGACAAAGAGAAAACAGCTTTCACTACAGCGCATGGATTATATGAATTCAACGTGATGCCTTTTGGACTTTGTAACGCGCCTGCTACCTTTGAGAGAAATATGGAGAATATGCTTGGAAATCTGAGATGGCAAATTTGTTTGTGTTATCTGGATGATGTTATCATATATAGCCCGGATTTTCCAACGCACCTCAAAAGACTCGAAGCTGTTTTTAAATGTTTTCGTGAATCTAATTTAAGATTAAACGACAAAAAATGTCGATTTGTTTTTGAAGAATTGGAGATTCTCGGCTATATAACGAGCAAACATGGTATAAAACCCGCGGAACATAACATCAAAGCTATCAGAAATTTTCCTCGGCCCACAAAGGTCAAAGAAGTACAATCCTTTTTGGGAATGTGCTCATATTATAGAAAATTTATCAAAGATTTCTCAAAAATTGCTGACCCTTTGACCAACCCTATTAAAAAAAGTGTATCATTTACCTGGACAGAAAGGCAAGAGGAAGCGTTTCAAACCCTAAAAACAGCACTATTAAGTCCACCAATCTTAGGGCACTTCAATCCAAATGCGCCTACTTATATTCATACTGATGCGTCCAACATCGGCATAGGTGCAACTCTTGTCCAAGACATCGGTGGGGAAGAGAAGGTGATCTCATATTTGAGTCGTACCCTAAGTAAAGCGGAGCAAAATTACTCAACCACTGAAAAAGAATGTCTGGCCGTTGTCTGGTCAATGTCAAAATTACGACCCTACCTCTATGGAAGACACTTTAAAATAGTAACAGACCATCACGCCTTATGCTGGCTCAAAAACTTGAAGGATCCAACAGGTCGATTGGCAAGATGGGCATTGAAAATTCAAGAATATGACTTTGATATAATACATAAATCAGGAAAGAAGCATCTGGACGCCGATGGCTTATCTAGGGGACCCTTACCAGAAACTGATTGGGATGAGGATTTTGAAAGGCTATTTTTAAATCAAATAACAGACGAAGAGGATAAATTTATCGAAAGTGTTAAGAAAAACCTTAATGGAAGCAGGCGATCAATTGCGCAAAACTTTAAAGAAGAAGATGGATGCCTCTTTAAGAAAAACCCGAACCCTGAAGGCAGGGCGTGGTTGCTTGTGGTTCCAGAGAATAAAAAGAGAGAAATTATGAAAGAATATCACAATTATATGTCGAATGGCCATCTGGGCGTCGCCAGAACCATGTACCGAATAAAAAATAAATACTTTTGGCCATCCATGCTAAAGGATGTCTCAGAATTCGTTAAGACGTGTCACCTTTGCCAAAGTAGGAAAGGCTCAAACCAATTACCTTCTGGACTACTACAGCCCATCCCCCCAGCCAACTTTCCTTTCGAAAGAATTGGAATTGACTTTGTTGGTCCACTGCCATCTACGAAAAACAGGAAAAAATGGATAATCGTGCTTACGGACTACTACACTAGATATGCAGAAACAAGAGCAGTCTCGGAAGCAACAGTGAAAGAAGTTTCTAAATTTCTAGTAGAGGATATTTTTCTCCGGCACGGAGCCCCACAATATCTTATTAGTGACAGAGGCTCTCAATTTACCAGTAATTTAATGAAAGAGGTGATGAAAACGTGCAAGATTAAACATTGTTTCACAACGAGCTATCATCCCCAGACTAATGGATTGACAGAGCGGTTAAATAGAACATTGATCAATATGCTCAGTATGTATGTGAACACTGATCAGAAGAATTGGGACGAAATACTCCCATTCATCACTCACGCTTACAATACTACAATTCAGGAAACCACAGGATATTCTCCATTTTTCCTGATGTTTGGAAGAGAACCCACGTCTCTTTTGGACGACAGGAATATCTCGGTGGACATTGACAAGGATGATTATGATGAATACATAAAACATCACTTAGACAAAATAAACAGAACAAGAAAATTAGTTATTAACAACACAATAAAGACTCAAGAAAGAATGAAAAAGAACTATGACAAGAAACACATGGAAAGAAGCTACGAACCAGGAGAATTAGTAGCAGTTTGGACACCAATTAGGAAAATAGGAAAGTGTGAGAAACTACTGAGAAAATATTTTGGCCCATATAGAATATTAAAGAAGCTGTCCAACGTAAATTACTTAATTGAACCTAAAGATAATCCTGGCCAAGACCCATTGATTGTCCATGTCTCAAGAATCAAACCCTATTTTGAAAGAATTGATGAGGTCAATCACGAGGACGTGACGACCTCTGGAGAGGGGGAAGTGTTACATCATGATTAATGGCGTATTTCTTATATTATTTTTAATATATTTGAAATTTAAATTATATATTTATTTTTATATCAAATATTCTATGATATTTATTTAAAACAGATTATTTAGATTACCATCATTTGTATTTAGGTACACTGTAACTTCACTGCTCTCTTTGATGTGTGAAAATAAATAGAGGATTCTGGAGGCTACTTAAAGTAGACATCTCATTATTCCCTTTTATAAATTTGTAGGATGGTTGAAACACGCTCTGGTAAGATGCAAGACCCAGCACAAGAGAGAATCAAGGCTGAAGAGTCTGCCAAGCCGCAACCTGGTGCAACAATATCTAAAAGAGACAAAGGTCGCCTCTCCCGTCAAAATAGACGTCAAAGTTAGACGCCATCTATTGACCGTCGCTGCAAACTAGCGGCCTTGGGTCAGTGACAAAGCCACAACACCAGCTTTGGCAAATTGAAAAGCGTCCACCTAGAGACCATGGTTTCGGGCTAATGGCGCTCGTCAGTCTAGGGAGGACTTTATTCCATGAGATCCACACGGGATCTAATGGAATCTTGACAATCTGCCAAAGAGGTTTAGTTGGCAAAGTGGCTGGGCCAAATCTATGGCTAAAATATAGATGGAAATTTTGCTGGGAGGATATTGATCTAAAAGAGATAAAGGTCGCCTCTTCCGTTAAAATAGACTTCAAAACTAGACGCCATCTATACAAGTATAATAGTGTTGTTGTTTCTTATCCCCTTGTGTAAAAATTACACGAATTGCATGAGTTCATGATCTCATGGAATGGGGTATAGGGGGTGCAGCTTTCATTGATCATGGCACTATGATTCAGGCACACTTTGGTGAAAGTCTGACTTTGTCTTGTGGTCACTTATGGTAGTATAATAGTTGTATATATATATAGACAAGTATGATAGTTGTCTAATGGTTATTGTATATTTGTACTCCTGTATAAGGGCTCCGAAAGCTAGAGTTGGCAATAAAAAGAGATAATAAACTCATCTCAGTAGACTTATTGACTTGTTTAATATTAGGTTAGAATTTGAGACTTGTGTGTTTGTGTATATGAAACAATATTTTTATACAAATAGACTATACACAGAATACTTAAAAAACATTTTTTTTTTTACATTAAATTGATGAGGGTAATGATCATTTTTTTACACATGTCGTTTGTATTAGATTGAAGGACAGAGAGAGAGAGGTTGTTGAAAAACAGAAAGAGCATGTTCAGTGTGATGGAGCGGGGTTAGTGTTGCATCCCGGTTTTTCCAGAATGTTCAACTCGAGGTCTTGGAGTCGCGCCTCCACCATCGCCCGTACAACGCCGCCTACGCAACACACGGCATTCTTTTCAGCACACAGCCTCCGCATATACATAGAAGGAATGTTGTTGTTGTCGTGTCCAATGAAGAGCCTCAGATGTCTCCATGGATTTCTATCACAGCAGCAGCAATGTCCACTATCTTGGGTGTGTAAAGCTGCTGCACTGGGTTCATGTCAATTTTTTTGCAAGGCTGCGGCCATTGCTGGGCATGAGAATATGTGGGTAGGAAGAAATCCTGTCTGAAATATATATACTGTATAGATTTCCAATGGGTGTGTTGTCGGAGAGTTCTGTGGCATGTGTGCAACGATAAATATACACTCATGGACAAAACTTAAGGAAGTTGTACCTTTTATCATGTATATCAGGATTCAGACAATAACTCTGAAAGATATTACAGTGACTTTTATTGAAGACACGCGAAATAACCAAGTGTGAACAAAATTGCCTCCGTAATTTTCAAAAGACAGACTAGCGACATCAAAGACTAACCACATCCTTAAGTTTTGTCCATTATAACGAAAGGTCACTCTCTCTCGTGCGAATCTTGTAAAATCAAAGCCCACCTTAGATTAACGAGGTCAAATTATGCTGAAACCATGGTCTTCAGGTGTGTGCTCTGAATTTGCCAAAACTGGTGCTGCAACTTTGCCACCGACCCCGCTAGTTTTTGCTGAGACGGTCAATAAATGATTCTTAGTTTTAGCATTTGGTTTGACCAAAGATGCCACCATTCTTTTTATAGAACGATTTCATCCCCGACAGAATTTACATCGATAAACGTATACGTTCCCTGATTATTCAGGAAGCCTCTAGAATCAGATTTTTTTATGGGTCGTTGAAGTACAGCCTGCACCATACTGACGAGGGCCAACAGCATGAAACGCGTACGTGGTTGGTTTTAGATAGCGCAGGGACCATTAGCTACTTTGATCTGGAGAGGCCTTTTTCTTAATGAACGTAAAGTTTGGATGCAGAAAACATTGAACGGAGTGTTATGTGGGGGAAGAAGTGTCAGCAATGAGAATTGAGAGGAATGAAAAGGTTCAACACTATTCAATATTAAGATGCGAAAGAGCCCTAACCCAGTTTCAAGGAATTAGAAAAAATTTTCAACAATGGAAAAGTTATGAGATACAAAAATTGTTGACCAATGACAAGATTCGAAAGTAAAAAAAAAAAAATCAACAGTGGATAAGATTCTGGAGTAAAAACGCGTCAACAATGAATAAGGTTGTGGAGTAAAAGCACCAACAATTGATAAGGTTCTGGTGTAAAACGTCAACAGTGGATAAGGTTATGGAAAAAAACGTCAACAGTGGATAAGGTTCTGGAAAAAAATGTCAACAGTGGATATAGTTCTGGAAAAAGCGTCAACAATGGATAAGGTTCAGGAGTAAAAGCGTCAACAATGGATAAGGTTATGGAAAAAAACATCAATATATAAAGTTTTGGAAAAAAACGTCAACAGTGGATAAGGTTCTGGAAAAAAACGTCAACAATGGATAAAGTTCTGGAAAAAGCGTCAACAATGGATAAGGTACAGGAGTTAAAGCGTCAACAATGGATAAGGTTCAGGAGTTAAAGCGTCAACAATGGGTAAAAACGTCAAAAAAAAAATAAATAAATAAATAATAATAATAATAAAGAGGTGAGGAAGATTTTTACCTGAAAGTTTGCCGAAGAGGTCGCAGATGAATTCACGTAGGAGCTTGGCGTTCTGGGATGTCACGATGTCAGAGAGGCGGCCTAGGGCAGAACACACGGCAGTGTAACCAGACCTGAGACATTTTATAGGCTGGAACTACCTAGACCAGGGGTCTGCAATCTTTTGAGTCTGAAGAATTAAAAATAACAATTTACAAAATTTCAAATTGTTTTTAATTTTTCCGACAATGTATAGTATATTCTCGCATAAATTAAAACATTCTGTCTTATACAGATGATTCTCCTGTGAGAAATGGATCCAAAAAGTAATGAGAAACAGGGGGAGAAATTGAATCCTCGCTCAAAAAAGAGAAAAAGAAAAAAAACAGAGAGGCTGAGGGAGATTTTATATTCTCGCATAAATAAGTATTTGCGTATGGAACTATAGATGGAAATTTTCCCGGGAGGAAATTGATCTAAAGAGACAAGGGTCGCCTCTCCCGTCAAAATAGAAGTCTAAAACCAGATGCCATCTATTGACTGTCGCTGCAACTAGTGGCCTTGGATCGGTGACAAAGCCACAACACTAGCTTTGGCAAACTGAAAAGCGTCCACCTAGAGACCATGGTTTTGGGCTAATAGGGTCTGATTTTAGACATCTATTTTGACGGGAGAGGCGACCCTTGTCTCTTTAGAATGGAGCTATATAAAGAGCCGCAGTTTCACATACAAACAGCCCTATGTGGCTGGCGAGGCGTAGTTTACCGACCTCTGACCTAGGCAAATGATGTTTCAGATCAAGAAAAGAAACCAACGCGAACGAAGGTCTCCCAGACTTACCCACAACTTCGAAGAGGGCAACAGTGGCCGGCACATCAGCGCGGACAGTCTCGAGGACCCCGCAAACGATCTGCCGGCAGAAGACCTGTTGGACCCACTCCCATTGGTTCTCTCGGTGGACTATGGCGCCCAGGAACATCGTCTTTAACTCTGGTCACACACTCGGTTCTTTATTTCCTCACCCTTTATAAACACAACCTTCGGTCAAAGATTTTTTTATTTAGTTAAACAATGAGCCATGTACAATAGTCACCAACTACCCGGGATGTCCTTCTGACACACCTACGTCTACTTAGATAAGGCTCAATTTGGATTATCCCTATATATAGTCAAGACCGTCATCGGCCGCCTCTGTCACGGATGCGCGCGCACAGGGAGGTCATGTGCTCGCCGGCAGCCAATAAAAATTAAAAAAACTCCCTCGAGCCGGATTTGAACCAGCGACCTAAGGATCACCGTTGTAACATCTACAGTCCTCCGCTCTGCCAACTGAGCTATCGAGGGATACAAACTGTATGAATAAGTTTACCTTATAAAGTCAACTAATCCTATTTCTACACAAAATCCCTATATATAGTCACGACCGTCATCGGCCGCCTCTGTCACGGATGCTCCCCCGAGCCAGATTTGAACCAGCGACCTAAGGATCACCGTTGTAACATCTACAGTCGGGTAAAACACGGGCGTTGCCCGGGTCATTCAGCTAGTAGATTATAAACACAAGGTAATAAGACCAAATCCAAATAAATAACACACACTATTTATTTATTTATTTGGTCTTATTACCTTGTGTCTAAGTCTACTTAGTTTTATTTACAATGTCAGTGGAAGCCCAACTCATGATGTGGCGCCATGGAGAGTATTATTTCTTTGGGAGATTATCTAGGGATGTGTGCTGGACTAAGGTTGGTGATTCCTAAGAGGGTGACCATCAGGATTCTTTGGTAAGGAAGGTTGGGCAGATGTAGAGGTGGTCCACGGTTTGGTCTTCACCTTAGCAACGGGGACAAGTTGTGACTTGCTTAAATACATTTGAATAGTCAATCAAAGAAGGAACGAAGATGACCATCAAGTTGGGACTTGCTTAAATACATTTGAATAGTCAATCAAAGAAGGAACGAAGACGACCATCAAGTTGGGACTTGCTTAAATACATTTGAATAGTCAATCAAAGAAGGAACTTGAAGACGACCATCAAGTTGGGACTTGCTTAAATACATTTGAATAGTCAATCAAAGAAGGAACGAAGATGACCATCAAGTTGGGACTTGCTTAAATACATTTGAATAGTCAATCAAAGAAGGAACGAAGACGACCATCAAGTTGGGACTTGCTTAAATACATTTGAATAGTCAATCAAAGAAGGAACGAAGACGACCATCAAGTTGGGACTTGCTTAAATACATTTGAATAGTCAATCAAAGAAGGAATGAAGACGACCATCAAGTTGGGACTTGCTTAAATACATTTGAATAGTCAATCAAAGAAGGAACGAAGACGACCACCGATATCTTCCCAACTCTCTATTTATTTTTTTATTATATAATGCGATGCGTTTCTTGTATTTTGCTAAAAACTATCGGGATTCAGACAATAACTCTGAAAGATATTTGATACACAGTGACCTTTAGAGATAACCAAGTGTGAACAAAATTGTCTCTGTCTCCTTCAAAAGAAAAAAAAATATATATATATAGGCGACCAGCGACATCAAAAACTTTCCACTTCCTTAAGTTTTGTCCATAAGAGTGTATATTATAACAATTCAATAATAATAAAAAAAATATCTTTTTGTTGCAGAGAAACATGAAATATATTTAAGATAAAATGCCTCTACAAGTCTTACCCCCATCCTCTATCGTATATTAATAAAAAAACAAAGAGTGAAGAGGATAGAGCATATTACCGAGGTGTTGTATGGGCCCCGAGACCGCCTCGAGTAGAAAGTCCCACACCAGAGACCCCGTGGCTTCATACCGGGGCAGTGTCGGGGAGAGGGTACGGAGGTGTTGGCCGGTAGCTTCCACTGCGTTGGGAGCCAGGCTGCGGATGTCTGTTAGGTAGTGGGCCACGCGGAACACCGCATTCCCTGACAAACCATGGGGTATGAATATCTCCCTACATTTATCCTTACAAAGGAGAATTGGAAAGCAAAGTCATATTTATGAGAAGAAACATGACCCATGTATATATGAAAGGCTTATTTCCTAAATCAACAATCTCCTTAGATATACAGTACTAGCCGAATGACCCGGGAAAACACAGAGTGCGTATGTATTAAAAAAAAAAAAAAAAAATTTTTTTATATATATTCAAATACTATTCAAAAAAAAAACACAGCCACATCAAACAATAATTTATTTATTTTGAATCCTAGTTTTTGTGAATCAACTACCTACCAACAGCAAAGACCATTCGTTACAATTATAAATTATGACCCAGCTTCACCCAGGATTTCCCCAAGTGAATGTTTGCCCTTACAAATAATGCTTGAAATAAAAAACTTTATGGTAATACAAAAAATGTCAAGCATTCTAAAATAGAATAACACTATTCAGAATTTGACACCGAAATTAGAAAGTAGTCAGTTAAGAACAAAGGGGAGAAATGTTTCTTGTATTATAACCTATTATAGTCTTATTAGAATATATATATATATGTACTAAAATAGGCACCTCTCCCTTCAATTGTGCATCACCCTAGTAAAAAACTTGACCAGTGATAATAAAGGTTTTGACTAGGGTGAGGCACAGTGCGTCGTTCTGATGCACAATTAAAGGGAGAGGGGCCTCTTTTGGTACATGAATACTATCCTTATGCAACTTTATGTATGTATATAAAGTCTATGTTTCCTTTCTTCCTAGGGTGAATCTGTATAAGACCTGTGGTCTTAATAAAGCTTTGTGTGTGTAGGTATGTAAAGTAGGTCATTGTCACTCAGTAGTGGAGTCCTGGAGGCAGCTGACCCACCTAGGGCAGCGAAGGGCTCGCTCCAGCCCTGCAGGCAGGCGGTGAGGAGCAGGCCGGCGCGGGGCTCGGGAGCAAGGTAGGAAAGGTCGAGGAGGAGGCTGGTGAGATGGGGTAGGAGGTCGAGATGCTGCAGCAACCTCGCATAGACCCGGGCTACCACGGCCTGGCCAGCCGCCCGGTGTTCCCAGCGGTGCAGGGCGCCGTGGGCGACGTCCAGGAACCGGTTGACCAGTCGGGTGAGGTCTCGTCGTGATATCGCCTGCATCAGTAGGTACACCGCTGCCTTCTCCACCGGCGTCTCGGACCGCTCCGCCGCTAGCAAAGCGCTGAGAAGCGTCCAGGCTGCTGCATCCTGCGCCTTCCTGGCGCGTGGCTCCCATACCTTATTCCTGAGCGCCTTGAACGCTTTGGCATGATTCTGCTCGTTGACTGGTAACCGCGCTAGGGCCCGGAAGAGTTTCCTGTCAATCGGTACGGGCAATTCCTCCGTCGGCAATGGCGGTATGTCATCCGCGATGTCCACCTGCGGCGGGAGTGGGGGGCGAGGGGCAAACTGGAAGGTCTTGGAGGGGCCTTCCTTGTCCTTGCGTACCCGCAGCTCGTTCCGTTCCAGATCGAGGGCGATTTCGAGCATGCCGCTCTCTCTCCTACCTCCCGGCTGGGTCACCAGGATCTGGCACTGCGGCATCCCGCTGGGCGGCATTTCGATGAGGAAGCGGCTGACTCTGCCATCCACTGTGGCCTGGTCTGCAACATACCATGGCGTTAATACACACACACAACACATACATACACATAACACATGCATGCACATAACACGCAAGCACACTGTTGAAGGTGATCATCTTGAAATTTCTTGGAAGAAAATATGTAAATTGTTCAAGCTGTTAGAAGTTATGTATGCAAATTCCTTATTGTAAAAAAAAGTATATATTTTTTTAATTAGATTTATTTGCATATCTGAAGAATGTATATAGAATTTTTTTTCTTCTTCAGTTAGTTGCTGGTGAAGTGTAGATGAGTGTGTAGCAATGTATAATAAATCATTTTTGTAGGATAATAGGACTTATTGATTTTATAGAAGATTTTCTTTATAAAGGTAAGATAAAAAATCTCTGCACAACAACACATACACTACACACATCACTCCCACGCACGTCAAGGGTTGGAATCCATGTGAATCGCAGAACGCCGATAATCAGACAGTAACAACACTAAGCGGAATGCGTGTTGACGGAATGACAAAGGAGGAGATTGCTGTACCTTTCTGTATCTGAGAGAGGATCCTGCCCATCCGGTGTTTGCACCTGCAACCAAGAGACCGGTCGAACGCTGCGGTGGAGGAGACCAGCACTCACAGATCGCTCCGGATCTTGGATTTGAGACGATCTAGGTAACTCCCGGAAACCTGGGACAAACTAAGACGTTAGGTATCAAACGAAAATAATATATTAAAATATATTTTTATGAACACCATTTTTATGTGCAAACGAAGGATAATTATGATTCAAGACATATGTATTGGTCAGGGATATCTTTCTGGCAATAAATTGATAAAGAGGGAGCAATCTCTCGAAATATTTTGAGAAAAAAAAAATTTTTCTTTACAGATCCAGGTATGCCCTTTTATATAAATCTATCTTTCTGTTTATTTCTATTAACTTTTGATGTGATGAAGGCTTCTAGGATTAATCTTTGGTGTTTGTTTTTAATATTGCTCTAATGGGCTATCGCTTGATTCAAGTTGAAGGAGTGACTTGTGTGTGTGACATATGTGTATGTTGGTGAACGGCTGTCTTGATTTCGGACACATTCCTGATGTTCAGTCGTACCTACCAATCTACTCGTATTCCCAACATAGGTTGTGTTACATTCTGAACACGAGACTGAGTAGATGGAATTCGAAGATGTGATTCCCCAGTATAATCCACCAATCCACTCAAACCTTGCATCGGGATGTCCAGCTTTGTCACTGACACGAGTCTGCTAGATTGAAGATAGAATACCTACGATATGGCGCTTCGTTTTAGTCTCTTTTTTTTTTGACGGAAAAGAGGTAGCCTTCTTGTTCTGAAAGCAAAAAATCTATTTCTTGCTGGTCAAATTTACATTTACACTCATGGACAAAACTCAAGTGAAAAGTCTTTGATGTCGCTGGTTGTTTTTTTTTTTTTTTTTTTTTATATGGAGACAGAGGCAATTTTGTTTACACTTGACTATCTCGTGTGTCTTCAATAAAGGTCACTGTGTATCAAATATCTTTCAAGGGCTATTGTCAGAATCCCAATATACATGCTAAATGGTACAACTTTCTTAAGTTTTCTCCATGAGTGTATATAGAAAAATTGGGGGGGGCGTTAGGTTTATATTAAGACAATCAAACGTGTGGATAATAAGGGAACATGGAGTATCTGGTACAACAGCCTTATATTTTGGAAGTTTCGGAGATAAAAAAAGAGAAAGATAAAAAAAAACTTGTATACTTACCTTGCTGACTTTCTTCTTACAGAAGGCTCTCTGCCTTTTATGCCGCTCGAGTCGTCTGAAAAATCGAGCTGCCACAAAAAGAAAGATATGATAGAAAACCTTATCAAATCAACAAATGGAACCAAATCTATAGAGTAAAAGCAAGGATAGGAATAATTTTGCTTTAGTTTTCCTTAAATAAATGAATAGGATGTATTAATAAATAAATAAAACTTCTTAAAATTGTTATGGCAATGAAGACGAAAGGAAGGGCCTGACTCATCAGCAGTCTTCTTCTTCTTCTTTCTTATCTCCACTCAATAATATTAAGGTATCAAGCTTGTAGAGCTTGAGACTTTTGATGGTTTCTTCCAGAGAAGAGCCGGCCGATGCAGCATAGTGGGGATATTTGACAACCATCATGACTGGGTGAAGTAGAATACGTCTACCTTTGTCATTAAGACTGGGAGCACTACTCAGTTGCAGGCCGACTTAGCTCCAAAAGAAATGGCCGCCTCTGACATGAGGAACAGACACCATGTGCAGCTGCTCCTAACATGGAGTACAAACGCTGCTCATCCTGTATCCCTGGATTAGGAGCCCTTACAGGGTACTATCAGCCGGGCCAGCTGAGCCCAGGTTTTTTTATTGAGCTTGTTACTGCTCCTCCTTTTTCATCCAGGCTTGGGACCGGCAAAGGTGGTGATCAGCAGTGAACCCTTCCAGCGGTTTCGCCAGTTTAATGCACCGCTCTACTATTGTGTTGGACTTTTCTGTTTATATAGACAACACAATTTGGAGGGATTCTTGGTGTGAGGATATTTAAGGGGAATTACTAGGAACATTTGCTTTGAGTACAGTAGAATTTATATACACTCAATGGACAAAACCAAGGAAGTGAAAAGTCTTTGATGTCGCCAGTCGTCTGTTTATTTGAAAAAGACAGAGGTAATTTTGTTCACACACTTGGTTATCTAGTGTGTCTTCAATAAAGGCCACTGTAATATCTTTCAGAGTTATTGTCTGAATCCTGATATATATATATGTTAAAAGATAAAAACTTCACTTTGTCTATATGTATAGAACTGCATTTTCTCTGTGAGTATAGATATGGAAGTACACACATTGAGTCTAAGCTGTCTAAACACATTTAAAATGATTATCATGGCGGGCTATGCTAAGTGTTGTGTCTCTACAACTACTCCAGGTTACCGAGATCCATTTAGTGAGAGATAAAACCTTTATTGCCTCATAACACTAATATGACTGAACGAACTATTTACAAATTAATGATATATATATACATAAAAATAATTAACATAGTAACACAAACAAACACTATGCAAAACCTTATTTGCATATCACGACAATCCATCTAAACATAACTATTGTTATGCAAAACACCACACTAAGGATAGTTTCATGGGAGAAAGGTAGGGGTAACTTACCTTTCAGGCGTTTGTAAGCTTCCAGCGAGTCCTCCTCTCCGTCTCTACAGCACACGGAGAAACGCACGACGTCAAGCTAACGGTTTCCCAAATTGGAGATGGAACACAATGATTTAAGACCCAACAACAACTTTTGTCTTTGTTTCTCGGACCAGTAAAATTAGTAGAGGGAAATCGCGAACAGTTGTGTTGTTAACAACAATAAAAACAAAAAACCTTACTAGGTATTAAATAACTATTACAAAAATTAATCGTAACTTTTGTAAAATTAAGGCACAAGGTAATAAGACCAAATCCAAATAAATAAATAGTGTGTGACGTTTCGGTAACAGCGTTGTTACCATCTTCAGACTAAAAGTACTTCATTCAGTACTTTTGTCTGAAGATGGTAACAACGCTGTCACCGAAACGTCACACACTATTTATTTATTTGGATTTGGTCTTATTACCTTGTGTTTATAATCTACAATCCAAATTGTGCCTCATCAAGTAAAATTAAGGCCTTTTCAATCCAAAAAATATTGCGCACAAATATATTTTTAACGTGGATCATACAAATCTTCAGGACCGGTAAATGTTTCCGCAGGACCTAGTCTGTAGTGGACCAGAGGTTGAGAATCAAGTGTATTACAGTATTCAACTTTCTTCTTTTTAAAATCTCATTTTACAGATCTAGCCTTGCCTCTTGTGTAAGATTACTTTGTGGTCTTGTACTGAGCCCATCTCCATGTTGACCAGGTTCACAGAGCAAGTACACTACACTCATTTAGATAAAAGAGTTAAAAAACAATAATAATAATAATATAAAAAACTTACCCAAGGAGGGGAGGTGAGGAGAAACCCATCTCGCTTTCTTCGATCTCCGCCACCGTCTTCTGTCCCAACACACGACCAGTACCTGAAGTGACGAGTACTAAGCACACTCGAGACACGCTAGAAGAGAGTGTTTGTTTATACTTCTCCTTATAATACATGTGGTAAAGGCAGACATGATAATCATGGTTGGTAATAGTTTGCAACTGCCTATATTGCTGTACCCAATAATATGCTCTATACCAGGGGTGGCGAACCTTTTTATATTAGAAGGCCAATTTTCATTTTACCATTTTTGAGAAGGCCGCATATTTATATATATATGTCATAATTTGTATAGTTAATGACAAGATATATAATTTATTTCCGTCAAACTAAGTATGTAAATATGTTACCATTGTGTTAAAATGTAAATTCATCCATGTATAAAGGCTGGACAAAAAAAAAAGGTGGCAGACATCGCGGGTGCGCTGTTCGCTAGGCATAACGGCTGCGCCTCTTCATTTAGCTACGACATATATATATAAATATTATATAATATATGACATTCGTATTAGATATTTTCAATAAAATAATGAAAGTAATTGAAAACTGCGAAACAAAAATGATAGTTTTTGAATTTAAGAAAAGGCCACAACTTGGGCAAGAAAAGGCCACATGAGGTCTTAAGGTCACACGTTCGCCACCCCTGCTCTATACAATAGTAGAGCGGTATGGTAGATTAAACTGACGGAACAGCTGGGAGGGTTCAACACTGATGTGCCAGGCCCTCCCAATATTTTCCTATCTTTTGTTTAGTAGTTTTATATATTTGTCTTTTGAAAAGACAACTTAATTAGCGTTAATAATGTTGTGATAAATTCGCATTCTAGCTTTTTTTGTACTTATCCTAAGATAACATGGTACAGATCATGATAATCACTGTGGGCAACTGTCTATAAATGCACCACATATCTAAATGTGAAAAATGTCGGGTTACGTAAATAAAGATTTTTTCTTTTAAACCTCCCATTTATTTCTTACTACGTCAAAACAAACACTAGAACCTTACACTAGTGGAATCCAGGAGGAATTAATGATAAACATTTGACTCGACTTCTTGTGGCGAATGATTGAATTTTAGATGCCAAACGTCTAACAAGAATTGGTGAGATACGCTCATTTCCGCGGTCACAGTAGTGACTTCATGCAGTGAGTATCAATCCGCTACGTTAGTTGTTTTTAAAAGTAGAACTATTTTTGCTGAAATGAGTATACAAATATGCGGTCGTAAAAATAAGTATCCCACCAAAGAGTTACACTCACGAACAAAACATAAGAAAGTTGTACCTTTTAACATGTATATTGGAATTCAGACAATAATTCTAAAAGCTATTTGATACACAGTGACCTTTATTAATGACACACGAGATAAACAAGTATGAACAATTTTGCCTCTGTCTCCTTAAAAAAAAATAGATGACGACCGGTGATATCAAAGACTTTCCACTTGTTAAGTTTTGTCCATGAGTGTGTATATGGTCCCATTGTTATTTAATCATTTGGTCTATATAATAATCTGTACATTCATTCCAAATTTCATGGTATTCCCACAAGGTAAAAAGACCAAATCCAAATAAATAAATAAATGCTGTTGAAAAATAGTTTCCTCTATAATCCAAATATAAAAAATATATATTTTAAAGGATTTTTTCTCCAATTTAAGATTATTTCTTTCTTTTTAGTTGCATAGTTAAGAATTAGAAAACATATTTATTTGAAGAATGATAAAGAAATCCCTCTCATTCTCTCTCTCTCTCTCTATCTCGGTCCTATACCAGCATGTAAGGGAGGTACTCTCCGAGACACTCTCGACAGAAAACAAGATCATTCTGCGAGATTTCCTCAACATGGCATTTGAACATGTTGGGGACAAAGACCCATTTATAACCAAGGGCCTATCCGAATTCAGGATGTCTTGTAGCCCTTGATAAATAGTGTGTGACGTTTCGGTAACAGCATTGTTACCATCTTCAGACAAAAGTGCTGAATGAGAAATTTTACTACAGCATGGTTTAAATAGTTACTGTTATCAAGTATATCAAGTATCAAGATAAGAAAGACAAGTATATCAAGTATCAAGATAAGAAGAAGATAGTTATCTGAGAAACACAGAATATTATTCTTAGAATTAAAAGTGGAAAAAACCCAATTTTTTTTTCAGTAACAACGCTGTTACCGAAACGTCACACACTTATTATTTGGATTTGGTCTTATTTACCTTTTGTTTATAATCTATAATCCAAATTGTGCCTTATCAATGGTATTCCACCTTTATATATATATACAGTCGAACCTCTTTAATTCAACACCCCAAGGGATCAGAGCTTTCGGTTGAATTAAAGGAAGTGTTGAATTAAGGTGAGATGATTAGGTAATCATCTAACTCGCTAAAATAATATTTTTTTAAAATAGCCTTGTAATATAAATTAATGATATTAATTGAAACCATTGTGTGTTTTTATTTTATTTTCATGATTAACTTTTAGTATCAGGGACAAAATGGCATTAATACATATTTTAGAAACAAAAATAATTGTAACAAATAAATTTACTGGCAATGTGTTTCTTTTCAGTAATATAATCAAATATTAACTCTACAGACATTAAAATATTAAATATAATATATTAAATAATATTTTATTCTAATTGAAAAATATAGCAGTTGAAAGGAAATAAATATGGTAAATAAAAAGAAAATTTTAAAATATTATTTAAAAATTATCATGAAGATCTTTTAAAAAATTCCTTTATAGATGTCTGTTTTTGCACTGAAATCCTATTCAGGATGTATTCCAGACGGTCATTTTGAAAAAACATGCATGTCTTTCTTCTTCTAAAATGTTTTTTTAACCCTTAACTGGACGGGTTGGGTAGATTCCGCCCATGCATAAACTTAATATAGGAAAAATATATATTTTTCGTTTACTGAGAGCTAACAGCTTTGGTGTATTATAATTTTACAGTGATACAAACAATTTCCATTCATCGTTTAAAAATATAAGTTTTGGGAGGGCGGTTAAATTTGCATGTGTGGGCGGATTCCGCCCATGCCGTCCAGAAGCGTGAGAATTTTTCATGTTAGGGTTATAGCTGATTGCTCATTCTCGAGTCGCTTTCTTCCGCTATTTTTTAGCTTCCATTCATAAAATAAGACTTCTTTCTTTGGCTAAGTAGAATTTATTCTTTTAGATAAAAAAAAAAACAACTTCCTTAATTTTTTTTATCAAGGTAAGACTTTTTATTTTTGAAATTCTATTTATAATGGAAGACGAAATTTTGAATAAAAATTTTGACGATGATTCTGAAACTGAAAATTATTCATTGAACGAATCTTCAGATGTCAGTACAGATGAAGAATGTGATTCAATTCTTACCACTGTTCAAATGTCTTCAAGTAATTGTTTCATTGGGAAAAATGGCTATAAGTGGAACAAGAATCATGCAATAATTGGAAGAACCCGTTATCATAACATAATTGCACACTTACCTGGTCTGAAAGGCCCTGCTAAACCGAAGCCAAATTGTGGCATAGATATATTCAACTTATTTTTTACTGCCGCAATTATAAAACAAATATCTGAATTTACAAATTCAAAAATTGAAGAATTTCGCCAAAGAATTTCAGATTTGACCAAAAGTACTTACTCAAATTTTACAAGTGAAATAGAAATAAGAGCATTCTTAGGTTTGTTGTATCTAGCTGGAGTTTACAAATCAGGTCATGAAAATGTAGAATCTTTGTTTGCCTCAGATGGAACAGGCCGTGACATTTTTCGATCTGTAATGAGTGTGAAACGTTTCCTTTTTCTATTACTTTGTATTAGATTTGATAATTTCAAGACAAGATGCAAAGAAGATAGACTCTCACCCATAAGAGATATTTTCCAAACCATTATTGAAAAATTTCAAAGTTGTTATACACCTGCTGAATACCTTACTGTTGACGAAATGCTTGTAGGGTTTCGGGGAAAATGTCCATTCAAAATTTATATACCCTCAAAACCTAATAAATATGGGATAAAAATAGTAATACTAGCAGACTCAAGAACACATTATATGTATAATGCGATGGTATATACAGGAAAATCTAAAACTCCAAAGTCAAAAGAACTATCCCTGCCAACCCAAATAGTTTTAGATATTAGTCGACCACTTTGGAAGAGTAATAGAAATATTACAGCAGACAACTGGTTTACTTCAATAGAATTAGTTGATAAGTTGAAAGAACATGGCCTTACATATTTAGGAACGATGAGAAAGAACAAACCTCAGATTCCACCACAATTCCAACCGCATCCTAAAAGAGAATCAGGAACATCTATTTTTGGTTTCTCTGGAACAAAAACTTTAGTCTCCTATGTTCCCAAAAAAAGAAAATCAGTAATCCTTATATCTTCGATGCATCATGACAATAAATGTGATGAAACGACAGGAAAACCTGACATTATAATGTATTATAATCTAACAAAAGGAGGTGTAGATACCATTGACCAAATGGTCTCTAATTTTTCTACCTCTCGTCGATCGAGAAGATGGCCTTTGGCACTTTTTTATGCCCTCTTAGATATCACAGCTCTGAATTCTTATATCATCTTCAACTATCAGATTGATAAAAGGGATCAAAAAGAAAGAAGTACCTATATTGTTGATCTTGGGAGATCCTTGATTGATGAACACCTGGCCACACATAATCTAAATTCCCTCCCGCTGGAATTACAGACCACAATGAAAAAATTCAAAAATAATGATGGTTCAAGTACATCAAGAGGATCTACGATGCCACAAGAATCTGATACTCCAAAAAGGTGCTACAAATGTCCATCAAAAAATGCGGGAAAAGTGAAAACCTTATGCTCTGTATGTCAACTAAGCGTCTGTAAAAAAACATTTCTTAATTATTTGTGAAAACTGTAAATAGATTATATTTAGAATTTTTAGAAGTCAAAATCTGTATATTAACATTTGTAATCATTGAATAATCTTTCAAATATTGATTTAATTCATTATTTAGCGCTTATTTCGTAAAGGTACATATGTGGGTTGAATCTACCCACCCCATCCAGTTACGTAAGAAAAAATCACCCGTCCAGTTAAGGGTTAATAAATAAATTTTAATGCATTAAAGTCATCCACTGCTGCTGCAGGTATTATTGATTTTGTGTTTAAATCTTTTATAATAACACAGAAATGGAATATTGAAATAAAATGTTATCATAATCATTGTGGCTACATTTTATAAAGATTTATTTATTTAAAAAGAAATTATTTATAAATTTAAAAATAGCTAAAATATTTCAATGTTAAAAATAAAAATTATTATTAGTTAGCGCATGATGCCGAAATTCCCGCGTAAAAAAAAAAAACAACAATAACATCCGCGAAATTGCGCAACGGTACTGCAAAGTGAAACTTAAACTAACCAGAAACCAAAAGTGCGCGATCCGATCGGCGCCCGCCGTAATACCGTTCAGCGGTAAAGTTGCATGTAAAATAACATTCAACTGTCGAAATTCGAATTTTAAAATGGTCGAACTATCGGAACTGTCGTATTATCGATACTGTCGAATTACGGTTTGTTATTTGATAGGCCGGAGGTCGGGACATCGGAACATGGTCGAATTATCGCCGAGTGTCGAATTGGGGTGTGTCGAATTAACGAGGTTATACTGTATGTGGCAATATAGTGATAATAATGTGGTGGGGAAAGAGAAATTATCACACCACAAGTTTGGAAGAGGAATTTGGAAGGCAACCAGAGAGAGATGGAGATGGAGGACCCGGCTGTCCGCCGGGCGGCCGTTTGTGTCGAATACAATCACCAACTGTCTTAATTAGTCCTGAGGTTCCAAGTAACGGGGCCCCAGTTGGTGGCCCCTTGGAATGTCGCTGATGTCTCAAATGACCGATCCTTACCCGCCTTCTCTCTCTGGGTTGACTGTAGGTTTGCTTTATTATTCCTGGAAGAGCATATATTATGACATATATATAGCATTTTGTATTATCCACAAGTTTATAAGTTCAATATTTAGTGTGCGCGATGTTGGATGGCAACTATGTAACTATGATTCAAGAAAAATTTTGTTCAACATTGAATTGTGAAGTTAGGGTTAACGCAATACATATCTCTCTCCAATGCATTATTACAACAATAAAAACGCTGAAGATATTTAGTAAACGAGAAAAAAAAAACATCAAGATTCGCCTAATACTCTGATTTATTAGTATTATTTTATGATGAGGTATATTTTCTTTCACTTTTCAAAATGATGATGATCGATGCGCTCCATAAGATGAATGTATTGATTTTATAAATTCGTCTGCTCAACAAATACATGTGTGATAAAAAAAAGAGTAACTTGTGATACTGAATCAATTTAACCCTTAACTGGACGGGTTGGGTAGATTCCGCCCATGCATAAACTTAATATAGGAAAAAAATATATTTTTCGTTTACTCTGAGAGCTAACAGCTTTGGTGTATTCTAATTTTACAGTGATACAAACAATTTCCATTCATCGTTTAAAAATATAAGTTTTGGGAGGGCGGTTAAATTTGCATGTGTGGGCGGATTCCGCCCATGCAGTCCAGAAGCGTGAGAATTTTTCATGTTAGGGTTATAGCTGATTGCTCATTCTCGAGTCGCTTTCTTCCGCTATTTTTTAGCTTCCATTCATAAAATAAGACTTCTTTCTTTGGCTAAGTAGAATTTATTCTTTTAGATTAAAAAAAAACAACTTCCTTAATTTTTTTTATCAAGGTAAGACTTTTTATTTTTGAAATTCTATTTATAATGGAAGACGAAATTTTGAATATGAATTTTGACAATGATTCTGAAACTGAAAATTATTCATTGAACGAATCTTCAGATGTCAGTACAGATGAGGAATGTGATTCAATTCTTACCACTGTTCAAATGTCTTCAAGTAATTGTTTCATTGGGAAAAATGGCTATAAGTGGAACAAGAATCATGCAATAATTGGAAGAACCCGTTCTCATAACATAATTACACACTTACCTGGTCTGAAAGGCCCTGCTAAACCGAAGCCAAATTGTGGCATAGATATATTCAACTTATTTTTTACTGCCGCAATTATAAAACAAATATCTGAATTTACAAATGCAAAAATTGAAGAATTTCGCCAAAGAATTTCAGATTTGACCAAAAGTACTTACTCAAATTTTACAAGTGAAATAGAAATAAGAGCATTCTTAGGTTTGTTGTATCTAGCTGGAGTTTACAAATCAGGTCATGAAAATATAGAATCTTTGTTTGCCTCAGATGGAACAGGCCGTGACATTTTTCGCTCTGTAATGAGTGTGAAGCGTTTCCTTTCTCTATTACTTTGTATTAGATTTGATAATTTCAAGACAAGATGCAAAGAAGATAGACTCTCACCCATAAGAGATATTTTCCAAACCATTATTGAAAAAATTCAAAGTTGTTATACACCTGCTGAATACCTTACTGTTGACGAAATGCTTGTAGGGTTTCGGAGAAAATGTCCATTCAAAATTTATATACCCTCAAAACCTAATAAATATGGGATAAAAATAGTGATACTAGCAGACTCAAGAACACATTATATGTATAATGCAATGGTATATACAGGAAAATCTAAAACTCCAAAGTCAAAAGAACTATCCCTGCCAACCCAAATAGTTTTAGATATTAGTCGACCACTTTGGAAGAGTAATAGAAATATTACAGCAGACAACTGGTTTACTTCAATAGAATTAGTTGATAAGTTGAAAGAACATGGCCTTACATATTTAGGAACGATGAGAAAGAACAAACCTCAGATTCCACCACAATTCCAACCGCATCCTAAAAGAGAATCAGGAACATCTATTTTTGGTTTCTCTGGAACAAAAACTTTAGTCTCCTATGTTCCCAAAAAAAGAAAATCAGTAATCCTTATATCTTCGATGCATCATAACAATAAAAGTGATGAAACAACAGGAAAACCTGACATTATAATGGATTATAATCTAACAAAAGGAGGTGTAGATACCATTGACCAAATGGTCTCTAATTTTTCTACCTCTCGTCGATCCAGAAGATGGCCTTTGGCACTTTTTTATGCCCTCTTAGATATCACAGCTCTGAATTTTTACATCATCTTCAACTATCAGATTGATAAAAAGGATCAAAAAGAAAGAAGTACCTTTATTGTTGATCTTGGGAGATCCTTGATTGATGAACACCTGGCTACACGTAATCTAAATTCCCTTCCGCTGGAATTACAGACGACAATAAAAAAATTCAAAAATAATGATGGTTCAAGTACATCAAGAGGATCTACGATGCCACAAGAATCTGATACTCCAAAAAGGTGCTACAAATGTCCATCAAAAAATGCGGGAAAAGTGAAAACCTTATGCTCTGCATGTCAACTAAGCGTCTGTAAAAAACATTTCTTAATTATTTGTGAAAACTGTAAATAGATTATATTTAGAATTTTTAGAAGTCAAAATCTGTATATTAACATTTGTAATCATTAAATAATCTTTCAAATATTGATTTAATTCATTATTTAGCGCTTATTTCGTAAAGGTACATAAGTGGGTTGAATCTACCCACCCCGTCCAGTTACATAAGAAAAAATCACCCGTCCAGTTAAGGGTTAAGTTGGTTTTTGACATTTACAGTTAACCCTAATGATTGTATTTTATCCGCACGATTTACACTAACATGTTTTAGGGTTATGTACGGTGACATATCGTTTGGTAACAATTTTTGGTTAATTTTGTAACTAATGGTTTATTTTGGCATATATATCATAAGTTCTTACAAAACATTATGTGTAACTCTAATAAATAAGATAACTAATCTATATAGAATGTTATTTACATTGATGTGTAATAGTTCATATGAATTATATTGCTTTATTTTATAATAGTATAAAATCACCCCAATTACATTTTACATTTACGGAATAGGATTCGATTAAATATCATCAAATAAACATTTCTGTAAAAAGTTCAGTGTCCAACTTATGCCAATTCAAAATTTACGTTATTTTTTTAGCGCACATATTTTATTTAGACCTTTAAAAGTATAAAAATGTTAAGAAATAATATTATTCGTCTTACCATTTAAAAATTATATTAGATGCTTTTAAATTAATATATATTTTTAAATTCTTAAAAATCAAATATATAAAATATTCGCGCGTGTATGTTTACAAAATTGCGTAGTTTAGTTTACAAAAACAAAAGCAATTTTTATTATTTTTTTCAAAAGAATTCTTAAGTGTTGTCAAATTTAAAAAAAAAAAAATTATTATTATACTTATTAGAAAATATGACGTGTTTTAATTTCTGAATGTTACTTCATAAAGTATTTTAAATGTAGAAATTTCAATTAGAAAATATTTTAATTTCAGAGTTATTTAAATTTCTAAAATCTATATGCATTTTTTTAAATTTCCGGAAATTAAATTAAACTATTTAGTGTGTTTTTTTTTCAAATAAAATATTTTTCTACTGTCCTTACTACAATAAATATATATTTATACGTTATTCAAATTTTATTTCCACACATTTACAGGTATTTAGTTTCATTAAAAACATTAAGCAATAATTCTCAAAGAGTGCTAGATATATAAGCAGAATAGTCCCAATATAATTTTAAAGCTGTATGATTAATTAAATCGCTAAAACCGCGTGGGGGTTTACCACTTATAAGCCAGGCCCTCTCAATATTTTCCAATCGCAGTAAGGCTATTAGGAAGTTGTTTAATTTGAAAGACTCGTGTTAAATACTTATAGTTTGTAAATATATTTAGTCTATATACCAAAGAATAAGATCTTTTAGGACGTATAATGACCGGTTGAAATTGTGATGAAAATTGAAGAAACACCTTTCAGAGTAGGGGTTGGATGGCTCAGCATCTCCTTTAAATATGAGCCAGCGATCCATCGCTCTACCCACAGGTGGCGCGCTTTGAAGCAGAGAGAAAAATTGGATTTGGACCTGGCAATATAAATGACTGATAAGGTGACATTCTCAAAGCCCAGACTAAGGGATATAGCACTTCTTAATAATAAAAATGGCAGCTCAGCAGGACCAGACCAATATTTGAACTGATCCTTATCTATCTCTTTGTGGTAAATCAACTGGGTATTGATGATATTGAATCAGGGTTGCCAGTTGAAGAAATTATCGTGATAGTGAGAACTATGTAAATAAATATGGAGATCCATGGAGCTGGTATGCGCTTTTTTCGAAAATGCACAAGTTGAGAACCTTAAGCAGGGGCTACTACATAATTAAATGTGTTTAGAACTGAGCTGTGTATGAGAGACCCAATTTTTCCTGGAATAGAATTGTAAGACTCGAAGATTGTACACTTACCTTTTCAGTTAATTTCTTTAAAACAATAATTTTTGTAACTCAAAAATAGATCCTTCTTTGAAAATATCAAGTAGCCATTATATGATGATAGTGTTGTCTTTTCCAAGCCATTATGTAAATTATCTATTAAAATATTGTGTTATTTAATCACGTTTAATTAATGAATGGGATATTTAAAAATTATAAAAATAAAACTATAATAGAGTATATTTATTTGAGCTAAAACACGCAAATAGCCCAAGAGATTTTACTATTATAAAATTTCAAAGGCAACTGTTGTTCCTCAATGATCAAATTGTAAATTTCTTCAGAGCTATATTTCAAAATTAAATATCTATTCGTTTTGTTTTGATTTACCGAGGTGTGTGAGCAAATATTTCAAAATGTTTAATAAAATTATATTTGGATTTTTTGTACACCAAAAACACACAATTAAAAAATCTAAATAAATAAAAGTACTAGATATGTTGCGTTCCCTGGTTTGGATAGATGAATAACCACCCAGTATACCTCTACATAAAATCAGGACAGGGGAAGACGTCCTTAGGGCATATAGTCACTGTTTCTGTGACGACATCTCCGATATGGGCGATGGGTCAACCATCATTGCCCCTAAGTTAAAGATACTGACTGGAAAGCCAGTCTATAGACGTCAGTATCCGATCCCAAATAAGCTGGTCTCAAAGGTGAAGGCCTTAGTAGACGAATTGGAAGAAGCTGGAATAATCGAGGGGAGTACATCCTTATGGAATTCTCCCCTATTCCCCGTTGCTAAAACAGACGGCAGCGTCCGCATTACAATGGACCTGCGATTAATTAATGAGGTGACAGAATTCTTCCCGTTCCCAATACCTCGTGTTGAAGACAACCTGCGTGCTTTTGCAGGCGCAAAGGTCTTCAGCACATTAGACTTGACCTCTGGATTTTTCCAGATTCGCATCCCGGAGGGTGATAGAGATTATTTCACTTTCTCTCTGCCCTGGGGGAGATATCGTTTCACACGTCTACCACAAGGAGCGAAGAACTCAGCTCAGATCTTCCAATGGGCCATGAATTTGGTCCTAGGGGATTTGTTGTATAAATGCGTTCGTTTGTACATCGATGATGTCATCGTCTACAGCGACTCTCATGAGCAGCATGTGGCGGACCTTGCCGCTGTACTCGAACGCCTGAGCCGCTTTAATCTAAAGGCTAGGCGTGGGAAGAGTTATTTCTTCAAGGGCTCTGTAGATTACCTCGGTCATGTAATTGATCAGGATGGGATAAAACCCATGTGGGATAATGTCGCGGCTCTCAGGGATTTGAAACGTCCCCACAACATCAGGGGGGTCAGAAGTATTTTGGGTACTGTAAACTACTACAGGCGCTTCATACCCAACGCAGGTGAACTCCTAGCTCCACTAAGTAACTTATTGAGAAAGGGGCGAAGATTCACTTGGGGTACAATAGAGCAGACAGCCTTTGAGACCATAAAACAAGTACTAACCAGTGAGCCTTTACTGGCTCATCCAATGATAGGGCGACCATTTATCCTCAATACAGACGCCAGTGGAATAGCGGTTGGCGCTTGTCTCCAACAGGAGATAGACGGGGTTGTCAAGCCAATAGCTTACTATAGCAAACGGTTGATAGGCCCCGAAACTCGCTATTCCACAATCGAAAAGGAGGCTTAAGCCGTAGTGTTGTCTCTGCAGCACTTTAAACACCTCCTGGCGGGCAGTAAGGTTGAGGTGCATACCGATCACAAACCGATCACTTATAACAAGGGGTCTGATTATAAGAACGCTCGATTGTCTAGATGGGCAGAGATCATCCAAGACTTCAATGTGACATTTGTGTATGTCCCGGGGAAAGAAAACACACGGTAGCCGACTTCCTCAGTAGGTTCCCGTGTGAGGATGATCCTGAACCATCACGAGATAAGAGAGTTGTGGCCGCAGTAATTAAAAATCGTGGGCCCCCCTTGATAGATAGTGGATAGTGATCGGACGTGGGAAGGTTTGCTTAAGGACAAGGAATGGGCCCCCTTATTGAAACTAATAGGTGACAGACGGTCTACCGAGACTGTAACTTATAAAAATAAGGATTATAAAATGCACGAGGGTTACCTTGTGTCTAAGAACAGTGGGGGTATCTGGGTGAAGGTGGTTCCGTCAGACATTAGGGAGATGGTGATTAAATATCACCACGACGTTCCGACGGGAGGTCATTTTGGGGTCAAGAAGGTAATGAGAAGGCTGAAGGACGATTATTATTGGCCGGGTATGAGGACACAGGTCCGAAACTATATATACAGATGCGAGGGTTGCCAGCTCTCAAATCAAGGTGTAACCAAGGCTGGTAATGCTCCCCACTTCAGGCCTGGAAAACCATTTGAGCATCTTGCTCTAGACTTCATAGGACCCTTAGAGAAGACTTCCAGAGGACATTCTAGCATCCTGACCATAGTCGATTTATTTACCAAATTCCCTATTTTAATATAAATAATAATAAATAAATAATAATAATAAAAAAAAAGGGGGGAGTCGCTCAGTGAGAGGACAGTCTTCAGACGGGAGATCAGACCTTTGCCGGCACTTTCGAGAAAAAGGTAAGCCATTTGTCATTATGACTTAGCGCCCCCCCCTTTTTTTTTGTGTAGTAACCAACCTAGATTTCGCATGGGCCCTAAAGGGCTATAAAGTAACTTCAGGTCACCTCTATCTAAATTTTACTATGTAAATAGCATATCTCGTCAGTATAGACATGTTCCCAAATTTTAATTTATTTAAATAAATATCTAAAGAAAATTTCCTGTTTCCTCTCATACATATTTCATTCCTTTTGCTTTATGGTACTACACCCCACACCTTAATTTCACAAAGTGTACAAATTATAGAACAACCGACTCTGTTGAAATAGAGTTGTGTACTATATCTTTGCTGTGATATATTGACACAGCAACAATTGCAAAATTACGACTTTATTAGGGCTACTTTGAGGCTAATTATCTGTCAGGTTTTAGTGATGTTTGTACTTTTATGTGTTTCAGTGCGTTATTCCATCTTTGGACCTTTGTCCTGACAATATTATATGCTCGATCCCTGCTTTAACTCAAACTCTTAATCAATTACAGAGTTTCCCCCGTTTTTTTTTCTCTTTATTTATCCTGTTTGCACAAATTGCATTACATGTGATGATGTAAAGACATATGTCGATAGTGTATCATTGACAGCTGTGCTTCTATTATACAACATTAAGGTCTTGCTGCGGGTTATATACATGGGGTTGTTGGCTTAAATTGCTATATATATATATACTTAAGTAAGGAAACTTTAATAAGTCACATCGTGTATCCTCCCTTTTCATCTATCCAAACCAGGGAACGCAACAGATATTCAATAGAAATGTGTCATCATATATACAACAACAACAACAAAAAGCCTTTATTTAGGGTCACTGACCCTATACAGGATTCACAAGAGGTATGCATAAGAACAAACTAGTGAGACAAAGGAAATAACGATATAGACAGAAAAAAAAGAAAAAAATCAAGAAAGAGAAAGAAGGAAGCAAGAAAAACAACACAAAAAGAGTAGCAGTAAGAAAGTGAGGAGTGAGTGTCACTCGGCCTTCTTCTGAGATATGCACTTGTGGAAACCATAAAACGCCATAGCAATATACTTATTCTGGGTCATATTGTCAATTATTGATGGAAGTGAAGCACAGAGTTGCCCAGTTTTGAGCATAAGGGTTCTTCTTTCAGAGCAGAGCAATCAAAAATATAGTGAGTGATTTCATTTTTTAGTTTTGAATTACAGAAGGTACAAATCGGGTCCTCACCGCTGAGCATCTTGGTGTGGTTTTCTCAAAAAAAAAACTTGAAAGTATTCTATCTTGTGCGAGTAGTCTTACAACCGGGAAAGGAAAATCCCCTAAAAGGTATCCCTCCGTCATGAAAGATATGTGAATGTCTTTGTAGTGAGAGTATAGCTTAGATTTATCCATTCTTGTAAGGTCGTTTTGTATAGATTGGTCCGCCGCTGTTTTTAAGAGCCCTGTAATCGCGCTCCTCAGCGTTTCAGGATCATCACAGGAAACAAGTGCAGGGGATCCATTATTGTTAAGCAGATTGGTGAGCTTTTTAATGAAACCGATGAGTGTGCCCGAAGCATTAGACAGTTCCCGTGTTCTATTAAAACATATACGCGGCAATCTGTCACTGCTCATATTCAACATCCGCAGTCAATACTTCAGGGTTAATTTTAAAGCTGTTACACTCAATGAGATACGATCGGTTTCTAATCTGATCATGTAGCCTGGAGTGTATCTGGGCAGATTCAGGAACCTACGGATAAATATGTCTTGTATACTGTCCAGTAAGTGTCAGCATATATTACTTTTAAATCATATAAAATGATATCATTCTTTAGTGTTATTAAGTATATATACAAAGTGATGAAAAGTTATTAATTTAACATTTATTTTTTTGGAGGGGGGTAGAAGCCTGTGAAATATTTCCTCTGATATGTGCCACTTGATGAGGGATAAAAGATGCTCATGCAGATGAGTTGCATGGAACAGAAATCCGGAGACTTTAATCTAATTCTAGAAGACCTAGAAGACTGGGATCCTTAGAAGATATGCAAAGATAGCACTTAGACCTGTTCACCTTTCAAGAAGACTGGCCTCCATGAAAAAGATACCAAGATATCACCATTTAGATCACCCAGATATGTCTGCCATTTCACTAGTCTTTATTCCATGGAAAATCTATAATCTAAGCCATTAAAAGTTGTGCACCATTCCATTAGAGGAATGAATTAAAAAAACATTTAATTGCGCCTTTTCATTGTGATATTCAAGAAAAACTAAAAATAATTTTCGCTTTATACTTTCAAAACCTACATATTCCTATAATACAAATATATCATAATTCGCATTTTAAATTATATTCCGAATATAAATATTCTGAGAATGAGGTAATAAATAAATAAACAAAAATATGCAATCACACGTGCCTCGTACGATGTTATCTAAGTTGTGATTGGCTGAATAATAGTGGCGTGATATCAGGACAATTGGTAAACAAAAATGGATATCTCTCATTTTGAGAACCATTTTAACTATAACCGACATGTCCTGAATGTAGAAGAAGATTCTAATCCGTATATAAAATCGGAACCTGTTCTTACTTCTGTCAATTCATTTGTTAAAAACGAATTTGATACAAAAATGGATGGTACGTAGTATTCTTGGTTTGTCTTTACTTTTATTCTTTTACAAAAGAATACACCTCTTTATTATATTATTTTTAAATTTTATATTTGAAAGTTTGATACCTCTTTAATTTTGGTTTAAATTTGGGCTAAAATAGGAAGAAAAAGAAAAAACTTGGTTGACATTGAATATTGTTATTGAACCTTTTAGCGGAAAAAAATGATACTTTAGTCTTATTTTATAATATAACGGTGAATAATATTATGTTTTTTACTGTTTTTATATAATAATTACCTCAGGTTGATGCAAAATGCTTGTTTCTAATAGTCTGATGGAAATATTGTCAGAATGGTGTCATAACAAAACATCTCACAACTTGATTAAACAACACACAAACTTGATATAGAATTGTTCCACACAAATAAACTCTATTCTATTAATGATATTACTAACCAAATTATTTTAACATATAGGGGGCATGACATACTTCTCTAGGATCTCTAATATTTAGATCACTGATTGGGAATTTGCTGAAATGATACAAGAAAATAAGACCTAATCTAAATAATTTAATAGTGTGTGAAGTTTCAGTAACAGTATTGTTTATTTGGATTAGGTCTTATTTTCTTGCATCTATAATCTATAATCCAAATTGTGCTTTATCAATTAGCTGAATCATTAATAAAGCACAATTTGGATTATAGATTATAATACAAGAAAATAAGACCTAATCTAAATAATTTATTAGTGTGTGACGTTTCGGCAACAACATTGTTACCCTCATCAGACAAAAGAATAAAATTAATAATAATAAATTTATTTTATACTTTTGTCTGATGATGGTGACAATATTGTTGCCGAAACGTCACACATTAATAAATTATTTGATTAGGTCTTATTTTCTTGTAATATAGCTGAATCATTTTTATCGATATGGGAGATCTTGAAGTGTTTTTATCCCTTCTTATGTAAAAAACACTTGTTTCTGGTTGGCTTGTTAGCAACAATGACACTTATGGTTGTGGAATGTAGTCCAATCTACAGGTTCAACATGATCAACAATAAGTTTTACATTCATGGACAAAACTTAAGGAAGTTGTACCTTTTAGCATGTATATCAGGATTCAGACAATAACTCTGAAAGATACACTCATAGACAAAACTTAAGGAAGATGTACCTTTTAGCATGTATATTGGGATTCAGACAATAACTCTAAAAGATATTACAGTGACCTTTATTGAAAACACACAAGATAACTAAGTATGAACAAAATTGCCTCTGTCTCCTTAAATAAAAAAAAAAAAATAGATGAATGGCAACCTAAAAATATGAAAATTCCTTAAATTTTGTCCATCAGTGTTTATATATAATGTTATTGATAAAGCACAATTTGGATTATAAACACAAGGTAATAAAATCTAATCCAAATAAATAAATAGTGTGTGATGTTTCGGTAACAGCATTGTTACCATCTTCAGACAAAAGTACTGAATGAGAAATTTTACCATAGCATGTTTTTAAATATGCTGTGGTAAAGCATATCTTGTTTACACACTTGATAACAGTAACTATTTAAAAACATGCTGTGGTAAAATTCTCTCATTCAGTACTTTTGTCTGAAGATGGTAACAACGCTGTTACCGAAACGTCACACACTATTTATTTATTTGGATTTGGTCTTATTACCTTGTGTATATAATGTTATAAAATAGAAGAATTTTTTAATAAATATTTTGAATATGATTTTAAAATATGATTTGTTAATATCGCGTGTCAGAGAGTTTATTTAGTAAGCGAAAACTAAATAATTATCATTTTTGTTTAATCATTAGAATATAGCCACGTGGAAAATTAGGGAAGACAAAAACTTCAGGAGAAGACAACAATTTATTTCAGGCAAGGGCAAACTATGAATGGTAAACAAAAGATAAGTCACGAGGAAAATTTACAGAGTAGCAAAATATCAACATAAAAAAATGACCACTCTGTTAATAAAAATAATAAAACTAATAAATACTTTGTTACAATATATATATAAAGTAAGTGTGTTTGATTTAGCTAATTCAGCAATTAAAAGGGTTCAGATAGAAAGTTTTTTTTTTTTTTTGCTTATCCCTAGTACACGTGGTACAGGCCATGATAATCATGGTGGGTAGTTAGCGACTGCTTTTTACTGTAAGCGCACCACATGTCTACACATGTGAAAGCAGTTCGACTTTGCACTTACAAATGTGCCAGAGCCCCGTTTGGTTACTTGCACTCGCTGGTGGGGTTGGACTTTTGCAAGAATCGGGGGGCCATTGGAGCATTTTTTTTTTTTTAAACAGAAAAAAGTGTCCAATGCGGGGATCGAACCCGGGTCGTAGTGGTCGTAAACCAAACGGTTTAACCATAAGGAAAATTTAAATATTGTTGCATCAAGTTGCAGCTTTGCAGGATCGTTGACCTTGGTTTCCTCCTTCTTGGTGTTATACACCGAGCGGGTTTCCATACTTAAAGCAAATAAAGAAAAGTAAATAAAAATAAATAAAAGTTATGGTGTTTATTTATTTGTTGTCTTCCTCGTAGTTGGTGATCCTCAGTCTTCCTCTAGGTCCTCTCTCTCTCTCTTGCTCCAATAACCAATCAAGATATGTGTACAATAAAATAAAAGGATTTAAAAGCGCGAATGTTTCTTTTATACATAAAACGAACTTCTACTGTCCTTACTGCATGAAAAAATATATTGGGAGGGCTTGGCTCATCAGTGGTGAACCCTCCCAGCGGTTTCGCCAATTTAATCCACCAGACCGCTTCTCAGAGCTCTAATACTGTATTGGATCATTCTGCTTTTATATGCTACACTGAAGGATGGAATCTTAGAAATGGTTTTCAAGTAAACTATGGACATAAGCTTATAGGAGTTCTATAAGAAGTTTGTTTTATGTATAAAAGAAACATTCGCGCTTTTAAATCCTTTTATTTTATATGTATAGATGGCGCGTTATTGCTTTGTGTTAATATATATACAATAACAGTATTACAAAAGGAATGAAACTCTAAAAAGGAATGATACCCTTATATATAATCTGTTTTAAATAATAGGATTCTCTGATAAGGCACAATTTGGATTATAGATTATAAACACAAGGTAATAAGACCAAATCCAAATAAATAGTGTGTACGGATTATTTGGATTTGGTCTTATTACCTTGTGTTTATAATAGGATTCTGTTTTAAATAAATATTGAATATCACAGAATATTTTGAATAAATGTAGGGCGCAACAAAATTGATGTGTGCAACAATATATATATATGAAGTATAAATAATAGATATTTCAAAAATATTTGTAATTTTTTTTATAACAACAATAAAGGGCTATAACAAGTTTCACCCAAAATTTTCGGCAGTTACGTGTCATTTATGTGGAATATAGCTTTGATAAGCCAGTAGAAGAATGTCAACATTGTTTGAAAACTCCCAAGGTTTGGTCCTGTAGTGTCCTGGATTCTATGATAAGGTATGATTTGTAAGATTGTATAGATTAGGAAACACAAGGTAACTAGACCAAATCCAAATAAATAAGTATGCGACGTTTCGGTAACAGTGTTGTTACTGTCATACACTACTTATTTATTTGGATTTGGCGTTACAGTAGAACCTTCCTTGTAAAGGACACCTTAATTGCAGAGCCAAAGTGTTCTTTAGGGAGAGGTGTACACTTACCGGAGAGTTACTTCTTCTTTCTTATCTCCACTCAATTATATTAGGGTATCAAGTTGGTGACCCTCGATGGTGTGGAGAGTTACTAAATTGTAAAAATGGTAATTTTGTAAGTGAAAACTGTCCTTTGTGGAGAGGTGTCCTCTTACCGGAGAGTTACTAAATTGTAAAAATGGTAATTTTGCAAGTGAAAACTGTCCTTTGTGGAGAGGTGTCCGTTAGCAGGGTGTCTGCTAAAAGGAGGTTTTACTGTATTACCTTGTGTCCTGGATTGTAGAAAACCAGACGTTTGAAGCCCACAAGGTTTGATCCAGAAGGGTCCTGGATTGTAGAAAACCAGACGTTTGAAGCCCACAAGGTTTGATCCAGAAGGGTCCTGGATTGTAGAAAACCAGACGTTTGAAACCCACAAGGTTTGATCCAGAAGGGTCCTGGCTTGTAGAAAACCAGACTCTGTGTAACACTGATCCACAGAGACTATAGCAGGGCTCAAAACCTAATTTTGCTGCTGTGTCTGCCCCAGATATGTTCCTCTTCCCACCGGAGTCCAAGGTGGAGCCATCCTCAGACATGCTAATCCCGGATTTGCTGGACACCTTCCCCGGCTACAACAGCCTGATGGATGGACTGGACGATGAGTTTGACAAGATGTTTGGCACCATCGACACCAGCTTGCCTTTCCCTACTGACATGGAGAGTACTCCTTCCTCCACGGCTTCTTCCCCCACACATGCAGCCAGGGGAATCACCCTCTACAAGGGGGTAGACACCCCCTCACCACAGCCCCCTCAACCAGCACCCAGTCCCCCCTCCACTTTCCTGAATAGCCCGGTTCATGCCCGACAGAGAACCGTACTCATCCAACACGCCGGTACGGAGCCCACCACCGTATTCATCCCTGCTCAGCAGCCTGCAGCCTCTATCCCGGTCATTGCCGCCAATAGCGCGACCACTGCATACACCAATCAGATCCCGTTGAAGCAGATCCTTCAGCAACAAACCCCACAGCAGCAACATCAGGTCATGAAACAGCTGAACCAGCTTTCCCCGCAGAAAGTTCAGCAGGTTAGTTCGAGAGGCTTTGGTTGTATATTCAATATATATATATAGGGATATATGTATAGGGATATATGTATAGGGATATATGTATATAGGGATATATGTATATAGGGATATATGTATAGGGATATATGTATAGGGATATATGTATATAGGGATATATGTATAGGGATATATGTATATAGGGATATATGTATATAGGGATATATGTATATAGGGATATATCAACTGGATACTCTCTCTCTACTACAGTAAAACCTCTGCTAAATCAAACCTGGGATATAGCAAACCTTCCCTTATAATCACAAACCCGAAATAATCCCCATTTTATAATATAGTCTTCTTCTTCTTCTTTCTTATCTCCGCTCAATCATATTAGAATATCAAGCTTGTAGAGCTTAAGACTTGACAACCATCATGATTGAGTGAAGTAGAATGCATCTGCCTTTGTCATTAAGACTGGGAACACTACTCAGTGGCAGGCCGACTTAGCTCCAAAAGAAATGGCCGCTTCTGACATGAGAAACAGACGCCATGTGCAGCCACTCCTAACATGGAATACAAATGCTGCTCATCCTGTATCCCAGGATTAGGAACCCTTACAGGGTACTATCAGCTGGGCCAGCTGAACCCAGGTTTTTTAGTGATCTTGTTACTGCTCCCCCTCCTCCTTTTTCATCCGGGCTTGGGACCGGCAAAGATGGAGTTTTATAATATAGTGAACTATGAAAATTCGAAACTATCATAGATGTGTATGATTCTTTTGAAAATTAAACAATTTCTACTGCTCTTACTGCAATTGAAAAATTAATGCCATTAATTTTTCAATTGCAGTAAGGACAGTAGAAATTGTTTAATTTTCAAAAGAATCATACGTGTCTATAATAGTTTCGAATTTTCATAACAGATGGCGCGCTAATGCATCATAATAGTGAACTATGGCTATAACAAACTATGGCTATAGTGAACCACAGGTTCAGTCCCATTGGAGTTCACTTTAGAGTTGACTTTATTGGTTTTTTTTTTTTAATGTTTGTTTTAGCTCTGTTTCAGTGTACAGTGGTACCTCGACATACGAGTTTAATTCGTTCCGCAACCTTGCTCGTATCTTGAATTACTCGTATCTCGAAGCAAATTTCCCTATACAAAATTCCCATTTAAAATCACAGATTAATATCTTCAACACTACCGAACCGAACTCGTATCTCGAATTTCGCTCGTAACTCAAAGCAAAAAAATCACTTGCTCGTCGGCTCGTATCTCGAAAAACTCGTATGTTGGGGCGCTCGTATGTCGAGGTACCACTGTACTTTTTTTTATTATCCAGAAACAACTACAATTAAATACAGTAGAACCTTGTGCCAAAATGACCTGAGGATATATAGAGAATCTTTTTTTTATTTCCCTATAAAAAAACCTAAAATAATTTAAATTCATATACAAACAAGGTAACAAACTGTTTCTTTAGTAGTCTTTGCCTATAGTGAACCAATTCTTCAGTCCTATTGGGGTTCATTTTAGTGAGGTTTTTCCTGTAGTTTTTTTAAAATTATTATTAATCCAAGTATACAACAAACAACAACAAAAAGCCTTTATTCAGGGTCACTGACCCTATACAGGATTCACCAGAGGTATGCATAAGAACAAAGCAGTGAGACAAAGGAAATAACGATATATACAGAAGAAAAGGGGGAAAAAAAAAAAAAAACAAGAAAGAGAAAGAGGGAAGCAAGAAAAACAACACAAAAAGAGTAGCAGTAAGAAAGTGAGGAGTGAGTGTCACTTGGCCTTCTTCTGAGATATGGACTTGTGGAAACCATAAAACGCCGTAGCAATATACTTATTCTGGGTCATATTGTGAATTATTGATGGAAGTGAAGCACAGAGTTGCCCTAATCCAAGTATACATGGTACAGGCTGCCATGATAATCATGGTGGGTTGTAGTTAGCAACTGCCTATATTGCTTTATGTAAGTGCACATCCTATGTCTACACATATAGATAGCCGTGTATGTATGCCATAGCCCTCGTTTGGTTACTTGCACTCACTGGTGGGGTTGAACTTGTGCAAGAATTGATAGCCATTTGAGCATTTTTTTTATTTTTTAAATTCTGAAAAAAAAAAGCACCCAATGCAAGGATTCAATTTTGGACTGTGGCTGTTGAAAATTGACAGTTTATAACCATTCATCCACTGATCCCCCCTCATAGTATATCCCTATAAATAATTTATTTATTTGGATTTGGTCTTATTACCTTGTGTTTATAATCTACTAGCCGAATGACCCGGGCAACGCCCGTGTTTTACCCAATTGAATGTTTTGATTCAAATACTATTTGTTACAATTATAAATTGGCGCCTTAAATAAATGCATATACTAGTTAATAACTATAGCCTATGTGCTTTATCTGTCTATGTACTGTTGGCTTCCGTAGGCGTCTCTTACTGGGAAAAAGAAAGAGAGGATTCCATTTAGTTATTAACTAATATATGCATTTATTTAAGGAGCGACCCGCTCCAACACAATAGTTACAAAAACCAAAAAGTGAGTGGGGGGGGGGGCAAAGGTGGCGTGATCGTAGCCAACCAATAGGAGAGCGCCATTCCAAAAAAAAAGCAAACGGTGACAGAGATGAAGGATTAAGAACGCATGACGCTTGTAACTGTATATAGAATAATCCAAATTGTGCCTTATCATTTATACGAGTGCTATTTATTTTTGCCAGGAAAATTTTTTTATGGCTCTTTAAAAACTTTCAAATTTTGTAAATTGTAAATTTTGACTCTTTCGACTCAAAAGGTTTCCGACCCCTGGTATAGGGTTGTCATATTGGTCTTGAGGCTTCCAAGAGGTGGTCTTTTAGTCCATAAGTCTCCATGATGGAACGCTGCTGTTGTTGGTTAGCTATCCACCATGTAACAGTCAGACTTTGTCGCCTATGATGTTGATAGAGTGCAAGGTAATAAGACCTAATCCAAATAATAGTGTGTGTGATGTTTCGGTAACAGAATTGTTACCATCATCATACAAAAAAGAAAAAAAAACCTCCATTTTAGGTCTTTATTTTCTTTGTATCTATAAATCTATAATCAAAATTGTGCTTTTATCATTGTTGATAAAATGTTTATACACATTGGGGTACACACGCAAAATAACGACAGTGCGCAATGCTGTTCAACCTCAGCGCGCGGTTGTTACGCAGCTCCTGCTCCAAGCTCAAGTGGTGAAAGGTCAGGATGGCAATATGGTGGCGTATACTACGGTACCTTCACCTACGGCCAACCTGGTGCAAGCCCCCACTGCCGTGGTACAGCAACCAGCATCCCAAGTCTTCACCTCCGGTATCTCCACCGTAGTATTGGATTCCCCGGATAACAGGTGAGTTTCCTCTCACAGTCTCTAACCTCTTTTTGTTGTTCTTGTTCCAAAATCCACTTTATTAGGTAGTAAAACGACTTTTGGGAATTTGAAAAGAAACACTTGCGGGATAATTTCCAAATGTCGTTTTACAATCACAAGCCGCATTATATTATATTGTATTATACTTTTATTAGGTACCGCTCAAAAAAGATCAACCTAGTTTATGATTATGCAACAATGAATAATATGTGAAGGTTATTCACATATTAAACAAAATGCTAACGCAGGATTGGTTCTCGGTTCATGGCTGTTGTGAATCAAGGGTTTATATTTTTTAAATTCAACAACCCATCGGCCTGCCACTGAGTAGTGCTCCCAGTCTTAATGACAAAGGCAGATGCATTCTACTTCACCCAGTGTGGAGATAAGAAAGAAGAAGAAGAATTCAACAACCCAAAGGATCTGAACTTTCAGTTGAATTTTGTGTTCACACTTGGTTATCTTGTGTGTCTTCAATAAAGATCAATGTAATATCTTTCAGAGTTATTGTCTGAGTCCCGATATACATGCTAAAACTTTCCTAAAGTTTTGTCCATGAGTGTATTAAGTACTCCAGCCTAAAATGTCCTAGAGAAAGAGATAATGAAGAGTTTTAATGAGAAATATTATTTTAGCTTCGTTATAACCTCCCTGGTTTGTTTCATAGATGATTTTTTTCCGTATTTTTGAAAGATCAAGCAGTTTGCATTAAGCATATTGACTATATTGGCTCATCCATTGATGAGCTCTACTCATTCCCAGCAGACAACATCGACAAGCTCTACAGACTTTTGATACCCTGATATTATTGTTGAGTGGTGATAAGAAAGAAGAAGAAGAGCATGTTGCACACCGAGTTGTATGCTCTGACTGCTTCTTCTTATTCTTTTTTATCTCCACTCAATCATATTAGGGTATCAAGTTGTGGCCCTTGATGGTGTCTGTTTGACAACCATCATGGCAGGGTGAAGTAGAATGTGTCTGCCTTTGTCATTAAGACTGGGAGCACTACTCAGTGGCAGGCCACTGACTTAGCTCCAAAAGAAATGGCCGCCTCTGACATGAGGAACAGATGCCATGTGCAGCCGCTCCTAACATGGAGTACAAATGCTGCTCATCTTGTATCCCTGGATTAGGAGCCCTTACAGGGTACTATCAGCTGAGCCCAGGTTTTTTAGTGAGCTTGTTACTGCTCCCCCTCCTCCTTTTTCATCTGGGCTGGGGACCGGCAAAGGCGGAGTTGCTCTGACTGCTGTGTGTCTCCAGAATGTCCCCCCCGTTGTCCTCCAAGCCCATCATGGGAGAGAAGAAGAACACCCACAACGCCATCGAGCGGCGCTACCGCAGCAGCATCAATGACAAGATCATCGAACTCAAGAACATGATCATTGGGACAGAGGCTAAGGTAGGACCTCCTATTTTACATATACAGTAGAACAAAACCTCCGTAGGTGGACACTCACGCTAGAGGACACCTCTCTACAAAGGACTGTTTCCATCACCAATACAGTAGAACAGCCTCCATGAAAGGAAACTCTTGCTATAAAACATCTCTACAAAGGACTGTTTTCACACATCACTAATACAGTAGAACAACATCCATTAGAGGACACTCACGATAGAGAACACCTCTCTACAAAGGACAGTTTCCATCACCAATACAGTAGAACAGCCTCCATAGGTGGACACTCACGCTAGAGGACACCTCTCTACAAAGGACTGTTTCCATCACCAATACAGTAGAACAGCCTCCATACGAGGACACTCACGCTAAAGGACACCTCTCTACAAAGGACTGTTTCCATCACCAATACAGTAGAACAGCCTCCATAGGTGGACACTCACGATAGAGAACACCTCTCTACAAAGGACTGTTTTCATCACTAATACAGTAGAACAACATCCATTAGAGGACACTCACGCTAGAGGACACCTCTCTACAAAGGACTGTTTCCATCACCAATACAGTAGAACAGCCTCCATAGGAGGACACTCACGATAGAGGACACTTCTCTACAAAGGACTGTTTTCATCACCAATACAGTAGAACAGCCTCCATAGGAGGACACTCACGATAGAGGACACTTCTCTACAAAGGACTGTTTTCATCACCAATACAGTAGAACAGCCTCCATAGGAGGACACTCACGATAGAGAACACCTCTCTACAAAGGTCAGTTTTCATCACCAATACAGTAGAACAGCCTCCATAGGAGGACACTCACGATAGAGGACACTTCTCTACAAAGGACTGTTTTCATCACCAATACAGTAGAACAGCCTCCATAGGAGGACACTCACGATAGAGGACACTTCTCTACAAAGGACTGTTTTCATCACCAATACAGTAGAACAGCCTCCATAGGAGGACACTCACGATAGAGGACACCTCTCTACAAAGGACTGTTTTCATCACCAATACAGTAGAACAGCCTCCATAGGAGGACACTCACGATAGAGGACACTTCTCTACAAAGGACTGTTTTCATCACCAATACAGTAGAACAGCCTCCATAGGAGGACACTCACGATAGAGGACACTTCTCTACAAAGGACTGTTTTCATCACCAATACAGTAGAACAGCCTCCATAGGAGGACACTCACGATAGAGGACACTTCTCTACAAAGGACTGTTTCCATCACCAATACAGTAGAACAACCTCCATGAAAGGAAACTCTTGCTATAAAACATCTCTCTACAAAGAACTGTTTTCATCACTAATACAGTAGAACAACCTCCATGAAAGGAAACTCTTGCTATAAAACATCTCTCTACAAAGAACTGTTTTCATCACCAATACAGTAGAACAACCTCCATGAAAGGAAACTCTTGCTATAAAACATTTCTCTACAAAGGACTGTTTTCATCACTAATACAGTAGAACAACATCCATTAGAGGACACTCACGCTAGAGGACACCTCTCTACAAAGGACTGTTTCCATCACCAATACAGTAGAACAACCTCCATGAAAGGAAACTCTTGCTATAAAACATCTCTCTACAAAGGACTGTTTTCATCACTAATACAGTAGAACAACATCCATTAGAGGACACTCACGCTAGAGGACACCTCTCTACAAAGGACTGTTTTCATCACCAATACAGTAGAACAACCTCCATGAAAGGAAACTCTTGCTATAAAACAGCTCTCTACAAAGAACTGTTTTCATCACTAATACAGTAGAACAACCTCCATGAAAGGACACTCTCACTAGAGGATACCTATCTATAAAGTACAGTTTTCATTGCCAAAATTACAATTTTTACTATTTAGCAACTCTCCGATAAGAGGGCACTTCTCCTTCTAGAGGACACTTTGGCTCTGCAACTAGGTGTTGTCCTTTACAGGGAGGTTCTATTCTAACACTGATTTTAAAGAAGAAAAAAAAAGTATCTCCTGATTGTGATAAGGCACAATTTGGATTATAGATTATAAAACAAGGTAATAAGACCAAATCCAAATAAATAAATAGTGTGTGACGTTTCGGTAACATTGTTTTTACCGAAACCTCACTATATTCATTTATTTGGATTTGGTCTTATTACCTTGTATTTTAGACCACATAGAAGTGGTGTTAACATGTCTTATGTCTCACGCGGTGTGTCTGCAGCTCAACAAATCCGCGGTCCTCCGTAAGGCAATCGACCACATCCGCTTCCTTCAGAACGCCAACGCCAAGTTGAAACAGGAGAATATGGCTCTTAAGATGGCTGCCCAGAAACACCGTAAGTTTGCAAGCTATTTTAACACTTACTTTTTTTTTTTTTGTTAATATTGTCACAGTAGTGATAACGAGTATAACAAAAGTTTAAGTAAAAATAATTTATTTATAAAATGCAGAACTATTTCTCAAATTTTATTTACAAGTAATAATATACAAGAATGGTAAGGGGTGATGACTATGCAAATATTAATGATGATATACCACAGAATATTTAAAATAATTATTCAGTGACAATATAATATAATTCCCCCCCTTTCAGTGAAATATTATAAATAAATTACAAAAAATTCGCTGATGGAAAAGATGCTTTTTTTAATCATGACAATACATGATTTTTTTTTTTTACATAACTGTAACCCGAGGCTAGTATGTAAATGTGGTATGGAGGAATGTTGTGTGGCATCCAGACATGGAGGATCTCATGGAGCACAAGCCGCACGTTACCTCCACCACCAGTAGCAGTCCGCCGCTGAGAGAGTTCACTCCGCCCAACTCTGACATCGGATCTCCCACCGGTTCCTTCTCCGACCTGCCGGACTCCCCGCCACAGCCCATCACCTTCGGAGGGGGCAAGCTGGCCACACCTAAGTCCCTGTCTAAGGAGGAAGACTTTGTGACCCGGGGCATGCTGGACAGGTCGCGTATCGCGCTGTGCATCGTAGTCCTGGGAATCCTGGTGTTCAATCCCATAAGCCTTCTGTCTCCTGGCCAGATGGGGACCTACGCCGCAGAGTCCGGCGTGGGCGGCCATGTTGGTCGGACTATCCTCTCCATCTGGGACTTCACTCCTCAAGGTCAGTAGTCCGTCGTTGACTGACACAAATTGAATTCAGAGTTGAAAACAGAAGGTAACGAGAGACCACACACATCTATTAGAAATAAATAATGGAGGACGTTTCAATAACAGCGTTTTTGTGTTTGCAAAAACAATATTTGAATGTAATTCTACTGTCCTATAAGCTTATGTCCATAGTTTTCTTGAAAACCATTTCTGAGATTCCATCCTTCAGTGCTGCGTATATAAGCAGAATCGTCCAATACAGTTTTAGAGCTCAGAGAAGCGGTCTGGTGGATTAAATTGGCGAAACCGCTGGGAGGGTTCACCACTGATGAGCCAAGCCCTCCCAATATATTTTTTCATCGTAGTAAGGACAGTAGAAGTTTGTATTATGTATAAAATAAACATTCATGCTTTTAAATCCTTTCATTTTATATGTATAGATGGCGCGTTATTGCTTTGTGTTAATAACAGTGTTGTTACCATCGTCAGACAAATTGTACTTAATAAAGCTACAAGAAAATAAGACCTAATCCAAATAAATTAATAGTGTGTGACGTTTCGATAACAGCATTGTTACCATCATCATATATTACCAAAACGTCACACACTATGAATTTATTTGGATTAGGTCTTATTACCTTGTGGCTTTAATCTATAATCCAAATTGTGTGCTTTATCAGTACTGCATAAGAAAAATAAACTGCTGTTACTGAAATGTCACCAATAATTAATTTATTTGGATATGGTCTTGTTTCCTTATGTTTTTATCTATAATTCATTGAAGTGGAGGAAAAAAAAAATAAATGCTGAATGAGGGATTCTTCCATCCAGGGTTATGGGTGTTGAAAATGGAAGTTATGTATCTGTCTACCCCTCCACCAAGCCCCTACCACTTATGTAAAATAAAAAAAATAAAAAAAGGTATTGTTCTGATCTAATCCAGTCTCCAATAAGAGACCACCTCCAGAAGTACCCATGCTGCTGTTGGACCGCAACTGCTTATTCGTCAGAGATATTCTGCTTGTTTCTCAGCTGGCTATCATATCTTTTTTTTTAAATTATCCTTAGTACACGTGGTACAGGCCATGATAATCATGGTGGGTAGTTAGCGATTGCTTTTACTGTAAGCGCACCACATGTCTACACATGTGAAAAGCAGTTCGACTTTGCACTTACACCCATCCTATCTGAAGGTTGTTCCCCTATCCGCCACCTGGGGACATGCCTTGTAGCTCTGCCAAGAAGCTAATTAGTGCGAGATGTTGTGCAGTGGGAGGAGGGGGATGGCTATGGAACGGAGTCCTGGCCTGGGCAGTCAACATTGTCCTGGCAGTGCTGGCCCTGGTAAAGATCCTGGTGTGGGGGGAACCCATCATGGAGGCCAAACACCTCACTTCCTTCTGGAGACATCACCAGCAAGCTTCCTTCGACCTCCAGCAGGTAACTCCCCTCAAGATTGTTTGGTGGATCACAGACTGGTGTATATACCTCCTCAATCAAGCTCTTCCAAGCATGATCAATGCATAGCCAAATGTCACACACTATTTATTTAGATTTGGTCTTTTTAACCTTGTGTTTATAATCTAAAGAGTTCTTTATCAATATACTTTTTTTATATTTTAGAAAATGATCTAAAGAGACAAAGGTCGCCTCTCCCGTCAAAATAGACGTCAAAACCAGATGCCATCTATTGACTGTCACCGCAAACTAGCGGTCTCGGGTCGGTGACAAAGCCACAACACCAAGCTTTGGCAAACTGAAAAGCGTCCACCTAGAGACCATGGTTTCGGGCTAATGGCCCTCGTCAGTCTAGGTCGGACTTTATTCCATGAGATCCACACGGGATCTAATGGAATCTTGACAATCTGCCAAAGAGGTGTTTAGCTGGCAAAGTGGCTGGGCCAAATTCTATGGCTCTTTAGATCAATATCCTCCCGGCAAAATTTCCATCTATATTAGAAAATGATGACACAGTGGGTCACTGAGGTCTTACAGCATACACAGTGGGGTTAACAAGTGTTACCCCTCGGCAGAACTGACTGCTATAGGGCGCGTCCCCAGGTAGCAGATAGGGGAACAACCTTCAGATATGATGGCCAGCTGTGAAACAAGCAGAATAACTCTGACAAATAAGCAGTCGCGGACCAACAGCAACATTGTTAGAAAAGAGGAGTAGACCTCTTTAAAAATCCTGACTTCAACTGACCCAGTTGATAGACCTCAGCAAGGGTCCCACTCCAGGGATACGGAGGAGCTGCGTCTGTACTTATGTTAGAGTCGGCAGCAAAGGCATCTGCTTCCATGTTAGGAACGGCCTCAAACTACAGGCAGACTTTCACCAAAGTGTGCCTGGATCATGGTGCCATCATCAACGAAAGCTGCACCCCTACACCCCATTCCATGAGATATGCTCGAGGAGCATGAACTCATGGAATTTGTGTAATCTTTACACAAGGGGATAAGAAACAACAACAACAAAAAGTGTTATATCCATATATATAATTGCGAAGGCAGGAGCAATATTTAAATGAATAATTTATCATAAAGAGGGTAAGAGAGTATAGGGTAACCATAGAGACAATATTATTATTATTCCAAGTACACATGGTACAGGCCATGATAATCATGGTGGGACGCATGAGTTCATGCTCCTCGAGCTGTTTTATGATAAGCAGCAACCTTTCCCAAAGGTCCTGTTTAGTGCATCTAATGAAAGCCAAAATGTGTTCTGGAGCTGCAGGTGCCAAGCTACATTTTGGGCAAGTGGGGTAGATTTTCTATGTTCAATATTTAGGCTGTTGTTATAACACCCTGTTGTTGCTATCTCCATGGCTAAAACAATTGGAACGTAAAACTTGGCATCTTTATTGGGATGCTATTAACCATATTATAGAAGAGGTTATAAACACAAGGTAATAAGACCAAATCCAAATAAATAGTGTGTGACGTTTCGGTAACAGCGTTGTTACCATCTTCAGACTTCAGTACTTTTGTCTGAAGATGGTAACAACGTTGTTACGGAAACGTCACACACTATTTATATATTTGGAGATTTGGTCTTATTACCTTATGTTTATAATCTACTTTACCCGATTAAATGCTTTTATTAAAATACTATTCGTTACAATTATAAATTGCCGCCGTGGATGTCATTCTTGTATAATATATAAATGAGTTTTAAAAATTGTAAAAAAAAAAAAATGCATCGGCCGGGAATCGAACCCGGGGCGCCCGTGTGGCAGGCGAGCATTCTACCACTGAACCAAAAGCAAACGGTGACAGAATTAAGAACGCATGATGCTGATAACTGTATATAGAATAATCCAAATTGTGCCTGATTATTATAGAAGAGGTTGTAATAATGCGATTCCAGTCTACTTATATTGTGTATTTTTAACAATTTTTTTTTGTTTTCTCCTGCTAAATATGTGTTGACTGGTGCAGGGAAGGTACGAGGCGGCTGCTGAGCAGTTCAAGCTCTGTCTCCGGGCTCTGGGCCGTCCCTTACCACAGGGCCGGTTAGACCGCTGTTTCTCCCTCCTGTGGCAGGTAACACGGCAGCTCCTGCACCGGCTGTGGCTCGGCCGGCTTCTCTCCCGCCGCGCAGGAGGCTTCAGAACCTCCTCCAAGCACAGACAGGATTGCCTGCACGAAGCCGCCAAGATCTATCACTATCTGAACAAGCTCCACCTCCTGGGTGAGTGAATTTTGGATTTCCTCTTTGTGTGGAAATGTACGGACTCCACTTCTCTTTAGAATCTCTCCCTCTCTCTATATATCTATCATTTATATGTAATTCTACTGTCCTATAAGCTTATGTCCATAGGTTTCTTGAAAACCATTTCTGAGATTCCATCCTTCAGTGCTGCGTATATAAGCAGAATCGTCCAATACAGTATTAGAGCTCTGAGAAGCGGTCTGGTGGATTAAATTGGCGAAATCGCTGGGAGGGTTCACCACTGATGAGCCAAGCCTTCCCAATATATTTTTTCATCGCAGTAAGGACAGTAGAAGTTTGTATTATGTATAAAAGAAACATTCATGCTTTTAAATCCTTTTATTTTATATATATCTATCATTATTAATCTTTTTTTATTCATTTTATGTATTTAACCTTATATAATCTTATATGGACTTTGAAATAAATCAGGTTCAATCTCAATCTCTCTCTCTCTCTCTTTAATCTGAAACATGTCAGGCTTAGTCTTCTGGAGGCTTTCAATCCAAAAGGGAGTTTCTGTTAAGAGACTACTATCTCCAAGAGAGACCAGTGTTTAATCATGGTTTTTATTTAGGCTGATTTCTCATGGGAGACTGACTCTATTTTAGTATGATAGGTAAAATTGTTTATATAGTTATTTTAAGAATTAATAAAAAGATTAATAATAAGTATATATATATTTTAAAATTGTGAATAAATAATTGAGCTTTTCAGCAAAGACACACTTCTTTTACTGACTTATCAAATGTTTACCTGCATACGCATACGAAAAGCATTAATTTCAAATGGTCACTAGGCATGCCCCCGCTTGTATGCAGTTGAACGAATCTTCTTCTTTCTTATTTTCACTTAATCATATCAAGGTATCAAGCTTGTAAAGCATGACAACCATCATGACTGGGTGAAGTAGAATGCATCTGCCTTTGTCATCAAGACTGGGAGCACTACTCAGTGGCAGGCCGACTTAGCTCCAAAAGAAATGGCCGCCTCTGACATGAGGAACAGACGCCATGTGCAGCCGCTCCTAACATGGAGTACAAACGCTGCTCATCCTGTATCCCTGGATCAGGAGACCTAACAGGGTACTATCAGCCGGGCCAGCTGAGCCCAGGTTTTTTAGAGAGCTTGTTACTGCTCCCCCTCCTCCTTTTTCATCCGGGCTTGGGACCGGCAAAGGCGGAGTTGAACGAATGATTTTTATAAACAGTCCATATTTCCTCTCATAGCTTTTATAATCGAGTAGTATTTATTGTAATAGTAGAGTATAATCGAATTATAGAATGTTTTTGCTCTTTTGTTATTAATTTATATTGTTGTGTTACTCGACACTCATTTGGATTAGGTTTCTTGTATAATTCTAAAAAATTATCAGATCTCAAGCTTTCAGGTCTTGATGTCCTTCTACAGGAGAAATCTGTTGACTAGCCACAACTTGAATTGAAAAAGTCCAATCCCCTGTATCCTATCATTTGGAACAGTATATCATCCAGGGGAATCTGTTTCTTGTATGTAGACACAGCCCAAACTTCTTTAATTCAACAACCCCAAGGGATCAGAATTTTCAGTTGACTTAAAAGTTGGTGTTGAATTATTTAAAGTTTTTTTTTGCTTATCCCAGTACATGTGGTACAGGCCATAATAATCATGGTGGGTAGAAGTTGCGACTGCTTTTACTGTAAGTGCACCACATGCCTACACATGTGAAAAGCAGTTTGACTTTTACTTACAAATGTGTTAGAGCCCTGGATTATTTAAAGTAAATAGGCTGATTGGAATTTAAAAAAAAATCTGTTGAATTATAGCAAGTGTTGAAAAGTGTGTGTAATTATAGTTGGTTAAAGAGTAAATACAGAAAAACTCCTTTATAGTGAACCCTAATGGAGCTGAACCTGTAGTTCACTATAGAGCCATGGTTTGTTATAGCCATAGTTCCCTGTATTATAAAATAAAATGGGGATTGTTTCAGGTTCGTTATAAGGGAAGGTTTGCTATATCCCCAGGTTTGTTTTAGCAGATGTTTTACTGTAGTTGTGAATTATAGAAAGTGTTGAATTAAAGTGGTTCTTCTGTAAAATCTTTAATACAAAATGAGAGGATACTGGAGAACATTTTTTGAATATCTTGATTCTGCTAATGGTTATGGAGGTAGCAAATTACAATATCATTAAGACTAGAGTAGTGCGAGCCCAACACCCTGTACTGAAGGACAGTGTGCGAGAAACTGAACCAACTTTGTGACCAGGCCATGTCACCAACACCTCCACAGTGGAAGGCCTTACGCTGGCCCTGAGCGCTGTGAACCTGGCGGAGGCCTGTCTACCCTCCCCGCATGCGCGAGTAGAGATCTGGGTCATGGCTGCCCTACGTATTAAGGAGTCCATGCATCGTAGTTTCCTCTTCCTCGCTGTAAGTTCCCTTTTTCACATCCCCCCTCTCTTCTCTTCATCTTGGGAGGAACCTGTCTCTTCCTGTCTTACTTTCCCTCACATCAGTAATTGAAGGATGGTAGAATCCTCACCTGCCCACAGAATCCTGAGTTTTATTTCATATTTATATCTCAAGCTTTCGGGTATTACAAACCCTTCTAAACACAGTCTTTGCTGGTCCCAAGCCCGGATAAAAAAGGAGGAGGGGGAGCAGTAATAAGCTCACTAAAAAAACCTGGGCCCAGCTGATAGTACCCTGTAAGGTCTCCTAATCCAGAGATACAGGATGAGCAGCGTTAGTACTCCATGTTAGGAACGGCTGCACATGGAGTCTGTTCCTCATGTCAGAGGCGGCCATTTCTTTTGTAGCTAAATTGGCCTGCCAATGAGTAGTGATCCCAGTCTTAATGACAAAGGCAGACACATTCTACTTCACCCAGTCATGATGGTTGTCAAACAGACACCATCAAGGGTCACAACTTGATATCCTAATATGATTGAGTGGAGATAAGAAAGAAGATATCAACTAATTGTTGATTTTTAATTATTCCAGTATTGACCAAATACCCTTTCTTTATTAATCAAGAAAAGTGCTAACCATCAAGAAAGGGTATTTGGCTTATTCTGAAATGATCTCAAGCTTTACAAGCTTGATACCCTAATATGATTGAGTAGGGATAAGAAAGAAGAAGAGACACACCCTTCTAACAGGAGTATATGATATACATTGTGTAGAAGGGTTTGTGTGATACCCAAAAGCTTGAGAAGAATATAAAATAAAGCAAGAAACTCATCCTTGGACGCTGTTTTGTTTATTATTTATATATATTGCAGAGGGTTTTCCAATTGATAAGGCACAATTTGGATTATAGATCATAAAGACAAGGTAATAAGACCAAATCCAAATAAATAAATAGTGTGTGGCGTTTTGGTAACAGCGTTGTTACCATCTTCAGACAAAAGTACTGAATGAGAAATTTTACCACAGCATTGTTTAACACTTGACAACAGTAACTATTTAAAACATGCTGTAGTAAAATTTCTCATTCAATACTTTTGTCTGAAGATGGTAACAACGCTGTTACCGAAACATCACACACAATTTATTTATTTGGATTTGGTCTTATTACCTTGTCTTTAGGATTTTCCAATGTTCACTTACATCACCCCGGTTTGTTTTTAGCCAGGTTTTTACTGCATATACCTAACTCTTTATAAAAAGTACAATCTCCAGGATAAAGGTAAAGAGACAAGGGATAAGAAAAAATACAAGGAAACATTTCCATGTTGGGGAAATAAATTGTGCTTCCTGTTTTTGTACTGATGAGTATCCTGCATAGCGCTACTTCTCCTGAACAAGGCTGGCAAAGGAAAGTGCTAGGATGAACAGGCTTTCTTTCTGTGTGGCAGAGATATTTCCTGAACAAGGCGCGCAAGGAGAAGGATCATCCGCAAGCCCTGCGCTGGTTGATGCATCCCTACGGCACGGAGTTCTTCCTCTCTAAGTCCTGGAGCTACACCCCAGAGGAAACCCTCTTCAGCACTCTGGACAATCCCGGTGAGTCCCCTTATCCCACGCTTGCATATAGAGCATTTTTGTTTTGTTTTAAACCAATTTTATTATATCTGGAGTATAAAATGTCGGTCTCAAGTTGGTCCTTATTTTTTTTTTTTGCTTATCCCTAGTACACGTGGTTCAAGCCATGATAATCATGGTGGGGTAGAAAGGCGAATGCTTTTACTGTAAGTGCACCACATGTCTACACATGTGAAAAGCAGTCGCCTACTTCTATCCACCATGATTATCATGGCCTGTACCACATGTACTAGGGATAAGCAAAAAAAAAATAGAAATGAACACAGCCCTTCTTTTCTGCAGATGACATATGGTACATATGGCTTAATTAAAGAACTGTGGAAATATCCAAACATACACATAGGAGTGTTGAAACTCCTCCAACACAATAGTGGATATTGTCAGGAACCCAATTACTAAGACAGAAATATTCATTTTAAAACCCAAGGACTTTGCCTAGAATCCTATATCTCATCATGACAACAGCGTGAATAAAAGAATTGACCTTTCCCACAGTATATCTACTCATGTAGACAAAACTTGAGGAAGTTGTTCCTTTCAGCATGTATATCGGGATTGAGACAATAACTGAAAGATATTACAGTAACCTTTATTGAAGACACCTGAGATAATCAAGTGTGTATACACTCATGGAGACAAAACTTGAGGAAGTTGTACCTTTCAGCATGTATATCGGGATTCAGACAATAACTCTGAAAGATATTACAGTAACCTTTATTGAAGACACCTGAGATAATCAAGTGTGTATACACCCATGGACAAAACTTGAGGAAGTTGTACCTTTCAGCATGTATATCGGGATTCAGACAATAACTCTGAAAGATATTACAGTGACCTTTATTGGAGACACCTGAGATAATCAAGTGTGTATACACCCATGGACAAAACTTGAGGAAGTTGTACCTTTCACCATGTATATCGGGATTCAGACAATAACTCTGAAAGATATTACAGTAACCTTTATTGAAGACACCTGAGATAATCAAGTGTGTATACACCCATGGACAAAACTTGAGGAAGTTGTACCTTTCACCATGTATATCGGGATTCAGACAATAACTCTGAAAGATATTACAGTAACCTTTATTGAAGACACCTGAGATAATCAAGTGTGTATACACCCATGGACAAAACTTGAGGAAGTTGTACCTTTCAGCATGTATATCGGGATTCAGACAATAACTCTGAAAGATATTACAGTAACCTTTATTGAAGACACCTGAGATAATCAAGTGTGTATACACCCATGGACAAAACTTGAGGAAGTTGTACCTTTCACCATGTATATCGGGATTCAGACAATAACTCTGAAAGATATTACAGTGACCTTTATTGAAGACACACGAGATAATCAAGTGTGTATACACTCATGGACAAAACTTGAGGAAGTTGTACCTTTCACCATGTATATCGGGATTCAGACAATAACTCTGAAAGATATTACAGTGACCTTTATTGAAGACACACGAGATAACCAATTATATATAACATTGCATAAAATATTATGCAAAATGATAGTTTTTGTATAAAGTAGAACCTCTCTGTAAAGGACAACACCTATTTGCAGGGCAAAAGTGTTCTCTTACCGAAGAGTTGCTAAATAGTAAAAATGGTAATTTTGGTGATGGAAACAGTACTTTGTAGAGAGGTGTCCTCTAGCGAGGGTGTTCTCTCATAGAGGTTTTATTGAAATAGTATTTAAAGCAGTAGTCTCTCTTTGTAAAAAATAATCGATAATTTTATATATTTTACTCAATCCTTCTTTTGACCATTCTCCTACTGGTACATATGACATAATGTTTGTATATGTATGGGATCTTTGTTAGGTTGCCCATTGGCACATGACTAACCAACCAGCCAACCAATATCCTGCTAGCACTGATCATAGAACAACCAAGTAAGGAGGGTGTTATGTAACTAAGGAGGCTGTTATGTAACTAAGGGGGCTGTTATGTAACTAAGGGGCTGGTATATAACTAAGGAGGCTGTTATGTAACTAAGGGAGCTGTTATGTAACTAAGGGAGCTGTTATGTAACTAAGGAGGCTGTTATGTAACTAAGGGGGCTGTTATGTAACTAAGGGGGCTGTTATGTAACTAAGGGGCTGGTATATAACTAAGGAGGCTGTTATGTAACTAAGGGGGCTGTTATGTAACTAAGGGGGCTGTTATGTAACTAAGGGGGCTGTTATGTAACTAAGGGAGCTGTTATGCAACTAAGGGAGCTGTTATGTAACTAAGGGAGCTGTTATGTAACTAAGGAGGCTGTTATGTAACTAAGGGGGCTGTTATGTAACTAAGGGGCTGGTATATAACTAAGGAGGCTGTTATGTAACTAAGGGAGCTGTTATGTAACTAAGGGAGCTGTTATGTAACTAAGGGAGCTGTTATGTAACTAAGGAGGCTGTTATGTAACTAAGGAGGCTGTTATGTAACTAAGGTATGTGTGTATGCCGTAGGGGACCCCCTGTCCTACATGTCCCAGAACTTCAGGGAATACCTCCTGGAGCGCTCCATCCTCACCCTCATCACCCCCGGCCTGGCCTTCACCTCTCCTCCCAACAAGAAGAAGTGAGTCGGCCGATATGTAAATAGGACGCCATCTAGTGCCTCTTTACAGAAGCTACTAGCCATTCACTTTCATTGGGGAGCTTGTAGCAAACATAAGTTTTCTAATTAGTAGAACTCTCTCTACCTCTCTGTAAAGGACAATACCTAGTTTTAGAGATAAAATGTCATGGAATTCGTGTAATCTTTACATAAGGAGATAAGAAACAACAACAACAAAGCTAAAATGTCCTTTAGAGAGAGATAGAGATGTTTTCTTTACCGGAGAGTTGCTAAATAGTAAAAATGCAAAACTATTATAGACGTGTATGATTCTTTTTTAAAAATAAACAATTTCTACTTCCCTCACTGCAATGGTAAAATTAAACACTGATGACCCAGGCCCTCCCATTTAATTTTTCCATTGCAGTAAGGGCAGTAGAAATTGTTTATTTTTAAAAAAGAATCATACGCATCTATAATAGTTTCAAATTTTGATAACAGATGGTGCGGTAATGTATCAAAATAGTAAAAATTGGAATTTAGACAATGAAAGCCATCCTTGTGTATGCCCTGGTGGGTGAATAACATAGCCGTGACGGGGTGTAACCAGGACTTTGAGGGCAACCGGAGACAGACTTCGTAGCCAGGTGGAGATGCTGATGGAGGTGTGCAATGCCCCGCGACACGGGCCGCGTCCCCTGCTGCGGGACAACATTGTGGACCCCCTGGCACGGTGGTGGACCTCCCTCATCCACATCTCCATCAGCTGGACTACAGGGGAGGGGGACCTAGCACTGCTATACTCCATCGCGGACCATTTCCCTCGGGAACTGGCTTCCATCGGGTTGGTCTATTTAAACACCAACTACAGGGATGTTAGGAATGGTCTATAAATACAGGCAAAGTCAGACTTTCACCAAAGTGTGCCTGGATCATGGTGCCATCATCAATGAAAGCTGTACTCTTACACCCCACCATTCCATTGGAATTTGTGTAATCTTTACACAAGGGGATAAGAAACAACAATAACAGGAATGTTAGGAATGGTCTATAAATACAGGCAAAGTCAGACTTTCACCAAAGTTTACCTGGGTCATGGTGCCATGATCAATGAAAGCTGCATCCCTACCATTCCCATACCATACCCATTCCATTGGAATTTGTGTAATCTTTACACAAGGGGATAAGAAACACCAACTACAGGAATGTTAGGAATGACCTAAAAATACAGGCAAAGTCAGAATTTCACCAAAGTGTGCCTGGATCATGGTGCCATCATCAACGAAAGCTGCACCCCTATACCCCATTCCATTGGAATTCATGTAATCTTTACACAAGGGGATAAGAAACAACAACAACAGGAATGTTAGGAATGACCTAAAAATACAGGCAAAGTCAGACTTTCACCAAAGTGTACCTGGATCATGGTGCCATCATCAACGAAAACTGCACCTTTACACCCCATTCCATTGGAATTCGTGTAATCTTTACACAAGGGGATAAGAAACAACAACAACAGGAATGTTGGGAATGACCTAAAAATACAGGCAAAGTCAGACTTTCACCAAAGTGTGCCTGGATCATGGTGCCATGATCAATGAAAGCTGTACTCTTACACCCCATTCCATTGGAATTCGTGTAATCACAAGGGGATAAGAAACACCAACTACAGGAATGTTAGGTATGGCCTAAAAAATACAGGCAAAGTCAGACTTTCACCAAAGTGTACCTGGATCATGGTGCCATGATCAATGAAAGCTGCACCTTTACACCCCACCATTTCATTGGAATTCGTGTAATCTTTACACAAGGGGATAAGAAACAACAACAACAGGAATGTTAGGAATAACCTAAAAATACAGGCAAAGTCAGACTTTCACCAAAGTGTGCCTGGATCATGGTGCCATCATCAACGAAAGCTACACCCCATTCCATTGGAATTCGTGTAATCTTTACAGAAGGGGATAAGAAACACCAACTACAGGAATGTTAGGAATAACCTAAAAATACAGGCAAAGTCAGACTTTCACCAAAGTGTGCCTGGATCATGGTGCCATGATCAATGAAAGCTGCATCCCTACCATACCCATTCCATTGGAATTTGTGTAATCTTTACACAAGGGGATAAGAAACACCAACTACAGGAATGTTAGGAATGGCCTATAAATACAGGCAAAGTCAGACTTTCACCAAAGTGTGCCTGGATCATGGTGCCATGATCAATGAAAGCTGCATCCCTACCATTCCCATACCATACCCATTCCATTGGAATTTGTGTAATCTTTACACAAGGGGATAAGAAACAACAACTACAGGAATGTTAGGAATGGCCTAAAAATACAGGCAAAGTCAGACTTTCACCAAAGTGTGCCTGGATCATTGTGCCATGATCAACGAAAGCTGCATCCCTACCATTCCCATACCATACCCATTCCATTGGAATTTGTGTAATCTTTACACAAGGGGATAAGAAACAACAACTACAGGAATGTTAGGAATGGCCTAAAAATACAGGCAAAGTCAGACTTTCACCAAAGTGTACCTGGATCATGGTGCCATGATCAATGAAAGCTGCACCCCTACACCCAATTCCATTGGAATTCGTGTGATCTTTACACAAGGGGATAAGAAACAACAACTACAGGAATGTTAGGAATGGTCTAAAAATACAGGCAAAGTCAGACTTTCACCAAAGTGTACCTGGATCATGGTGCCATCATCAATGAAAGCTGCACACCTATACCCCATTCCATTGGAATTCATGTAATCTTTATACAAGGGGATAAGAAACACCAACTACAGGAATGTTAGGAATAACCTAAAAATACAGGCAAAGTCAGACTTTCACCAAAGTGTGCCTGGATCATGGTGCCATGATCAATGAAAGCTGCATCCCTACCATTCCATTCCCATACCATACCCATTCCATTGGAATTCGTGTAATCTTTACACAAGGGGATAAGAAACACCAACTACAGGAATGTTAGGAATGGCCTAAAAATACAGGCAAAGTCAGACTTTCACCAAAGTGTGCCTGGATCATGGTGCCATGATCAATGAAAGCTGTACCCTTACACCCCACCATTTCATTGGAATTCGTGTAATCTTTACACAAGGGGATAAGAAACACCAACTACAGGAATGTTAGGAATAACCTAAAAATACAGGCAAAGTCAGACTTTCACCAAAGTGTGCCTGGATTATGGTGCCATGATCAATGAAAGCTGCACCTTTATACACCCCATTCCATTGGAATTCGTGTAATCTTTACACAAGAGGATAAGAAACAACAACTACAGGAATGTTAGGAATAACCTAAAAATACAGGCAAAGTCAGACTTTCACCAAAGTGTGCCTGGATCATGGTGCCATCATCAACGTAAGCTGCACCCCTACACCTCATTCCATTGGAATTCGTGTAATCACAAGGGGATAAGAAACACCAACTACAGGAATGTTAGGAATGACCTAAAAATACAGGCAAAGTCAGACTTTCACCAAAGTGTACCTGGATCATGATACCATGATCAATGAAAGCTGTACCCTTACACCCCATTCCATTGGAATTCGTGTAATCTTTACACAAGGGGATAAGAAACAACAACTACAGGAATGTTAGGAATGGTCTATAAATACAGACAAAGTCAGACTTTCACCAAAGTGTGCCTGGATCATGGTGCCATCATCAACGAAAGCTGCACACCTATACCCCATTCCATTGGAATTCATGTAATCTTTACACAAGGGGAGAAGAAACACCAACTACAGGAATGTTAGGAATGACCTATAAATACAGGCAAAGTCAGACTTTCACCAAAGTGTGCCTGGATCATGGTGCCATCAACAACGAAAGCTACACCCCATTCCATTGGAATTCGTGTAATCTTTACACAAGGGGATAAGAAACACCAACTACAGGAATGTTAGGAATGGCCTAAAAATACAGGCAAAGTCAGACTTTCACCAAAGTGTGCCTGGATCATGGTGCCATCATCAATGAAAGCTGCACCCCATTCCATTGGAATTCGTGTAATCACAAGGGGATAAGAAACACCAACTACAGGAATGTTAGGAATGGCCTAAAAATACAGGCAAAGTCAGACTTTCACCAAAGTGTGCCTGGATCATGGTGCCATCATCAATGAAAGCTGCACCCCTATACCCCATTCCATTGGAATTTGTGTAATCTTTATACAAGGGGATAAGAAACACCAACTACAGGAATGTTAGGAATGGCCTAAAAATACAGGCAAAGTCAGACTTTCACCAAAGTGTGCCTGGATCATGGTGCCATGATCAATGAAAGCTGTACCTTTACACCCCATTCTAATGGAATTCGTGTAATCTTTACACAAGGGGATAAGAAACAACAGAAATGTAAGGAATGGCCTATAAATACAGGCAAAGTCAGACTTTCACCAAAGTGTGCCTGGATCATGGTGCCATGATCAATGAAAGCTGTACCCCTACACCTCATTCCATTGGAATTCGTGTAATCTTTACACAAGGGGATAAGAAACAACAACAACAGGAATGTTAGGAATGGCCTATAAATACAGGCAAAGTCAGACTTTCACCAAAGTGTGCCTGGATCATGATACCATGATCAATGAAAGCTGTACCCTTACACCCCATTCCATTGGAATTCGTGTAATCTTTACACAAGGGGATAAGAAACAACAACTACAGGAATGTTAGGAATGGCCTATAAATACAGGCAAAGTCAGACTTTCACCAAAGTGTACCTGGATCATGATACCATGATCAATGAAAGCTGTACCCTTACACCCCATTCCATTGGAATTCGTGTAATCTTTACACAAGGGGATAAGAAACAACAACTACAGGAATGTTAGGAATGGCCTATAAATACAGGCAAAGTCAGACTTTCACCAAAGTGTACCTGGATCATGATACCATGATCAATGAAAGCTGTACCCTTACACCCCATTCCATTGGAATTCGTGTAATCTTTACACAAGGGGATAAGAAACAACAACTACAGGAATGTTAGGAATAACCTACAAATACAGACAAAGTCAGACTTTCACCAAAGTTTACCTGGATCATGGTGCCATCATCAAGGAAAGCTACACCCCTATACCACATTCCATTGGAATTCGTGTGATCTTTACACAAGGGAATAAGAAACACCAACTACAGGAATGTTAGGAATGGTCTATAAATACAGGCAAAGTCAGACTTTCACCAAAGTGTACCTGGATCATGGTGTCATGATCAATGAAAGCTGCACACCTATACCCATTCCATTGGAATTCATGTAATCTTTATACAAGAGGATAAGAAACAACAACTACAGGAATGTTAGGAATGGCCTCAAACTACAGGCAAAGTCAGACTTTCACCAAAGTGTGCCTGGATCATGGTGCCATGATCAACAAAAGCTGCATCCCTACCATTCCATTCCCATACCATACCCATTCCATTGGAATTCGTGTAATCTTTACACAAGGGGATAAGAAACACCAACTACAGGAATGTTAGGAATGACCTAAAAATACAGGCAAAGTCAGACTTTCACCAAGGTGTGCCTGGATCATGGTGCCATGATCAATGAAAGCTGTACCTTTACACCCCATTCCATTGGAATTCGTGTAATCTTTACACAAGGGGATAAGAAACACCAACTACAGGAATGTTAGGAATGCCCTAAAAATACAGGCAAAGTCAGACTTTCACCAAAGTGTGCCTGGATCATGATGCCATGATCAATGAAAGCTGTACTCTTACATCCCATTCCATTGGAATTCGTGTAATCTTTACACAAGGGGATAAGAAACAACAACAATAACAGGAATGTTAGGAATGGCCTATAAATACAGGCAAAGTCAGACTTTCACCAAAGTGTGCCTGGATCATGGTGCCTGGATCAACAAAAGCTGCATCCTTTACACCCCATTCCATTGGAATTCGTGTAATCTTTATACAAGGGGATAAGAAACACCAACTACAGGAATGTTAGGAATGCCCTAAAAATACAGGCAAAGTCAGACTTTCACCAAAGTGTGCCTGGATCATGATGCCATGATCAATGAAAGCTGTACTCTTACATCCCATTCCATTGGAATTCGTGTAATCTTTACACAAGGGGATAAGAAACAACAACAATAACAGGAATGTAGTGTACAGTACAACAAACTTTCTCACAACAACTAGTTACAAAGTCCAAATGTCCTTTATAACTACAAGGTAATATGACCAAATTCCAAATAAATAGTGTGTGACGTTTCGGTAATAAAGCTGTAACTGAAATGTCACACACTTTATTTATTTGCATTTGATCTTATTACCTCATTCAGTACTTTTGTCTGATGATGGTAACAACGCTGCTACCGAAACATTACACACTATTTATTTATTTGGATTTGGTATTATTACCTTGTAGTTCTAATCTATAATCTAAATTTGGTATTATTATATTCTTTAGATAGAAGTGTCTTCTTACCAGAGAGCAGCTAAATTGGTTAAAAAATGATAATTTTGAGGATGAAAAATAGAGACCCTTTAGAAAGATGTCATCAAGGAAGAATGCCCTCTCATGTTGTTGTTGTTTCTTATCCCCTTGTGTAAAGATTACACGAATTCCATGAGTTCATGTTCCTTGAGCTGTTTTACAATAAGCAGCAGCAACACTCACTCCTCACTTTCTTACTGCTACTCTTTTTGTGTTGTTTTTTCTTGCTTCCCTCTTTCTCTTTTTTTTTCTCTCTTTTTTTTTTCTTTTTCTTCTGTATATATCGTTGTTTCCTTTGTCTCACTGCTTTGTTCTTATGCATACCTCTGGTGAATCCTGTATAGGGTCAGTGACCCTAAATAAAGGCTTTTTGTTGTTGTTGTTGATAAGCAGCAGCCTTTCCTAAAGGTCCTGTTTAGAGGGTTCTACTGTATTCAATTTTTAACTCGTTCCCACTTGTCCCATCCCACTAAGTAGGTGGGGGGAATCTGTGAGGTTAATTGATCTCCACTGTTGATGAGGTGAACCTGAGTGTCTTGCGCGTGTTCAGACATCCGTTCCCTGGAACAGTCCTGGCGGCGTACAGCGCAAGGAGAGCCTCCCAGCACCAGGATGCTACAGAGTGTCTGCGGCTGTGTGACCGCGGAAGTGCTCTGCTGCGCGACTCCCTCAACTATGACATGCACCAGCAGACTCCAGACATCATCCAGGTAAGAAACAATCCCTATATTTGAAAATTTGAAACTATTATAGACGCGTATGATTCTTTTAAAATTAAACAAAATCTACTGCGCTTACTGCAATGAAAAAATTAATGGGAGGCCCTCGCTAATGCATCATAATATAAATCCCTATATTTACATACTGGAAGTCTGACAATTCCATACAAAGGGTGAAAACCATCGTTAGGCTTGTCACACACAGGATGTAGAGCACTTATCTCTCCACCAAGCTGAAATGCCAAACTTGGCTGCAGCTTCCACTCTACTTTCTCAAAACACTTTAACTGAACCATAATTTCGTCCTCCAAAATATTTGTCTTATTTACATATGTAATATTTTACCTTATTTACATAGTGCTTATAATATTTTTACCTTATTTACATAGTGCTTATAATATTACTACCTTATTTACATACTGCGTGTAATATTTTTTCCTCACTTATATATCACTGTAAAACCTCGCCAAAATGAACCAAGGATATAATAAATCTTTCCTTATAACAAACCTAGAGTGATCCCCAATTCTAGTGTGAAAATTTAGGGAGCTATTGCTAAATTGAACCATGGATATGATGGACCAAAAGTGTGGTCGCATTGGAGTTCACTCTAGCAAAGGTTTACTCTATTTTAATTAAGCACAAAGTTGAGTTGACAGTATGTAATGTTTGCCTTATTTACATGAGGCCCTTCTTTAATATTCTGTACTGGAGCGAGGAACCCATAGTTTTTTAATGTACAAAGGGGGATCAATAAATAAGGTGAATTATCTTATTTCTTAAAAATTAAAAAAGCAAAAATAATTTAAACCACAGAATATTAAAATATAACATCGAGAGACTATTTAAGGTGTTCTGTTCTTTTTTCCCACGCGCGGCGCGAGACTTATAAATAAACTAAAATGGAAGCTCCCTTGAAGGATTGCACCACGCTTGAACAACGTGCAATTATTCGTTTCTTGAATGCAGAAGGTATTCAAACATCTCAAATATGCCAAAGAATGAAAAATATCTATGGTGAGTCTTGTTTGTCTCAAAAAACATTTATAAATGGGTTAACGAGTTCAAAAATGGATAAATTACATGTTCCTCAGGTCTCAACGTTTGGCCGGTAAAGTTTTGTTAACAATTTTTTGGGATGTTGATGGACCAATCTGTCTTGATTTTTTATCCTCAAGGCAACGTATGAACAGCGACCTTTATTGTGACATTCTTGTAAATAAGCTAAAGCCCGGTATAAGAACCAAAAGAAAAGGGAAGCTTAGAAAAGGTGTTCTCTTCCTTCATGATAATGCAAGGCCGCATACATCATGTAAAACTGTATCTACAATCATTAAATTAGGTTTTGAAGTTTTAGAACATCCTGCATATAGTCCAGATCTAGCCCCCTCTGACTATTTCCTTTTTGGACTACTAAAGAAGGAGTTAAAGGGAAAGCGATTTGACTCGGATGAAGATGTCCAGAAAGTGGTGCGAGATTTTTTTCACCCGCTTCCTAAGAGTGCCTATAAAGAGGGTATTTACAAGTTGCCAGAACGATGGAGAGGATGTATAGAAAGCCAAGGTGATTATTTTGAATAAATCAAGTCCTAATTTTTAATATCAATAACGAGTTTACAAAGTGGGAAGAGGAGCTTCTTTTTATTAGCAAGCACACAAGCTTTCGGACTTATCGTCCTTCATCAGGTAAGAGTAATAAACGCGCTGAGGATCCATATATACACAAAGCTGAAAAGAAAATTTACATAAATGCAAAAGATAAAAGTATTTAAAGATAAAAATAAGAACCAAATATGCTAAAAAGATTATAGGGATTAAATGCTAATAAATCTGGACTAAGTACATATGCACTATGAATGGTGTTAATCAAGGGCAGGTAAATGCAACCTATGGCTATTCACATAACATATGGTATTGTTCTGGTATATCTATATGCCTGTTGATGCTGTTTGTTTTTATTGACACAAATGCCTCTAGTAAAAGTCTTTGGTACTTATTATTGATATTGTTGTATAGAATGGATGGCTTTGTTAGATTGAATGTATGACCGGTTTGCATAGAATGACTGTAAATAGGGGAATTTAGGTTTTTATTAGAGATGTTTCTGGAATGCTCAACCATTCTGATGGCGACGGATCTACCCGTCTCCCCGACATAAGTGGCATTGCATTGGTCGCAAGAGACGGAATAGACAGCACCACCAGAACGGAGAGAACTCGCATGAAGGGAAGATCTGGTAATGGGGTGTCGGATTAGTGTGGCGATGTTAGGTGGGTTCTGGAAGTATGTTGTAATGCCATGTTGCCTTAAAAACCTGGCTATGGTGATAGACTGGGGGCAAAAAGGAAGGGAGCAAATATTTCTGTGTATAGCTGGAGCACTGTTGTGGTGAGGGTCATGCATGTGTTTAAGAATGAAGGGGGTCGGGTAGCCGGATTTGGATAAATATGAAAATATTTTAGCCTTTTCTATTGTTTGGAATAACGGGAGGGAACAATGAGTAAAGATACGTTTAGTGAGAGCTCTAACTGTATTGATTTTGTGTGGTGTTGGGCAATGTGACCGGAAGTTTGTGTGGTGTGGGGGTGTGTTGTTTTTATAGTATCCTGTGGTATGGAAACTGCTGGGGGTGCGTATGACTAGTGTATCTAGGAAAGGTAGGACTGAGTGATTTTCTGTTTCATGGGTGAAGGCTATGTCTGGGTGGAAGGAGTTGAGGTCAGATAGGATGTGAGAGGCAGATACCTCACTTACCAAGCAAAAGGTATCATCGATGTACCGCCTCCATAGAAAGATGTCTGAAGAATGGCGTGAAGTGATCCATTGGTCCAGTGACCTCATGACAACCTCAGCCACCACGGTTGAGAGGGGGCTACCCATGGGGGAGCCCTTGGTCTGCTTGAAAAACTGGGTATCAAATGTGAAGGTGGACATGCCTAGGCATATGGAAGTGAGCTCGACAACCGTCTCCGCGGTGAGGGTGTCTAACAGGGGGGCATTTTCGAGGAAAGTGCGTAAACTATTAATGATCAAGGGGTGGGCAAGTGAGAGATATAGAGACGTTACATCGAAAGAAACCATTATGGACCTGGGGGGAGGTGTGAGGCTGGTGATATAGGACACAAACGAGGGGGAGTTTGCAATGGTATATTCCCATGGGGGAGACTGTAGAAGGGGGGTCAAGAAGTTGGACAAAAATTTTGACAGGGTATATGCCGGAGAGAGATGGTAAGATATGATTGGTCGGAGGGGAACATCGGGCTTGTGGATTTTTGGAAGGCCGTAAATGTAGGCTATTTGGGCGAGGTTAGCTGTGAAGTCGTTATATTGCTCTTTAGTGATCTGCTGGGACCTTTTTAATCTTAACAATAGTAAACGGAAATTCTTAACGGATGTTTTATGTTCCTGTTCAGTGATGGCAGAAAAAATGGAGTGTTGGTCGAGAACGTTTTGCATTTTTTGCTTGTAAACGGTAGTGTTGAGAATTACGGTCTGTGAGCCTTTGTCGGATTTTGTTATGACTATGTCTCTATTGCGTTTAAGACGGGAGATAACCCTATTCATGGCTAGGGACGGTTTAGGGATATTGTAGGGTCGTTGAAGGGTGGAGGTGACAAAATGCCTGATCCTATGGGTGTCTTGGTGGTTAAGGCCTCTGAGAGCGGGTTCCACACCAGCTATGATGCAAGGAATATCAGAAGGCCCAGGCAGTCTGTATTTTAGGCCCAATGACAGAATCTCAGCATCTGCAGATGGCAAGACATAGTCCGAGAGGTTGACCACTCCTTGGGGTGACTGGGGAAGATAGGCTTCTAGTAGATAGGCAGGGAAGTTGTACTTCTTGATCCAGTGATGAAGCTTGGAGTTGTGACGTTGCGTTATATCGTTCTTCTGGTGCCGAATGTCCCTTGTGATGGATTGCAACAGATCGGCCATTTCTGGATTGGTTAGTAGCTGAGAGACCAGAAAGATCAATCCCTTGACGGACTTAGAAATAAATCGGATATTGGAGTGGCAACCTTTAATTCTAGACGATAACAGATGGAGTTGGGCGCGGCGTATGACGACGGATGAAAATGGATTGCGAACAGGATCCCTGATTCGAAGGGATGGAGGTATAAAATCAGCCGTTTCACACAGTTTGTTAAAGTTCAAATGGAGGCGCCATCTTGACAACTGTAACGATTTCTTTCGCAACTGATAGGTATAACGAGGTAGGTCTTCAGCGGAAGGATTCATGATGAATTCCAGGATAAAAAGCGTAAAAATGAGCGAATTAAGTAGAACTGCTCTTCACTGAAGGTTAATAACGAGTTTACAAAGTGGGAAGAGGAGCTTCTTTTTATTAGCAAGCACACAAGCTTTCGGACTTATCGTCCTTCATCAGGTAAGAGTAATAAACGCGCTGAGGATCCATATATACACAAAGCTGAAAAGAAAATTTACATAAATGCAAAAGATAAAAGTATTTAAAGATAAAAATAAGAACCAAATATGCTAAAAAGATTATAGGGATTAAATGCTAATAAATCTGGACTAAGTACATATGCACTATGAATGGTGTTAATCAAGGGCAGGTAAATGCAACCTATGGCTATTCACATAACATATGGTATTGTTCTGGTATATCTATATGCCTGTTGATGCTGTTTGTTTTTATTGACACAAATGCCTCTAGTAAAAGTCTTTGGTACTTATTATTGATATTGTTGTATAGAATGGATGGCTTTGTTAGATTGAATGTATGACCGGTTTGCATAGAATGACTGTAAATAGGGGAATTTAGGTTTTTATTAGAGATGTTTCTGGAATGCTCAACCATTCTGATGGCGACGGATCTACCCGTCTCCCCGACATAAGTGGCATTGCATTGGTCGCAAGAGACGGAATAGACAGCACCACCAGAACGGAGAGAACTCGCATGAAGGGAAGATCTGGTAATGGGGTGTCGGATTAGTGTGGCGATGTTAGGTGGGTTCTGGAAGTATGTTGTAATGCCATGTTGCCTTAAAAACCTGGCTATGGTGATAGACTGGGGGCAAAAAGGAAGGGAGCAAATATTTCTGTGTATAGCTGGAGCACTGTTGTGGTGAGGGTCATGCATCTTCACCCATGAAACAGAAAATCACTCAGTCCTACCTTTCCTAGATACACTAGTCATACGCACCCCCAGCAGTTTCCATACCACAGTATACTATAAAAACAACACACCCCCACACCACACAAACTTCCGGTCACATTGCCCAACACCACACAAAATCAATACAGTTAGAGCTCTCACTAAACGTATCTTTACTCATTGTTCCCTCCCGTTATTCCAAACAATAGAAAAGGCTAAAATATTTTCATATTTATCCAAATCCGGCTACCCGACCCCCTTCATTCTTAAACACATGCATGACCCTCACCACAACAGTGCTCCAGCTATACACAGAAATATTTGCTCCCTTCCTTTTTGCCCCCAGTCTATCACCATAGCCAGGTTTTTAAGGCAACATGGCATTACAACATACTTCCAGAACCCACCTAACATCGCCACACTAATCCGACACCCCATTACCAGATCTTCCCTTCATGCGAGTTCTCTCCGTTCTGGTGGTGCTGTCTATTCCGTCTCTTGCGACCAATGCAATGCCACTTATGTCGGGGAGACGGGTAGATCCGTCGCCATCAGAATGGTTGAGCATTCCAGAAACATCTCTAATAAAAACCTAAATTCCCCTATTTACAGTCATTCTATGCAAACCGGTCATACATTCAATCTAACAAAGCCATCCATTCTATACAACAATATCAATAATAAGTACCAAAGACTTTTACTAGAGGCATTTGTGTCAATAAAAACAAACAGCATCAACAGGCATATAGATATACCAGAACAATACCATATGTTATGTGAATAGCCATAGGTTGCATTTACCTGCCCTTGATTAACACCATTCATAGTGCATATGTACTTAGTCCAGATTTATTAGCATTTAATCCCTATAATCTTTTTAGCATATTTGGTTCTTATTTTTATCTTTAAATACTTTTATCTTTTGCATTTATGTAAATTTTCTTTTCAGCTTTGTGTATATATGGATCCTCAGCGCGTTTATTACTCTTACCTGATGAAGGACGATAAGTCCGAAAGCTTGTGTGCATGCTAATAAAAAGAAGCTCCTCTTCCCACTTTGTAAACTCGTTATTAACCTTCAGTGAAGAGCAGTTCTACTTAATTTTTAATATCGTTCTTATTTTTTTAAATAAATTATAATTCACCTTATTTATTGATCCTACCTTGTAGTTTCAAACGGGAGAGATGTGCATCCTCTGGTGGGTATATGATTAATCATGTGTTCTGGTGGGTGTCAGGGCTTCCAGCTACTGGCAGCTGATTGGCTGCTCACCACCCGCACCACTCTGTGGGAACACGGCAAGCCAGGGTTGGAGGGCTGCAGACAGGACTTGCGCTCGCTACGCCGGCTCGCGCAGCAAATGCCCAAAGTTGCTCAACACAAGGTGGGTGTTTACATTACAGTCCAATGTTGTTGTAGTCAAGTAATAAATATACCATATCTACTGTAAGACCTTGCTGCTATAAAATCAACCAGGGATATGACAAACACTTTCCCCTATAAACAACCTAAAATAATCCCCATTTTTTATTTTCTAATAGAGTAAATAATATTTTTATTATCCCTAGTACACGTGGTACAGGCCATGATAATCATGGTTAGACAATGATAAACAAGGTAATCAACACAAAGTAATAAGACCAGATCTAAATAAATAAATAGTGTGTGACATATTTTGGTAACAACGCTGTTACCGAAATGTCACACACTATTTATTTATTTGGATGTGGTCTTATTACCTTGTGTTTATAATCTACTAGCCGAATGACCCGGGCAACGCCCGGGGTTTACCCGATTAAATGCTTTTATTCAAATACTATTCGTTACTATTATAAATTGGCGCCGTGGATGTCATTCTTGTATAATATATAAATGAGTTTTAAAAAGTGTAAAAAAAAAAAAATGCATTGGCCGGGAATCGAACCCGGGGCGCCCGCGTGGCAGGCGATTCTACCACTGAACCAAAAGCAAATGGTGACAGAATTAAGAACGCATGACGCTGATAACTGTATATATTAATAATCCAAATTGTGCCTTATCAAGGTAAACAATGGTTAGAGAGAGTGAAACCATGATTATAGTGAAGCTGAAGTTCAGTCCCATTTGTGGTTCACTATAATGTGATTTTACTTGTGGAGCTAATTTATTATTATTACAATGTTAGGAACAATCTCCTTCAAATCTAACTAAGCCTTTGAAGTCCAAGTTTTTCTTGGGGGTGGGGTTCAGTGGATAAGTGGAATAAACTATTGATTTCAGATAGCCATGACTCAGGATCAAATCTTGCATTGGACTCTTTTTTTTTTTTTTTTTTTCTGAATAAAAAAAATTTCCTCAATGGCCCTGATTCCCTCAATGTGGTACACTTATAGTAAAAGTAGTTGCTAACTACCAACCATGATTATCATGGCTTGTACCACATATATTAGGGATAATAATAATAATAAAAATCTTTTCTTTCTTCAGTTGGCAGAACTTTGATAAGACTCATCAGTCTCTTCTTCTTCTTTCTTATCTCCACTCAATCATATTAGGGTATGAAGCTTGTAGAGCTGATGGTGTGGGTGAAGTAGAATGTCTTTGTCATTAAGACTGGGAGCACTACTCAGTAGCAGGCAGACTTAGCTCCAAAAGAAATGGCCGCCTCTGACATGAGGAACAGACACCATGTGCAGCCACTCCTAACATGGAGTACAAACGCAGCTCATCCTGTATCCCTGGATTAGGAGCCCTTACAGGGTACTATCAGCCAGGCCAGCTGAGCCCAGGTTTTTTAGTGAGCTTGTTACTGCTCCCCCTCCTCCTTTTTCATCCGGGCTTGGGACCGGCAAAGGCGTTACAGAACTACTAAGTTATAATTGACATGACTGTGTGTGGGTGCAGGTGTTACTGTACGAGGCTGTGGTGCGGCTGATGGCCGGAGTGAACCCCCTCAAGATCCAGCAACTGCTGGAGGAAAGCATGAAGCCTCCATCCGGGGGTCCCACCTCCCTGCTGTGCAGCGGGGGTCCAGGGACCCCACAAGAGGGACTGGGGGTGAGGGAGCAGGCTGAGGCCATGCTGCTAGCCTGCCAACATCTGCCGGATCACCTGGTATCCTGCCCCGGGGAGAGACGCGGACTTCTCACCGAGGCCGCCCGGATCCTGGAACGGCTGGGACACAAGCCAGGCTTCCAGACCTGTCAGAGGCTCATGCTGACCTTGCTGGTGTCTACCACTCCAGCTTCCCAGTCCCCCACATGAACATCTATCTACTCTCTGTAGTTTTTCTCTCTTTCTTGTTTTCCCACTCACCCATTTTTTCCCCCTTTCTTCTTCCTCCCTCCACAAAGATTGCTTGGGCATCATTCATTGTTTGTTCTTTTGATAAGGTACAATTTTTGGATTATAGATTAGAACTACAAGGTTTTTTTTCTCTTTTTATTATCCCTATTGTCATTACACAATGTCATGGAGACCATTTCCATATACAGTTAAACCTTCCTATACCGCCCCCTCTAAATAACGCCTTCCTCTCTATAGCACCCAATTTTAAACATTAAAATGTTAACATTTTACATTAAAAGTGACCTGTCTATATTTTGGTGAGTCCCAAGAGGGAGGGCGCTATAGACAGGTTTAACTGTATCTTGTTTAAGATTAGTTGTGGTACAAGTGGTGTCTCCCATACATAGAGTACTGAGGTTGTCTCCTCCTTTTTGCAGATGACGCATGTTGGGAAGATTCTAACTACACCTTCAAAGAACTCCAAGATATAAAGACCAAATCCAAATAATAAATATAAAGTGTGCAATGTTTCAGTAACAACGCTGTTACTGAAACGTCACACGCCATTTATTTATTTATTTGGTCTTCATGCCATGTAGTTAGTTCTTTTGAAATGAGGACACTTTATCCAGACAGAAAAGTGTTTATTTATTATTATTATTTTTTATTTCATTGCCTAAAAACACATGGTAATAAGACACAAGGTAATAAGACCAAATCCAAATAAATAAATAGTGTGTGACGTTTCAGTAACAGCGTTGTTACCATCTTCAGACAAAACAGTCATTCAGTACTTTTGTCTGAAGATGGTAACAACGCTGTTACCGAAACGTCACACACTATTTATTTATTTGGATTTGGTCTTATTACCTTGTGTTTATAATCTAAATTGTGCCTTATCAACATGGTAATAAGACTAACTTCTATAAGACACACTTCTAATTTCTAAGAATAGTATTTTTTAGGTTTTCTTAGAAAACAATGTTCTCTCTTATCTTGTTTACACACTTGAGATAACAGTTACTAATTATTTAAGAACACGCTGTGATATATATATATTTTTTCTCATTCAGTACTTTATTTTGTTCGATAATGGTAACAATGTCATTACCAAAACATCACAAGCCTTTCATTTTAATTTGGACATGGTATATTGTTACCTTTTCATGTTTCTAGCCTATAATCCAAATTGTACCTTTTTTTTTTGTTGTTTCTTCTTTTTTCAACTTTCAACTTAAGATTGAATTCAAACAAACCTTACTACAAGCGCAGGATGTTTTATATTGTACAACTCCCTCCCACGACAGACCTTGGTGTCTCCAAGAGGTGGTCTCTTTTGGAGTTAGGGTTAGATCAGTGCAGGTTATTTTTTGTTAATCAATTTTTATACAAAATAGGATTGTGTGTGTGTGTGTGCCCGGCTCATCACATGAGAGATACTCATAACAAATTTTGTGTATTTCTATCACAATTTAAAAAATTACATAAAGTAATTTATAATACAATATTATGCGGCTTATGATTGTAGAACAACATTTGAAAATTATCCCGCATGTGTTTCTTTTGAACGAAAAATCAAAATTTTTTTAAAAGGAGAAATAACTTCTTTCATACTTCATCCCTAAGGTTAGAAATAATCGTTATTTCTTCTTAAAATAAATTTCTATTTTTACGTTCAAAAGAAACACATGCGGGATAATTTTCAAATATCGTTCTAAAAAAAAGTACAATTTTCAAAAAATATATATATTTTTCAAAAATGAGGTATATAAAAAGAGAAAGCTAATTAAATGTATACTGTAGGTGATATATATATTTACATATTTGTTTGTGTTGTGTTGGCCTTATTAGGTTGAAGTGTTTTTTTTTTTGTTTGTTTATTTCTCTCATCTCTCTTTTAGAGTTTTCAAGACTTCATTTCACACATCTTTCATTTTTACCCCTCTTTTCCTTCAAATATTTGATGGTAGAGAACAAATTATGTAAATAAAGTGAAACTGCGTTAAAATGAACCAGGGGATATAATGAACTGTTACTTATTGTTGAACCGAAAGTTCAGTCCCATTAGGGTTTCATTATAGCGAGGTTTTACTTCTCATGAAAATTTTATAATGCTATTATATATATAGTTTTTTTTTTTTGCTTATCCTTAGTACATGTGGTACAGGCCATGATAATCATGGTAGGTAGTTATCGACTGTTTTTACTGTAAGTGTTTTTTTTTTTTTTTTGCTTATCCCTAGTACACGTGGTACAAGCCATGATAATCATGGTGGGTAGTTAGCGACTGCTTTTTACTGTAAGCGCACCACATGTCTACACATGTGAAAGCAGTTCGACTTTGCACTTACAAATGTGCCAGAGCCCCGTTTGGTTACTTGCACTCGGTGGTGGGGTTGGACTTTTGCAAGAATCGGGGGGCCATTGGAGCATTTTTTTTTTTAAACAGAAAAAAGTGCCCAATGCGGGGATCGAACCCGGGTCGTAGTGGTCATAAACCAAACGGTTTAACCAGCCTTCCACCGACCCCCATGTACCACATGTCTACACATGTTTAAAGCAGTTCGACTATATATACAGTAGAACCTCCCTTTAGTGGACACTCTGTTAGTGGACACCTCTCTACAAAGGACAGTTTTCATTTGCAAAAATAACCATTTTTACTATTTAGAAACTCTCCGGTAAGAGGACATCTCTCCCCTAAAAGACACTTTGGCTCTGTAATTAGGTGTTGTCCTTTACAGGGAGGTAGTTCTAACTGTATTAGAAATAATATTAAATTTAAAATGTTTACGAATGAAGACAATGTATTCCCATTACAGTACTTATTATTGAAATATAAGAGGTGTCTTTAGAAAAGATTTTAAATTATTAAAAATAGAAGTAAGAATTAAAAAAAGTTGATTCTTTTTTTTCGATACAAAGAAAACCAAGTATCCAATTTACCTATACATATAAAAAAATCCCTCCCATTGTTTTATTTTTTCTTATATGTAAATTTAAGTTTATGTAAATTTTATATGCAAATAGATATTATGATTTTTTTGTTTTGGAAAATCTAACTTTTTTTCTTTAAATCTAAACAGAATTATAATTAGCTCGATGATTAAAAATTAATTATTTTTTCTTTTCTCAATTAGTTCATATATAAATTTTGTTATTATATTTCTCTTTCTCATTTATTATTATTAAAGATATATATATAAAGTTGCTTTTTTGACTTTTTGTTTAATGAGGGTGCTTCTTAAAATCTTCAAAGATATTTATGATTTTTAGTTTCCAATTTGTTTTTTTTTTAGCCTATGTTATTGTATTTATATATATATTTCAGAATATGTGTGAAGAAAAGTAATTGTTCATTCACTATCATCTTATCATTTACATATAGGGAAATATGCACCGAATTGTAATGCATTGTATTTTAGATAAAATAAAGTTCTAATAAAATAAGTATAGTTTTGTGTTTTTTATTTGAAATTAATATAAAAGAACCAAATTCGAATTAATAAATTTTTGTGTTATATGTCTGGTAACAGTGTTGTTATCATCATCAAACTAGAAGCTCTCTGTACAGTATCTGGTACAGTGGAATGGACCCAGGAGGAGCTCTGAACCTCAGACAGCATCAAACAACACTAACAAGATTTAGAACAGGCCATCTCAAGCCATTAAAGATAGAAAATAACAACACAATCTACTCCACTTGCTCAGAATGTAGCTCGGCACCTGCAGCTCCAGAACACATTTTAAATTACATTAGATGTACTAAACAGGACCTTTGGGAGAGGCCGCTGCTTATCATAAAATAGCTTGAGGAGTATGGACTCATGGAATTTGTATGATCTTTGTACAAGGGGATAAGAAACAAGAATACCTCTCTGTAAAAGACAACATCTAATTACAGAGCAAAAGTGTTCTTAGGGAGAGGTGTCTTCTTACCAGAGAGTTGCTGCTAAATAGTAAAAATGGTAATTTTGAAAATGAAAACTGTTCTTTGTAGAGAGGTGTCCTCTAACGCAAGTGTTTTATCATGGAGGTTCTACTGTACTTGGTACTGTTATCAGTTGTGTAAACAAGAATTATCACTATAAAAGGAAGATCGAAAAATTCAATATAACAGCAGTATGGTAGATTAAACTGGCAAAACCGCTGGGAGGGTTCACCACTGATGAGCCAGGCCCTCCCATTAAATTTTATATTAAAGTAAGGGCAGTATAAATTGTTTAATTTCAAAAAGAATCTTTGGCGTCTAAAATAGTTTCTAATAAAAAAAAAGAATAAAACAATATAATGCTGTGTTATTTTTCCTCATTCAATACTTTTGTTACTGGTAACACTGTTACTGAAATGTCATGCACAATTTATTCATTTGAATTTAGTTCTGTTACCTTGTGTTTCTAATCTATGATCTAAATTTGCAGTTTATCATTATATTTGAAAAGAAAATTTAATATAGAATGAAACAAAGTGTTAATTACAAATCTAAATTTGGTTCTAAGGACTCTAGTATCAACTTTCATGAGTTCCATCATGGAAAGTTATCTTACTTGAGTCTACTCTAATGGTAGTTGTATTGGATAACAGTACATGTTTGAAAGTCTTGCAGCGAATGTATTAAAATTCCTCATTGATTTTAACGCTTGGAGAGTTTGGTGCTAAAATCAAACTTTCAGATTTTTTTGAAGTAAAAAAAAAGGAAGAAAAACGATAAAAAAAAAAAAAGAGGAAGAGAGGCAGTAAAAAAATGCTCAACACAATTTAAATCGTTGAATTCTTTTTAATAACAATCTTCTCACACAAAAAAATTAAAATTTTTACCTCGTTACTTATAACAAATAAATAATATTTACATAATAGACATAAACAAATACGTTTTTCAAAATATACAGATTTACTACTGGCTAGGTTACAGCTACAGTTACAAGGATGGTTGTTCCAAGTCGGTGTTGAAGGTGATATATGTGGGAGGAACCACACTTCCACCGAGTACCAGAGAGTATCTACCAGAGACAGAGAGAGGTAGTGTAGAGCTACTGTTCTACCAGGTTCATCCAGTCCGTGTGACGGAAGAAAGCCATTGACGTCATGGTGTCACGCGATATCCTCTTCTCCGTGTCATTCTCGAGGAGGCCTTGGATGACCTCGCGGGCCTGGCCAGACAGGAGAGGCGGGAAGGTGACGACGCCGTTCAGGATGGCTTGGACCAGCGTGTCGCGCGGCAGCTTGTGCGGGTTCATGTCCAGCAGGAGGTAATGGCGCACGAGCGGCGTAACCCCCACCAGCATCTCGTAGAGCAGGATGCCCACGGACCACCAGTCGCTCCTCGTGTCTACACACATCACCCTTCAACGTCACACCTACGTCACCCCCACCAGGATCTCGTAGAGCAGGATGCCCACGGACCACCAGTCGCTCCTCTTGTCTACACACATCACCCTTCAACGTCACACCTACGTCACCCCCACCAGCATCTCGTAGAGCAGGATGCCCACGGACCACCAGTCGCTCCTCGTGTCTACACACATCACCCTTCAACGTCACACCTACGTCACCCCCACCAGCATCTCGTAGAGCAGGATGCCCACGGACCACCAGTCGCTCCTCGTGTCTACACACATCACCCTTCAACGTCACACCTACGTCACCCCCACCAGCATCTCGTAGAGCAGGATGCCCACGGACCACCAGTCGCTCCTCGTGTCTACACACATCTCAACGTCACACCTACGTCACCCCCACCAGCATCTCGTAGAGCAGGATGCCCACGGACCACCAGTCGCTCCTCGTGTCTACACACATCACCCTTCAACGTCACACCTACGTCACCCCCACCAGCATCTCGTAGAGCAGGATGCCCACGGACCACCAGTCGCTCCTTGTGTCTACACACATCTCAACGTCACACCTACGTCACCCCTAGCAGCCTTCGTACCTAGCCCTCTCATTATTTTATCATTGCAGTAAGAGCAGTAGAATTCTTTTTTTTTTGTAATTTCAAAAAGAAACATACACGTCAAAAACAGATTAAATTTCTAAATACACAAACATGCTCATCCCCAAAATGATCCAGGAGAATCCTCCATCAAGTGTATTGTTTATCCTCGAACATGTTCACCCTCACATGTCTTCAATTAGTCTGATTTCCAAGTATGTAGATAGGTTAATAAGCGGATTAGACATGTAGCTGGGTGTATATGGGGGCAAGTAGCTGGGTAAATATGCAAATATGAAAATGATACCAGTATGCACCCCTACAGTTGGAAATTATACACATTAGGTAAGTACATAGCGCTAGGTAAATATGCAGATTAGCCAAGTATGCAAATATGCAGATGGTAAAATATGCAAATTTGGCAAGTATGCAAATAGGCAGATGGTAACTATGCAAATTAGGCCAGTATTGTTACCTTGGCCAATATGCAGATAAGTCAAGTGTGTAGGTCGGGCTCTGAGATAAGTAGGATACTTGCCATACCACTCCTTCCTCAGCACCTCGGGCGCCACGTAAGGAAGGGTGCCGAACACCCGGTTGTCTCTCAGCTCCTTCTGCTCCCACAACACCGATCTTAGAAAACACGGTAGAACACCATCTGTGAGATATCTACAACTCCTGGTCACATCGTTCGTTGGTTTCAGTTTGAGTCATTCATCATTATTAGGGCGCCATCTATATTCAAGAAAATAAACTATTTTAGTGCGTTTCTATTTTTATTTTACAAATAAAACAGCGCGTCCTACTGTTTATTATTATTTTTTGTACTGCGATGGAAAAGTATCGGAGGGGAGGAGATGGGACTGGCACACGAAAGACACACGAGATAACCAAGTTTAAACACAAAATTGGCTCTGTCTCCTTCAAAAAAAAAAAAAAAAAAAGACGACCGGCGACATCAAAGACTTTCCATTCCCTTAAAAGTTTTGTTCATGAATTATCCGACCGATATAAAATCCTATATAAACCCTTGAAAAAAGTTGAAAAAGGAAAAAAAAAAAAAAAAAGAAGAGAAAATCAAGAAAAACACTATCGAAAGTAATTTCGGAAAGGCCCCCACCACACACAAACGTTTTCCCCGGTAATTTAGCCAGTTAAATGAGACCTTCAAAAAATGGTCGGGATTATAAGGGCGGCAAATTGGCCTGCCTTCTTCCTCCCCCCAATCTCTCAATTGATTGGTTTTATGTAGCGTTTTAATTAAAGGGGGAGCTCTAGGAGTGTTGGTGATAGCCTTCTTTCTTATCTGAGAGAAACAAAAATTCTACAATATCTTCTTAAAATATATTTTTGCATTAGCGCGCCATCTGTTTTTTTAAATTAAAACTAATTTTTTGACACGTATGATTCTTTTTTCGAAATGTAACAATTTTCTACTGCCCATACTGCAATGATAAAATATTAGGAGGGCTTCCTGGATCATCAATGGTGAACCCTCCCAGCGGTTTCGCCAGTTTAATCTACCTTTGTGGGTAGCTGTGTGTTGGTTCTAAATACACTTTTACAACGCCATCTATAGGTGGGGAATAAAACTATAAATCTATATCGACCTTTGTATCAAATACGTTCAGCAACCAGTCTCTTTATTGATTTTTTTTTTCGAAAAAAGGAAGCTTTCGAGTACAGGCTTTTCCTCAGACGTTGCTAAACAAAATCCTAGCTACAATGATATACATACATATATATTTTTAATTAAAAAGGCATATATTGGATCAAAATATCATTTATTTTACCAATATTTCAGTTGGATGAAAAAGGTTGGCGTTTAGCCAACTGAAATATTGGTAAAATAAATGATATTTTGATCCAATATATGCCTTTTTAATTAAAGATTTATTTATGGATTGCTCTATTTTCAAAAATACATACATATACTAGTAAATTAAATTTTATTGCCCTCTATCGTTAAAATTTTACACAAATAAATTTACTGGCAATGCGTTTCTTTTTTAAATCTCTACAGACCTTACTGCAATGATATGATTTAATGAATGAGAGGGCTTGGCTCATCAGTAGTGAACCCTCTCAGCGGTTTCGCCAAATTAATCTCTAGACCGCTCTACTATTGTATTGGACTGGTTTTGTTATATACCCTGCATTTTCTATGGAAGGCAGCTAAATGGTGTTTAGTGAACTATGGACATAAGCTTATAGGTCTGTAGAGGTCCATAGTTCACTAAACACCATTTAGCTGCCTTCCATAGAAAATGCAGGGTATATAACAAAACCAGTCCAATACAATAGTAGAGCGGTCTAGAGATTAATTTGGCGAAACCGCTGAGAGGGTTCACTACTGATGAGCCAAGCCCTCTCATTCATTAAATCATATCATTGCAGTAAGGTCTGTGGAGATTTAAAAAAGAAACGCATTGCCAGTAAATTTATTTGTGTAAAATTTTAACGATAGAGGGCAATAAAATTTAATTTACTAATATATAATGGTTATGAAAACATGTTTTGCGCGGAAGAGCTTTGCTCGATGCAATACCTTGAAATTTATATGTATGTACCTCTACAGACCTATAAGCTTATGTCCATAGTTCACTAAACACCATTTAGCTGCCTTCCATAGAAAATGCAGGGTATATAACAAAACCAGTCCAATACAATAGTAGAGCGGTCTAGAGATTAATTTGGCGAAACCGCTGAGAGGGTTCACTACTGATGAGCCAAGCCCTCTCATTCATTAAATCATATCATTGCAGTAAGGTCTGTAGAGATTTAAAAAAGAAACATACATATACACTGCGTGACATTGAAAATGGAACACCAAGAAATAGTGGCCAGAAAATTATGCAAATGATGTAAAATGCGCAGCTCTCGTGCGCACATGGAGTAAGATATAAGGGAAGGAACTTGCAGAAAGGACAGTATTCGTGTCGTTATTTCTTCAAGGAAAATCATTGTAGAAATTTTGTTCTTGTGTCAAAAGACACGTGTAATAACAGAGAATGCCAGGTCATCGTAAACGGAGGCAGTTCAAGCAGACAGACGCTTTTACGAGGGGCATGGTGATCGGACTGAAAAGGGCAGGTTGGTCCATACGTCAAATCGCAGCTGATACACACCTTGGTGCGTCCACGGTGCACCGACTGTGGAGAAGATGGTTGGAACAAGGAAATGTGGCAAATTATAGGAATGTCGGTGCAACCAGAGTGACGTCAGCACGTGTGGATCGGCGTATCCTTCGACAAGCAGTGGCGGCCCCACAAGCCACTTGTACCGCCATCCTGCAACATGTGCAAGACACCCTAGATCATTCCATCTCGATCAGAACCATTTCCCGTCGATTGGTTGCTAATGGCTTGCACTCATGCCGTCCGCTAAGAAGACTGCCATTGACCCCACCGAATAGGCGCCAACGTTTGGAATGGTGCCGGGCTAGATCGACGTGGATGACGGAATGGCACAGGGTCGTGTTCTCAGATGAGTCGCGTTTCTGCTTGTCCAGTGATAGTCGCCGTGTACGCGTGTGGCGTCGACGTGGAGAAAGGTCCAATCCGGCAGCAATTGTGGAACGCCCCACCGTGCGACAACGTGGATCATGGTTTGGGGCGCAATCGCGTATGATTCCAGGTCACCTTTACTTCGTATTCAGGGCACTATGACGGCCCAACGATACGTTGATGATGTGCTGCGACCGGTGACACTCCCCTACCTTCAGGGGGTACCCAATGCCCTTTATCAGCAGGATAACGCCCGACCGCACACTGCTCGCATTAGCCAACAAGCTCTGCAAGATGTACAGATGCTTCCCTGGCCACCGTACTCTCCTGATCTCTCACCAATCGAGCACGTCTGGGACATCATTGGACCTCGTTTGCATGCCTTGCCACAGCCGCGTTCAGAAGACGAACTGTGGCAAATGGTTGAGAGGGAATGGAGAGCCATCCCTCAGGACGCCATCCGTACTCTGATTGACTCTCTACCTAGACGTGTTGCTGCGTGCATCGCCGTCCGCGGTGGTCCTACTTGCTACTAAGCCGACGCCGTTCTCGCTCTGTATTATGACTATCATTTTGAAATAAAGATCACTTATTGTTCGTCCCTGTCTCTCTCTGTCTGCCGAGTTTCATCACTTTCTGGCCACTATTTCTTGGTGTTCCATTTTCAATGTCACGCAGTGTATATATGTACCTAGAGAGGCACCTCTCTCTTTAATCGTGCATCAGAACAATGGCACTGTGCATCATCCTAGTAAAGAACTTTACAACACCAGTTTTGGAAAATTCAGACAAAAAGCCAACAACCTGTCTATACCATGGTTTCAGGCTATGGCCCTCATCAGTACAGGGACGGCTTCTATTTCATAACATCCTACGAGAGGAGTTATGGAATCGGTCGAAAATTAACCATATATACATATCTACCAAAATCTTTGGTGCAGTAGAAGTACCTCTCCCTTTAAATGTACATTAAAACAATGCATTTTGTGTTTCATTCACCTCAGTACAGTAATGTTAAGGTGACAATGAATAATGAGCTACAACGCCTTTTTTTTTGGTAAATTCGACCGATTTCATAACTCCTTTCTTAGGATGTTATGAAATCGAAGTTGTTCCTATACTGAAGATGGCCATAGCCCGAAACTATGGTTTACAGGTTGTTAGACTTTTGTCTGAATTTTCCAAAAGTGGTGTGTTGTGTTCTTTTATCCCCACATTTAAGTTTCGCCACGTATAATGACAAAGTGACTCGTGAGTGATACCTGAATGTAACGACTGCAAACTGTAAGACTAAATAACCTATAAGTGAAATTTTAATTTTAAAATATAACAAAAGCCGTCATATTTTGATTTATCAGGAAGAATTTAGGCCAAATTTTTGGTCGTTTAGGTACAGCTTGCATTACGCTGACGAGGGCTAACATCCTGAAACGCGTTCATGGTTGGCTTTTATTGATTTATCAAGAAATTGAGAGTGCTGACTTTCGTACAGCGGAGGTTAGAAGCAAACAGGGGAACACCTAGAAGTGTTGGTCAGAGAGACAGGTTCTGTACATGGAACTAACTTACCGTGCTCAGGCCGAAGTCTGAGATCTTGGCGACCGCATGGTGATCGAATAGGATGTTCCCAGCGCTGAGGTCCCGGTGTATTATACCTGCACGTCACGTCAAACCTTACTACCATCACTTCAGCACGTTGCTCGCAGTATTGTTTTACAACGTAAAGTTTGCGGGAGATTGAAAAATATTTCATCAAGATCATACAAGTGTCAATATGTGGTAGCATAGAGATAAAGTAATATATATGTCGTAAACCCGGGTAAGACAACAAGTGACTTGGAAGCAGTCGGGGTTGAGTGGCAAGGCGTGCAGAGTGGGAAGTCCGCACGGGACAGTAAGGACAAAGTTTGGGATCAAAAGACGCTCTCCCAGTACGTCTCAAGTGGCACCAGAACCAGGGGAAAATTGAGGATTAACAGAGAAAAGCTCGGCGTCCAGCCTGAAGTCAAGGGGGCAGAGAGGAGCCAAAACGGCGGCCACGAGGGCCGCCGTGAGATGGCAACGAACTTAGACTCAGCGGGCCTGTCAGAAAAATCCACTGTAACCTAACTAACTGTCAACATCCGGACCAACGCCCTTTTTGTCCCTCTCTGGATCCCCCGGGTGTTGATGCTCATTGGTCAGTCTTATGTGGGTCATCCTCCCCGGGTCCGGTGGCAAGCTGGTGTCACTTTGGGACGACTAGAAAAGACGTCATACTTTATTACTTACATATCACATTGTTTAAATTACGATATACACAATCTCCTCTCCCGCAATTTTTATATCAAATCATCCATACACAGGTTGTGCCTTGAGGTGAGCCCCTATTACTGTCTGGAGGAGAACTCTTTGTCGTTGGGGGAGGACTTTACCTACATACTGTTCTGTACATACTGTACTGTAGTGATGGACCAAAATGCATTGTGATATGCAAGTAATAAAGTATGACGTCTTTTCTAGTCGTCTCAAAGTGACACCAGCTTGCCACTGGACACCCAAGGTATCCAGAGAGGGACAAAGAAGGGGCGTTGGTCCGGATGTTGACAGTTAGTTAGGTTACAGTGGATATTTTCGGACAGCCCCGCTCAGTTCTAGTCGGTTGCCATCTCACGGCGGCCCTCGTGGCCGCCGTTTTGGCTCCTCTCTGTCTCCGCGACTTCATGCAGGACGCCGAGCTTTCCTCAGTTAATCCTCAACTTTCCCCTGGTCCTGGTGCTACGTGAGACGTACTAGGAGAGCGTCTTTTGATCCCAAACTTTGTCCTTACTGTCCCGTGCGGACTTCCCACTCTGCACGCCTTGCCACTCAACCCCGACTGCTTCCAACTCTCACTTGTTGACTTACCCGGGTTTACGACATATAAATAAATGAAAATTCAGAATTTTCTAAAGACTGTTGTGTTGTGGCTTATTCCTTATTCCCAACATTTCGTTATGTACTGGGATGATAAACCGAAGTGCATTATTCTAATGTATATTTAAAGGGAGAGGTACCTATTTTTGTGGTAGATATATTGGTCTTATCTCTCTCCCTTCCCAGCATTCTTCAGCGCCAACACCAGACGGGATATTTGGACACACGAGGGTTTGAACGGCTATCTCTCTACCTCGGTGAGATAGCCAGGATTCTACATTTGTTGACATGGCCTTGGAATTGAGGCAAATCAATGAGGACGTTATACGGAGGAGGACATCGTTGAGGGGGAGCCACTTTCGACCCTTTACGTAGAGATTTATGGAGATATCTTAAACCAAGTATATAAACAACGCTCAGTATATTTCTCAAATAATAAAGTCAACAATCGACCATCGAGTGTCGAAGCGTATATATATACTAGCCGAATGGCCCGGGCAACGCCCGTGTTTTACCCGATTGAATGTTTTTATTCAAATACTATTTGTTACAATTATAAATTGGCGCCTTAAATAAATGCATATATTAGTTAATAACTATAGCCTATGTGCTTTATCTGTCTATGTACTGTTGGCTTCCGTAGGCGTCTCATACTGGGAAAAGGAAAAAGAGGATTCCATTTAGTTATTAACTAATATATGCATTTATTTAAAGAGCGACCCGCTCCAAAACAATAGTTACAAAAACTAAAGAGCGAGTGGGGGGGGGGGCAAAGGTGGCGTGATCGTAGCCAACCAATAGGAGGGCGCCATTACAAAAAAAAAAAAGCAAACGGTGACAGAGACGACTGATGAGGAATGACGCTCGTAACTGTATATAGAATATATATATATAAATATATATATATATATTTTTTTGTGAAAGAAATAATTGCAAGCTTACGAGCATTGCTCTCTTCCACAGGCTGTAAAGATTCAATAGCCTGTGGAAGATAATCATTCTAGAAAGCTTGCAATTTATCCCCCAACAATGGTGAAAGATGCGCTTCGACTGTTGACCGATTGTTGACGTTATTTTTGAGAGATATTCTGGGGGCGTTGTTTATAATTCGTATAAAGCCTCTCTATAAATCTACATAAAGGGTCAAAAGTGGTTTCCCTCAACGATGTCCTATTCCGCTCTACAACGTCTTCATTGATTTGTCTCAATTCCAAGGCCATGTCAACAAATGTAGAATCCCGGTTTTCTCACCGAGGTAGAGAGTTAGTCGTTCAAACCCTCGTCCAAATATCCCGTTAATCTGGTTGTTGTCGATGTAGGATCCTGGGAAGGGAGAGAAGAGTGAGATATAATACCAATATATAGAAAATTTGCCGGGAGGAACTTGATCCATAGAAGCATAGGGCACCTGACGAGGGCCATTAGCCCGAAACCATGGTCTCTAGGTGGAGGCTTCTCAGTTTGCCAAAGCTGGTGTTGTGACCGACCCGAGGCCGCTAGTTGCGGCGACGGTCAATAGATGGCGTCAGGTTTTGACGTTTATTTTGACGGGAGGGACGCCCTATGCTTCTATAAAACCAATATATATGTACCAAAAGAGGTACCTCTCCCTTTAAATTTCTTTCCTTTCCATGTGTAGTTGAAAGGTGGTGTATTATGTATCTCCCAGCAGTATCTACCCATCCAGCCAGTAGTGTAGGGACCTACCATTGCTGTCAATGTAGAGCACCCAACCATGGTTGACAGGAGAAAGGTGGATCTCTCCCAGCTCTTAAAATTAAAGATACTTCAGTCAGTAAATATTTTTATTGTCTCGACGTTTCAACAAAAATTTTTGTCCTCGTAAGGAGCGAACAAAAATGGAAAAATTTTAGTGGCAAGGCGTTAAAAAATTATTCTAGAGATTTTTTTGTCGAAATGTCGAGATAATAAAAATATTTATCTTCAATTTTAAGAACTATGAATGGCGCCGGCAAGGCAGCCTCTATCTTTACGACCAGCAGTATCTATCCATCCAGCCAGTACGTACGCACCATTGCTGTGAATGTAGTCCACCCCGGTGGCTATCTGCGCCGTAACCCGCTCTGCCCGGACTTCGATGAGCGGGCCCCTAGTCTTGATCTGATGCCTCAGGCTGCCGTTATCAGCGAACTCCATCACGAAGTAGTAGCTGTGGCACAAATGGACAGAGTGTGCGCAAAGTTATGCAAATAATTCTAAAATAGACCTATTCCTTTAAAAAATATATATATATCCCTAGTACACGTGGTACAGGTCATGATAATCATGGTGGGTAGTATTTGGCGACTGGTGGTGTCTTATCCATGGAGCAGATCAGATCGGTCCATGCACCCTGATCACAATACCGGCCAACTGAGGTACCTTGTTCATAAGGATGTCCTCTTCTGGATTGATGTCTGCCATATAGAGGGCTGCAAGGATGGCCGGGTATATATGGTCCGGAGTGAGTTGGGTGTTGTAACAACAGTTCCTGTAGGATCTAGTCATGTCTGGGTTTATCTTCATTCCTATAAAATGTCCTGTAGTAGTTGGCGATTACTTTTACTGTAAGTGTACCACATATCTACATATGTGGAAAACAGTTCGACATTTGCACATATACGTATGCCAAAGTCCCGTTTGGTTACTTGCACTCACTGGTGGCATTGGACTTGAATTCGGGGACCATTAAGAAAAAGAGCAATTTTATTTCTTCAGAAAAAAAAGGGGTGTACAATGCGGGATTCGATCCCAGCCAAAAACCAACGGTTTATATCACTCATCCACCGGACATATGCTGATAGAAGTATATGCAAATTATCATTTTATTATCAACAAGACTTTCAAACTGTAGGTCACAGATCCCATAGGGAAGGAACTATGTAACAAAATATTTATTATGTACGGATTAACAATTTTGATTATTAATTTTTAATGTCCTCGTAAGGTTCCCTCTTTGCTTCTCTGGTTATTTTTATAAATTTTAATTGGTTTTGGAATCAAATTATAAATTGCCGTGTTTCTCCTAAATCTTCGACATGACAATATGCAAAATAGGGGGAGAGGAGGGGCTTATTTACCAGGCGTCGTTCTCGAAGAAGGCCACGAAACTGACGATGAACGGATGGGGATCGAGAAGTCTCCAGATGAACAGTTCTCTCTTGATCTGGGTCTCCTACACACAGAGAGGGGGACAATTTGCATAGCTCGAGTCAAATCCATTCAATATGGTTATATGTATATATATATATAAAGGGCGTACCTGGATCTGTGAAGAAAAAACAATATATTCTCAAAATATTTCAAGGGATTGCTCTCGATAAAGATGGAGCAATTCCTCGAAATATTTTGAGAAAGATTTGTTTTTTTTTTCTTTCACGCTTCAGATACGTCCTTTTTTTAAAAATATTGTAACGTAGCAATCAAGCCTTGAAATATCCTAAGATGTAAAAGTATTTATTGATGACGTCACAGCGACAAGTCGACAATTATTAACAAGTCAGCCCCCCCCCCCCCAAAACTATTTACAGCTAGAGAATCTTAAGCAAGCAAGCAAAGAAATATTTTAAAGATGATTTCACAAATACAGATTAATATATATTTTTATAATCTGTTGAATATATTTTCATTGAATAATATTAAATTAAATAATAAAATATTTCTTCGCCACATAGCCTCCTCCTATAAAGAGCATCGACCCGATGCTCAGAAGGAGACTTACATCCTCAGTCTCAAGGCTCGAGAACGGGTGATAGGGCTTGAGATCTCTTCGCGGGTCTGTGGTTGTTGTGTTCGTTCAGTGGGGATGTCTTCTTTCGGTTGAGATAACTTCTTCCTGAGGGCTTGGCAGGTCTATATTTACGTCAATGTAGATTTTTATTATTTATAATGTGGTCGGCAAGGTAGGATTTCTTAACTTTGCGGCCTCACCTCCAATATGGTCTATCATCTAATTTTCATGGCGGGGCGACCAGCTAGATCTTCTAGCAGGTGAGAAATTTTGTCTGTTTCGACCGGTATATGGGGTAGGGCTTCGGTGGCGACTGAAATTTTTCCTCGATGATTCATCGTTGGGTTCCTGAAATTCGGTTTGAGAGTTGTAGAATTCCTTTGCGTCTTTCTTTCTTCGGAAATATTCATTTCTCCTCTCCTCATTGTGTCTCTTCCTGTCACGGCAATAGCGGACGACGTGACCTGGGCGTCCGCAGTAGAAACAGATTGGCTTTCCCTCAGTTGTCCGCCATTCATTGGTGTCACATCTTCTTCCTTGCTTTCGGTAATGAGGTTCAGGATGCGGTCGTATCGTTTGGGCCTCGTATCTAGTATTTGGTTCCGGCCTGGTTGCTTGAGGGGGACTTATTGTAGGTTTTGATCCAGGTGCCAAGGTCTTTACAATCTCTTCCCTCACTAAATCTTCAATGACAGCGATTTTAGGCTCCTCATGAGGAGAGTCCAATACTTGCTTTATCTCTTCACGAACAATTTTTCGGATCAGCGATGACAGATCTTCTCCGTCATCCTGGTCACAGAGAGAGGCTACATTTGGTAGGCGCTCGTACTTGGTTGGGGTAACTCGCCTACAGTGTAGGCTTTCAATGCGGCGACATTCGGTGACGAATTGCTCAGTGTTATGCACATCCCTTGGGAGAAGTGCCTGGTAGAGCTCCTCAGCTATCCCTTTCATCAGATGGGATATTTTATCTTCCTCATTCATTTGTGGATCTACCTCTTTGCAAAGGCGCAGGACGTCTTGGATGTAATATTCGGTGCTTTCTCCTTTTAATTGTGCGCGAGTTTTGAGTATTTTCTCAGCTCGCAGTCTTGAGCTTTCATTTTTTCCAAATACATTTTCTAATTGTGACATGAACTCCGTCCATGTCTGGATGCTTTCCTCGTTGTTTTCATACCATTTGAGAGCAGTGCCAGTTAGATAGAAATAAACGTTAGCGAGACAAAGGGTTTCATCCCATTGGTTGTGCTTCGCCACACGTTCATACCCTTTTAACCAGCTACGGGGATCTTCAACACCCTCACCAGAGAACATTGAGGGGTTTCTAGGTAGATGTTGGACAAAAAATGAACCTACCTGAGTAGTTGCTTCTTTCTTGATGTTCATGATTTTTTCTTCTTGCTCAACCGAGTCAATTTTCCGTTTTTTTCTGAATGGGTATCGATCCAGCTTCTTCACCAGTTGTAGCGTAGAAATCAAGCCTTGAAATATCCTAAGATGTAAAAGTATTTATTGATGACGTCACAGCGACAAGTCGACAATTATTAACAAGTCAGCCCCCCCAAAACTATTTACAGCTAGAGAATCTTAAGCAAGCAAGCAAAGAAATATTTTAAAGATGATTTCACAAATACAGATTAATATATATTTTTATAATCTGTTGAATATATTTTCATTGAATAATATTAAATTAAATAATAAAATATTTCTTCGCCACAATATAAATTTACATAGTGATTTCGAAATGTAGTGGCATTTTATATTGCATATACAAATATATAGAGAGAAACATACAATATAAACCTTTTTTTCAATGAGTGAAAACGTTGAAAACAACAACAAAACCGCGAAAACCTATAGGTGGGCGGAGTTCAGGGCGGGTCATTTTTAAACTCCTCCTCTTAATGGGCGTGGCTTGTGACGTCATAAGTTCTAGACCCAAAAATTAATAACATATATATTTTTTCTTCCTTTTCCCCTCCATGCTCAGCGTACTTACGCAAATTTGACTTTAAATACCTATTTCTTGATATCTCGGGACACTTCTTGGACAAAATATTTGGTCGTTGAGGTACAGCCTGCACCACGCTGATGAGGCTCCACAGCCCGAAACGCGTAGGCGGTTTTGTTCACACGCAATATTTTTCATAGTCATTGTCTGAATCCCGATATATATGCTAAATAGTACAATTTCCTTAAGTTTTGTGTGTGTGTTTTCATGAGTATATATATATAGGAATAATCTTTTAAAAGTTTTTTTGCTTATCCCTAGTACACGTAGTACAGGCCATGATAATCATGGTGGGTAGAAAAAGGCGACTGCTTTTACTGTAAGTGCACCACATGTCTACACATGTGAAAAGCAGTTCGACTTTGCACTTAAAAATGTGCCAGAGCCCCGTTTGGTTACTTGCACTCGTTGGTGAAGTTGGACTTTTTCAAGAACAGGGGGACATTGGAGCATTTTTTTTCAATCAGAAAAAAGTGCCCAATGCGGGAATCGAACCCGGGTCGTAGCGGTTGTAAACCATCGGTTTATACCAGCCTTCCACCGACCCCCCTTTTTTTAAAGTATAAAATTCTATAATTATTGAAAAAATATATTATTTATATTTCTTTCGATACAAGATTGAATATGAATGTCGTACGCGCTTACAGATCCATTAGTTTTGATAAAGAGTTATCGCGTGATTGAGCTTGCTTCTTAAAAACGAACAAACAAAAAAATCAACACTTTTTTTTTTACGCAAAATCTTTCTACAATTTTATCAGATATAATATATATAATTTCTCAAAATATTACTCCACTACCATTCTCAGGTGAGATTAATACTGATAATGACAAAAGTTACTTTGTACGGATAAACACACAAATACAATATACTAGGGCCTACAGTAAGAGTAACTTAAACACAGAAAAATCGTGGACTCAAAAGTACAACACAAAAAAAAAAGTAAATAATAAACCACAATTTGTTAAATAAAATAAAAAACAGTACTTAGCTTTATTGCTGCTTAGGTAGGGATCGGACCGGGGTTACACAGGTATGCGCCGAGATTGCCAGACAGGGATATAGCACGCAGAGAACACTTTAAGTGTCCCCACAAGATCATCCACCACACTGGCGTGTCGACCCATACCATAGCCCCCTTTATATACAAACATGGCCACATTCGTCCAATGAGAAGGCGGGAGAGATTTGTTCACAAACAAACGAAAACAAAAATTCTTTCCACTAAAACCTGAGATAAGATATGATAAGATTGCAAATATTTGTCAATATAATTTGACAAAAGGTGTCTTTCCAAAAAAAAAAAAGAAAGAAACTAACAAATCTCCCAAACATTCCCATTGTCCCGTAAGGAAAACCTCCCGCTGTTCGGGGGGAAAAAAGCTCACGGGAGCCATGTTATAAAGAAACAAACAAAAAAAACTAAAGAGAGGAGAAGTAGGCATCCGGGTCGTTCCATAAAGGCGCCTTCCATCTTGCTCCTCCCAAAAGAAACTTGAAAAAAAAAAATCTGCGCAAACTACGTGAGTTACCATGAGTGATTACCAAACACACACATATATAATATGCTTTAGTATACAGAGTTTAATGGGGGACCAAATAAGCTCTCATCTGGGACCGGCTGGGTATGTTAGGTAGAGACTTAGGGTACTGACAGACGCTCACTTGATGAGAAACCGAACGATCCAATTCCATTCAGTTCTCTCAAGTCCAAGAGCTAAAAGCTCTTCTTAACGTCTGTTTCTAAGCGCTTTCATCCTATCGACATGTACAACTTTCACATCGTGCATGGTGACCCCTCTTACTTTAAAGTTAACATCGGAGACCCTAGCTTCCACACGGAAAGGCCCATAGACGTTGGAGTAACCTTCAGTCTTAGGAACAGCTAGCATTACCAGATCTCCTCTGTCGAAACTTCTGGAATAAGGTGGCCTAGGATTCATAAGCTTTTTAGCAGAATTACCTGACATGAACTGTCTGACAGTCTCCTTTGCTTTCCGCATCACCCTTAACCTCTCAGCCCAAGTAGGCTTCCTAAAACTATTAACAGACCCAGCACTACACTCACAGTTTCTGTTAAACTCAGTAGGTGGCAACTTTACAGCCTCGTTTTCAATGCGCTTCACTGATTTCTCCTCGAAGGAGCTTGAAACCATCGGTCTATGCACACTGGCAACGTAGCTAAGGTCTACATAATCTCGGTCTTCTGGTTTCAAGGAAATCATGTTGCAACGCTCCCGTATGGCAGGTAACGGGATATTGAATCTCCTTATATCATTGATTCCCAGAATCCCGTCGTAGGCCTTATCTCCGAGTGACATTAGCCAAAACCTTATCTCTCCCAGCTCAATGCCGTTTTCGTTACCAACTCTACAGGTTTTAACACGTGTAAGTGTCTGCTCTTGGCCTGTCACTGACACTATACGTAAAGTTTTAAGTGCATCGTCCCAATTCTCCTTCAAGACCTTACACTTTTCGGAATCAATAATACTGACTTGGCTTCCTGTATCGTATAACAGGTGCCACATATTGCCGTTAATATTAACCTTAACTATTGGCAGATTTCCATACGGATCTCCGCCATATGAACGTATGTTCACTATCTCGGCATTGTCAAGAGTATTGCGGTTGGCAAACATAGAAGACTGTCTTGAGCAACAATCACTAGCTATATGTCCTAATCTACACTCAGATGGACTCAGCCTGATTTCGCCCAACAATTTAGTCAGTTTTTCTATCTCACCTCTAAGATCTGCAATACACTGCTCATTTTCGTGCTTCATCCTGTTTACACTGGCACTAAGCATCTTCATCTCACTCTTAATGCTATTTATTTCTTCAACCCCTTCTACTGAACATACCCCTTTCATAAAGCTGCAACGGTGTTCTACACTATCCTCCGTGGCCATGACACTGACTGCTTTTTCTATTGATTTAGCCTCACTGCGAACAATAGCCTCTCTATACTTATCGAGCACATTTTCGAGGAAAATTTCGAACACTAGGCTATCGTCAAAACTGTACTCTACTTTATCTCTAATGGCCAGGAATCTTTCTTTAAAAACCATCGGACTTTCCCCAACTCTCTGCTTAAGACCTTCTATTAATTTAAGGCATTCCCTAATACCACGCGCTTTCTTAGGGTACAATATGTTCAGTTTACTAGCAATACTTTTGAAACTGCTATCGTTACGGATACCCATCTCCTCTAAGCTAAACCTAACTTCAGGGGATAGAGCCTCGAACATGAGCAGTGCTTTGACCTCAGGATCCCATTTGCCTACTCGAGCTTTAAGCTCGACTTCCCGAATGAAAGATTCGAGATCAACCCCATTAAACACTGACAGGTTAAGCATAGAGTTCACAAACATGATGGAGTACAAAAAATAGTAATAAACCACACAATCAAAGAAAAAAAAAACCGCACGTAAAATTACAGGAATTTACACGTGCAAAACACCAGTAATCCTGGCAGGGCTCGCCAATGACAAAAGTTACTTTGTACGGATAAACACACAAATACAATATACTAGGGCCTACAGTAAGAGTAACTTAAACACAGAAAAATCGTGGACTCAAAAGTACAACACAAAAAAAAAAGTAAATAATAAACCACAATTTGTTAAATAAAATAAAAAACAGTACTTAGCTTTATTGCTGCTTAGGTAGGGATCGGACCGGGGTTACACAGGTATGCGCCGAGATTGCCAGACAGGGATATAGCACGCAGAGAACACTTTAAGTGTCCCCACAAGATCATCCACCACACTGGCGTGTCGACCCATACCATAGCCCCCTTTATATACAAACATGGCCACATTCGTCCAATGAGAAGGCGGGAGAGATTTGTTCACAAACAAACGAAAACAAAAATTCTTTCCACTAAAACCTGAGATAAGATATGATAAGATTGCAAATATTTGTCAATATAATTTGACAATAATGATGAGCGACAATGATGATAATCATGAGAGAGAAAGAGAGAGAGAGAGTGGAGGAGGGGAGTGAATGAGTTAGGTAGCTAATTAAGAGGACATGTCCCTTCCTACCTTCAATCTTCCACCAAACTCCCCCATTTCACAGAAGTGGCAGCGGACCTACTGTTGAAAGGCAATCATTTTCTCGTTTAGCCACTTTTTTTACCCTCAGTTTTCCAGCTGGGATGATGATAGCGTCCTTAGAAGTAATCCCGCTTTTTTTTTTATTGGTCAAATCCTTGCCTACCCCCCCCCCTCTCATCATTTTTGTTTTTAAAAAAAGGGGGAAAAAAGATAGAAAAGAGAAAGAAAGGAGAGGAAAAAAAAAATCAGTTTCCATATTTTAATCCGTACAGGAAGAAATCGGTACTATAGAATTAGACATTATCCAAATCAACTTCAAATTTGATTATATCCATTCAAGTGTGTGTTCAAAAGGATAAAACGCGTTAAAATAGAAAAAAAAAAATCACAAGAATAACTCTCTCGTCTCTTATTTTACATATCTACCATTCTTCGCGATATACCCATTATAGAAAACTAATACAAAAAATCGGGTTAATTCCTTTTTTTTTTTTGATAGAAATAAAAGATGAGACGATATGAAATTTTTAACAATAGCCCTCTCCCCTCCCCCCCCCCCCCCCAAAAAAAATAAAAAATAAAAAGAGGTAATGCTTAGATGAACAAATTTTATCTTTTTTTTTTTTATCTAACGCGAAAAAGAGGATAAAAGAACAAAAAAGTGATTATGATAAAAATGAAAAAGGAAGAACTATTTCTTTTATGATAGGAAAGAGTATAAGATTAAAAAAACACACAACGGTGTAGTTGAAGAATGACTTTTTTAAATTAGCGCGCGATGTCTTAGAGCATGTCTAACAAAAGCACACAACAGATTATCCATTCAACAAAGAGTTATTCACAGAGAAAAAAGTGAAAGAGATAACTTATAAAGAGATAGTATTGACAGAGAGTATGCAAAGTTTCCTGAAAGGAATATACAGATAGGATTGAGATATAACAGATATTCTATCCCTTGTTGGTAAAAGTTAATTCTTTTAAAAGTTTTTTTTCCCATTAAGACTTAGTTCAATCCCGGATTGGAAGTTGAAACAGCTTTGTGGCTTTTTTTTATCCTTTTTGTTGTTGGATTTTTCTATGAGCGCTGTGCGTGTGGTGGAAGATTTTGTAAAAAATCATTATTAAACAAAACTTAATCCTCTTTTCTTCAAAAAGGGGTTAAAGTGGGATGGGTTTGTTTGAGGGGAAGATAGAAGGCGACGTTTTACACTACTTCTTTATTTGAACAACCAGAGCGTATTTTAGTGTTATATAGCACAACCGAAACATATATATAAATAGATTTTATACAGATTAAACTAAGTCTTGAGGTAAATTGATATTGATTTGATAATATGTTGTCAGTATAGCAAGCTATTACCGAACGAAAATTAACAGTAATATTATATCTATAAAATAATTGATGTAATATTACTGTTTATATATATATATATATATATATGTGATGATTTAAGACCATGGAATTGTTGTAAATAATCCAGATATCTACTACCACATATTTCGCCACTTGACTGTATATAACTTGTTATTTACTGCAAATATAAAGCATCAAATAACATCAATCTGTACCGCGTATGACTCTAATAAAGTATAGCAACTATACAGATAGAAGGAATGGAGAATAACAGGAAAATATTAAGGCTAAAACTAATCAGGCCTAAGTGAGAATAAGAAAGTAGGCCTATCGAGCCCAGTCCAATTTTTACGAGGTCGTGGCCCTCCTGGATGATGTAACTTTCCCCCCTGTTTACGTCAGAAAAGGGCAGTGACCTGCCTGGACCCAGGGAAGCTATAAAAGGAGGCCCCAAGCCTCAGTTATTCAGTCTTTTGTTTCAGTATTTGTTTCAGTCCCCAGTCTGCGTAGGCCGCTTCTATAGAGGTAATCCTTTCCTACCTCCTCGTCCCATTCCTTCTTGACGTTCAGACGCTTCTTAGTGGAATCTCTGTTTGTTTATTTCACCTTTGGCCCAGCTGTGTCGCCTTCCACCACGACTGCACGGTAGAGGTGACATCGAGGTTCGTCTAGCATCAGGTAACACTGGTCCCAGAGGTCCCAAGATATCACATATATATTTAACCCCCCCCCTAAAAAGTTATTTTTCTAAGTGATAAGCTTTCGGGGGTGATTCCCTTTATCAAGCAACGTAATAAACACAAATAATCATATGGATATATTATAAATTGAATGTTTTTTTGATAATCTATCTATACATGTACGATTGGACTCCTCCTCAAGTCCTGTTAACACTGCCTCAGCGTGGCAGGACAGTATGTCTTGTACTCCTGGTATCCTAGAGCTGTTCTACTAAACCCAGCTAAATGTTAACAGACAAAGTCCTACCTTTGTGAACCTCAGATGTTCCCATCAACAGGAAACACACCTAATTATTCCTATGAATTCTACTTTTTTTCTCTACTATACTTATTGACAAGAGACATAGTTTCATCATCCCCCCATATATCATCAATAACATGTACCAATATCCTCCCCAAGTACTGTTAACACTGCCTCAGCAGGGAGGTGATCCTGGACAGGACAGTATGTCTTGTACTCCTGGTACACTAGAGCTGTCCTACAAACCCAGCTAAATGTTAACAAAGTCCTACCTTTGTGTGATATCCTCGCCAACAGGGAAGAACACATCCAATTACCCCGTAGGAATTCTACTCTTCTCTTACCATATCAAAGCTAGAAAATATTGGATTTATAGACATGGTCTAAGGAGATAAGCACCATCACACTTAGACTTTATTTTCATATTTACTAGTTATTAGATATTTACCAGTACACTACTTCTTCAAAGTACACTCATGGACAGAACTTAAGGAAGTTGTACCTTTCAGCATGTATATCGGTATTCAGACAAATAACTATTAAAGATATTTGTACACAGTGACTAATATCTTTCAGAGTTTTTGTCTGAATACCGATATACATGCTGAAAGGTACAACTTCCTTAAGTTTTGTCTCCATGAGTGTATACACACTTGGTTATCTCGTGTGTCTTCAATAAAGGTCACTGTAATATCTTTCAGAGTTATTGTCTGAATACCGATATACATGCTGAAAGGCACAACTTCCTTAAGTTTTGTCTCCATGAGTGTATACACACTTGGTTATCTCGTGTGTCTTCAATAAAGGTCACTGTAATATCTTTCAGAGTTATTGTCTGAATCCCGATATACATGCTGAAAGGTACAACTTCTTCAAGTTTTGTCTTCATGAGTGTATACACACTTGGTTATCTCGTGTGTCTTCAATAAAGGTCACTGTAATATCTTTCAGAGTTATTGTCTGAATACCGATATACATGCTGAAAGGTACAACTTCTTCAAGTTTTGTCTTCATGAGTGTATACACACTTGGTTATCTCGTGTGTCTTCAATAAAGGTCACTGTAATATCTTTCAGAGGTATTGTCTGAATACCGATATACATGCTGAAAGGTACAACTTCTTCAAGTTTTGTCTTCATGAGTGTATACACACTTGGTTATCTCGTGTGTCTTCAATAAAGGTCACTGTAATATCTTTCAGAGTTATTGTCTGAATCCCGATATACATGCTGAAAGGTACAACTTCCTCAAGTTTTGTCCATGAGTGTATATATATTTAAAAGGAAATAAGGATAGGGTCAAGGACGTGACAATCTTCCAAACTTACTTTGACATGTCTGCGTCCTCTCTTGAAGAGGGCCTTGACAGCCACATTGTCCCTTGGTTCCCACCGGTTGGAGGCGCGGTAAACCTTGCCATAGGCGCCTCGTCCTATCTGCTCGTGCAGGGCCAGTGTGGTCGTATTCCAGACTCGGCTTTTCTGCGACAGCCAACACACACGACACGCGTATCAACACACATACACACATACTAGTGATGAGAAACAGAATTAGTCACAACCGGGATTCCTAGAGAATCAAACGCCAACTATCCGTTTACACACATTATAACTATAGAAAAAAAAAAGAAGAAAGATCATACCTCCCCCGTCGAAATAGACAAAAAAAAAAAAAAAAAGATGCGCCATCTATAGACCGTCTCTGCAAAGAATCGGTGAAGAAGCCGCAAAGCCAGCTTTGGCAAAATTCAAAGAACCCCCTACCTCAAGAAACACAAACAATCAGACAGAAAGTAATCTACTAATTAATGAAAAAACCCAAAAATAAAAGATAAAGGAAGACCCAAATACAGGAGGGAATATAGTATTCCTTATTATTATTATTATTTAAGATGTGATTACAAAATAGATAAAAGCATTTCGCCCAATAAGCGTTCTTTATTAAAAATATAATCGCAAGCTTTCAAGCTCTCGCTTTTTAACAAGGCAAAATCACGAATGAAGAATGGGAGAAGGAAAGATATCTATTTGATTTTTTTTACCAGATTTTTATGTACAAGAAGATAATGAAACTGCTATGGAATTTCTCCTTTTGATACTGTCCTCTTGTCTTTAGATAGGAAGAATTCTCTAGGATCTATCTTTCTGTTTTGGCAAGTAAGTAGATATGTATATAGGAAATAGAGCAATTAACCAATCAGATCTACAATCGATGACATCATTCATACATAAGCCCCGCCTCTATTTTACCACTCAAACATTAGGCAATAACAAACGCTCCCAAATTGTTCCTGAATCCACGTTTTATTCATCAATTACGTTTGAACGGGAAAGAGAGCAATGGGGAGAAAAGAAAAGAAGAAAAAAGAAAAAATATATAAAAAAAGAGGAGAAAGGGGACTAATCCTTTTTCTTGGTAAAAGGAGGCTCTTCATTAAATTTAATTGATCAGGTTTCTGTGCAGATTAATTTTTGGGAATATCTCGAAATGGCCTTCGTGTGCCTTTTTTTTTATTTTGCAAATCCTTTTCATCTCTTTGAAAAATTCACCAAATTATTTCCCCTTCTTCTCTATCTCTCTTGAGATTAAAATTCATATTTAAAAAAAAAAAAGAAAATTTTTGAGAAAAAAGTTTGCATAATGGGGTGGCGGCTGCGATTTTCTCCCTTTTTGCATATATACCGAGAGGAGCAATAACTAAATGAGGATTATCATTATTAGGCAAATTTTACCCCTGGTAGATATAAACTCACGCAGAAGATTTCTTTCATTTTTATAAACCCTTTCTTTCTCCCCTTATATTAATTTTGTTTGAATCGGACCCGAGGGAGGAAATCAAAAGTTTTCAAATAAACAACAATTCACAATATATGACATTCTTTTATATATATTAACGACACATCAAAATATTTGTCATATTATCTTTATTATATAAAAAAATATTATATTATTATATACTCTATAATATATACGCACTCATGGTGGGCAAAACTTAAGGAAGTGGAAAGTCTTTGATGTGGTCGGTCGTCTGCTTTTTTTTTTAAGGATACAGAACCAATTTTGTTATCATTTGGTTATCTCGTATGTCTTCAATAAAGGTCACTGTAATATACTTCAGAGTTATTGTCTGAATCCCGATATATACATGGTAAAAGGTACAACTTCCTTAAGTTTTGTCCATAAGTATATACACACTTGGTTATCTTGTATGTCTTCAATAATATCATGTAATATCAAAGTTATTGTCTGAATCCCGATATATACATGGTAAAAGGTACAAGTTCCTTAAGTTTTGTCCATGAGTGTATACACACTTGGTTATCTCGAATGTCTTCAATAATATCATGTAATATCAGAGTTATTGTCTGAATCCCGATATATACATGGTAAAAGGTACAATTTCCTTAAGTTTTGTCCATAAGTATATACACATTTGGTTATCTCGTATGTCTTCAATAATATCATGTAATATCAGAGTTATTGTCTGAATCCCGATATATACATGGTAAAAGGTACAACTTCCTTAAGTTTTGTCCATGTGTATACACACTTGGTTATCTCGTATGTCTTCAATAATATCATGTAATATCAGAGTTATTGTCTGAATCCCGATATATACATGGTAAAAGGTACAACTTCCTTAAGTTTTGTCCATAAGTATATACACACTTGGTTATCTCGTATGTCTTCAATAAAGGTCACTGTAATATCTTTCAGAGTTATAATACTGATCTATACATGGTAAAAGGTACAACTTCCTTAAGTTTTGTCCATAAGTATATACACACTTGGTTATCTCGTGAGTCTTCAATAAAGGTCACTGTAATATCTTTCAGAGTTATAATCCTGATATATACATGGTAAAAGGTACAACTTCCTTAAGTTCTGTCCATAAGTGTATACACACTTGGTTATCTCGTGAGTCTTCAATAAAGGTCACTGTAATATCTTTCAGAGTTATAATCCTTATATATACATGGTAAAAGGTACAACTTCCTTAAGTTTTGTCCATAAGTGTATACACACTTGGTTATCTCGTGAGTCTTCAATAAAGGTCACTGTAATATCTTTCAGAGTTATAATCCTGATATATACATGGTAAAAGGTACAACTTCCTTAAGTTCTGTCCATAAGTGTATACACACTTGGTTATCTCGTGAGTCTTCAATAAAGGTCACTGTAATATCTTTCAGAGTTATAATCCCGATATATACATGGTAAAAGGTACAACTTCCTTAAGTTCTGTCCATAATATACCTAAGCTGAGAGGCGGTACCCGTCTGTACCAATTAGAAGTCCATCCCGCGGCACCTTGGGAGTCCAGATAATGATGGATCGCTGGGTTAGAAGGAGACCTCTTCTTTTTTTATGGGAAGGACTTCTCCCCAGGGGATTGTTAATGGAACGAGGCTTTTTGTACGAGAGAGGTCAGCGTATATAGCACGGGTGAGTGTTCTCCTTGGTCGGCGATGGAGGGATAGGGGAATAACTCGGTAGAGTGTATTGTGTGGCAGTAGGGACACTAGAAAGTTGATTTGATTTGAAAAAAAAAATCGTTCTTTATGGATTTATTTTATTATATATACAGTAAAACCTCCCTTTAGGGGACACCCCGCTAGCGGACATCTCTCCACAAAGGACAGTTGACAATAGTAAAATTACCATTTTTACTATTTAGCAACTCTCCTGTAAAAGGACACCTCTCCCTAAAGGACACTTTGGCTTTGCAATTAGGTGTCTTTTACAGGGAGGTAGTTCTACTGTATATCTGTTTTGGAGAAACAAAGAGAAATGAATTCTTGGGCGACTTGTCTCAATCCGATATTCAAACAAATATATAACTGGATGAATACAATGATGTTTAATCAAGGTCTTTGGTTTATATAAATTCTACAAGGCCGCAGTCACCGTTCGGAGGAGATTAATAGAATCGCTGAATATCGTGGTCCATTTGGATGAGAAAAGCGAAGACTAGAATGCGGCTGATTCCACACTCGCCTTTTCAGTGATACGCTAACCTATGTACGGTGGAATCTGTGGCCACTGGACATACGCCGGACCTGGAGGCTGTTGTTGGGTTCTGTGCTGTCTGGAGTATAGGAGCTCCATCTATGCTTACTTTCTGTGTGGAATCTGTATAAGACCGGTGGTAACTGGTTCAAATTCACATAAATAGGTACCGCTCAGCAAGAGCAACCTAGTTCATGATAATTGAACAATGAATAATATGTGAAGGTTATTTACATATTAAACAAATTTTAACCGGGATTGACCCGGTTCATGGCTGTCGGGAATCGAGGGGGTTACCCACTCGTTCACCGACTTATGGGACCGATGGTCTTAATAAAGTTGCATATCTATGTATTTATAATATATAAAATCGGCCCTTGCCACTTCACCAGCTTAAACACCTGTTTGGCAAATTTGACCGATTCCATAACTCCTCTCGTAAGATGTTATGGAATCGAAGCCGTCCCTATACTGATGAGGGCCATAGCCTGAAACCGCGGTATACAGATTGGCTTTTTGTCTGAATTTGCCAAAACTGGTGTTGTGGCTTATTCTTTATCATCACTAGTAAATATTTTAACTAGGGTGATGCATAGTGCCATCGTTCTAATGCCCATTTAAAGGGAGAGGTGCCTCTTTTGATACACACACATATATAGAGAGGAAGATGAAACTCCGCCTTTGCCGGTCCCAAGCCCGGATGAAAAAGAAGGAGGGGAAGCAGTAACGAGCTCACTAAAAAACCTGGGCTCAGTTGGCCCGGCTGATAGTACCCTGTAAGGGCTCCTAATCCAGGGATACAGGATGAGCAGTGTTTGTACTCCATGTTAGGAGCGGCTGCACATGGCATCTGTTCCTCATGCCAGAGGCGGCCATTTCTTTTTGGAGCTAAGTCGGCCTGATACTGAGTAGTGCTCCCAGTCTTAATGACAAAGCCATACGCATTCTACTTCACCCAATCATGATGGTTGTCAAAGCTTGATACCCTGATATGATTGAGTGGAGATAAGAAAGAAGAAGAAGAGAGGAAGATGTGCTATAATTAATTAATTAATTATAACGCACCATCTCTATTTAAGAAACGAAATCATCAAAGCACGAAAATGTTTCTTTCACACATAAAACAAACCATCTTTACTGCGAGGAAAAAATATTGGGAGGGCTTGGCTCATCAGTGACAATTGACAATTAAAAAGAACTTTATTGACCAACTGTCAATTGTCTACACTGACAAAGAGTCAGAATTCAACAAGAGAAGAAACACAAAAGTTCAGATTCAATTAAATTAAAAGTATGCACACAGACGAAGCCCTTACGAAGGGACGCCTGGAAATTTTTCAAGAACCCAGATCTGCCTGGAGTGTGATCAGGTTGGCTCATCAGTGGTGAATCCTCCCAGCGGTTTATCCGATTTAATCTACCAGATCGCGCTTCTTAGAACTCCAAAATTGCATTGGACGATTCTTCTTATATATCCAAGTAAGATAAACACAGAATGAAATAGAAGAACAATTTTTCATTTTTTATTCTGAGGTGAAAAGAGAAGCTTCTTAAAATGTTCAAAAAATAAATAGTTAAAATGTTTAACAGAGCAAACATTTTTAACAACGGAACAAAGTTTATAAATCGGCTCTTTCAGATCGTCAAACACTTATCGAGCTAAAACAAAACAGTAAACAAACAAACAAAAAACTGCGGAGAGGTAACAAACCATATACACCTATCCCCCGATTTACACGGTACTTGTTTTACACGTTTTCGCTTTTACACGGTTTTCCAAATAAGTTTTTTTGTTGTTTTTATCGCACTATACTAAAATGCGATATTCTACTCTATACTACCTATGTTGAAAAGAATATTGGGAGGCTCTGATTCATGAGGGGGCGAACACCTATTCAGATTTGACAGTTTAATATACACCTATCCCTCGATTTACACGTTTTTCTCAGGAACGTATCTACCGTGTAAATCGGGGGATAGGTGTATTCTTAAATAATAAAAAAGGTAAAGTTTGTTTTAAAAAATATAAACATATATAAAGAGGGTGACAGACATTCATCAGCAATAAACCCAACCAATCATTTACATCGGGAGTTATATCAGGGGAATAAGAAGGAGGAAGACACACAATAGCGCAGTTTATATCTTTTAATATGGAAAAGTAAAGAAAGAAAGAAAGAAAATAAACTGTAAGTTTGGTTTACAGGGAACCAATTGGAATGCACGACCAGGTACGGAATACCGATTTGGAATCGTCAAATGGCGAGACGAAAGAATAAAAAAAGAACAAAAAAGAGAAATTTGTGCGCCATAAAAAAAGAAAAGAAAGGAAGTGAGTATAACGGGACGTAAGAGAAAAGCTACAAAAGTATCAATCAATATATAGTTCTTCTTTACCAACACCAAACGATCTCATAAACATTTTTTTCTTTCTGTTTTTTTTTTGTTCTCCGCTATTTTTAACTACTTGGAAGATGAGAGAAGTGTAAACAAAAAAACATGGGGAAGGATATTCGGGGTGTGATTAGGTATCTTGTTTTCTCTTAGGGCCTTCCTCAAATTTACGGACTTTTTTTTCCCTTACATTTATATTTTATACACAAGTTTTGAATACTCTTTCGTGTTATCCATTTTTAAAGAAAGAAAATAATAATTTAGAGATTATATATACAAGGGGGGATCAATAAATAAGGTGAATTATCTTATTTCTTAAAAATTAAAAAATCAAAAATAATTTAAACCACAGAATATTAAAATATAACATCGAGAGACTATTTAAGGTGTTCTGTTCTTTTTTCCCACGCGCGGCGCGAGACTTATAAATAAACTAAAATGGAAGCTCCCTTGAAGGATTGCACCACGCTTGAACAACGTGCAGTTATTCGTTTCTTGAATGCAGAAGGTATTCAAACATCTCAAATATGCCAAAGAATGAAAAATATCTTTGGTGAGTCTTGTTTATCTCAAAAAAACATTTATAAATGGGTTAACGAGTTCAAAAATGGACGAATTACATGTACCGATATTGAGCGACCTGGACGACCAAGTGTTACAGCGACGCCAAGCACGATAAATGCGGTTGAAAACTTAATTTTGGAGGATAGAAAAATATCCATTTTTACCATAGCCGACAATTTGAATATAAGCTATGGAACTGTGCACACCATTATTAAAGAACAATTGCAATTTAGAAAAATATGCTGCAGATGGATTCCACATTTCCTTAATTTAGACCAAAAACTTAACCGTATTCGGGTTTCAAAGGCTCTGTTAAAGCGGTATGAAGAGGAAGGTGATCATTTCCTTGGCCAAATTGTAACTGGAGATGAGAGTTGGTGTTATCATTATGATCCTTCGACAAAGCGTGCATCTATGGAATGGAAACGAGGCGACTCTCCAAGACCAAAAAAAAAAAATCAGGTCTCAAGGTTCGGCCGGTAAAGTTTTGTTAACAATTTTTTGGGATGTTGATGGACCAATCTGTCTTGATTTTTTATTCTCAAGGCAACGTATGAACAGCGACCTTTATTGTGACATTCTTGTAAATAAGCTAAAACCCGGTATAAGAAACAAAAGAAAAGGGAAGCTTAGTAAAGGTGTTCTCTTCCTTCATGATAATGCAAGGCCGCATACATCATGTAAAACTGTATCTACAATCATTAAATTAGGTTTTGAAGTTTTAGAACATCCTGCATATAGTCCAGACCTAGCCCCCTCTGACTATTTCCTTTTTGGACTACTAAAGAAGGAGTTAAAGGGAAAGCGATTTGACTCGGATGAAGATGTCCAGAAAGTGGTGCAAGATATTTTTCACACGCTTCCTAAGAGTGCCTATAAAGAGGGTATTTACAAGTTGCCAGAACGATGGAGACGATGTATAGAAAGCCAAGGTGATTATTTTGAATAAATCAAGTCCTAATTTTTAATATCGTTCTTATTTTTTTTTAATAAATTATAATTCACCTTATTTATTGATCCCACCTTGTATATTACCTACCTTATATATATATATATATATTAAGATTAGAATTATTTTTGTGTTTTGTTGTTGAAAAGAGGTGCAGTCGTGAAAAAGTAACGATAATTATTTACCTTTCAAGTAGATTTTATTTTGAATTACTTGAAGTAAAAATATACATAAAATTATTTATCACTGCAATATAGAATTTATACAATGAATTCTATAATCGTGATTTTAATTAAAAAGGTAGGGTTAACTATATATATTTACAACAATGATAATTAAAGTGGTATGTTTTTGAATCTATGGTCAAATATGTAAAACAGTCAATGAATGAAAATAAAATGTTTTTAAAAAATAAAATAATTGTATTTTAGATTATATAATATATATATATCAAAATTCGAAACTATTATAGACGCTTATGATTCTTTTAAAAAATATACAATTTCTACTGCCCTTACTGCAACGGGAAAAATTAATGAGAGGCTTAAGACCCCGGTTTAAGACCGAAACCAATAAACATTTACTTTCTGGTCTTAAATCAGACTTTAATTATTTATTTTTTTAACACAAAGCTATAACGTGCCATCTATATATATAAAATGAAAGGATTTAAAAGCACGAATGTTTCTTTTATACATAATACAAACTTCTACTGCCCTTATATATACGGTATATGCCTTTATATGTATAGATGGCGCGTTATTGCTTTATGTTAATTTATGCCTAACTGGCCTTGTCTTTATTGTTTGCGGAAGAGCATTGCTTGATGCAAATATTTGAATGTAATTCTGCTGTCCTAAAAGCTTATGTCCATAGTTTTCTTGAGAACCATTTCTGAGATTCCACCCTTCAGTGCTGCGTATATAAGCAGAATCGTCCAATACGGTATTGGAGCTCTGAGAAGCGGTCTGGTGGATTAATTTGGCGAAACCACTGGGAGGGTTCACCACTGATGAGCCAAGCCCTCCCAATATATTTTTTCATCGCAGTAAGGACAGTAGAAGTTTGTATTATGTATAAAAGAAACATTCGTGCTTTTAAATCCTTTCATTTATATTTATTTTTTTGCTACCATAGAGTCGTGACGAATGAAAAATCGAGATAACTGGAAATTACAAACAGTATTAGCCGCGACCTGGGAGCGAAAACAAAATTGTTTCAATGGCCTCGGATTCTTGCAAAAGATCAACCCTCGCCCGAGAATACGAATAACCAAATTGGACCCTGGCACAACGTTTAAGTGTAAAAGTCGAACCACTTTCCACATGTGTAGATATGTAAGGCACCTGCAGAAAAGGCATATTCTACCCACCATGATTATCATGGTGTACTTGGGAAAAGTATCAGCATCATTACTACCATTGAGGAACAAGTAAACAGCATAACAACGACAAAACAAAGAGAGCCAAATAGAAGAGGAACAAACAATCATAACAATGACGAAGAAATAAAGAGAGACAAATAGAAGAGGAACAAACAATCATAACGACGACGAAGAAATAAAGAGAGACAAATAGAAGAGGAATAAGCAATCATAACAACGACGAAGAAATAAAGAGACACAAATAGAAGAGGAATAAGCAATCATAACGTCAAAATAAAGAGAGACAAATAGAAGAGGAATAAGCAATCATAACGTCAAAATAAAGAGAGACAAATAGAAGAGGAATAAGCAATCATAACGTCAAAATAAAGAGAGACAAATAGAAGAGGAATAAGCAATCATAACGTCAAAATAAAGAGAGACAAATAGAAGAGTAACAAACAATCATAGAAGAGGAACAAACAATCATAACGACGACGAAGAAATAAAGAGAGACAAATAGAAGAGGAACAAACAATCATAACAACAATGATACAAAGAGAGACAAATAGAAGAGGAACAAACAATCATAACAATGACGAAGAAATAAAGAGAGACAAATAGAAGAGGAACAAACAATCATAACAACGACGAAGAAATAAAGAGAGACAAATAGAAGAGGAACAAACAATCATAACGACGACGAAGAAATAAAGAGAGACACATAGAGGAATAAACCAACATCATAACAACAATGTAATAAAGAGAGACAAATAGAAGAAGAACAAGCAATCATAACAACGACGAAGAAATAAAGAGAGACAAATAGAGGAATAAACCAACATCATAACAACAATGTAATAAAGAGAGACAAATAGAAGAGGAACAAACAATCATAACAACGACAACAAAACAAAGATAGACACATAGAGGAGAAACAAGCCACCGACAGAAGCTGTAGGAAAGAAGAAGTGAGATTGTGTCCGCCCAGATTACACTCGAGGCAGCAGTGGGGAGATAAGCGGAGGGCGTTAAACCGGGGGATTCGCCGCTTTTAATAGAATTTCGCTCGTTCTTGATTTCCTTTAATTGGGTTTACCTTAATTAGATCCCAGCCGGATGGAATCCAATTTGTGAAGTGGCCTCCCTGGGTGACTGACTCCCCACCCACTTCAACGACGGACCCCCTGGTGCTTGCTCAAGTCTCAAGATTCTGGCGCTTCCTCCATTCTTGTCCAGAATGGACATTTTCAGACGTTTTTCCGTTTTAAATTCTATTGGACTCATTCCTACCATGAGTGAAGTGTGAAGATGAAGGATTTGGGGATACCTAGCTCATCAGTGGTGAACCTTCCCAACAATTTCACCAATTTAATCCACCAGATCCATGCAACAACTATTGTATTATACATTCTACTTATATACAAGTGTCGTGTATATAGTGCCTGTACTTTAAAGATTATACTTATGATAAACGGGGGGTATCTATAATGGTACACTATGCAAAGTTACTTCTATAATTATAGGAATTTCATACATATAGGCTGATCAAAATTCGAAACTATTTTAAAGGCGTAAGATTCTTTTTGAAATTAAACAATTTCTCTCTACTGCCCTTACTGCAATGGAAAAATTAATGGAAGGGCCTTGCTCATCAGCGGTGAACCCTCCCAGCGGTTTCGCCAGTTTATTTTTTCCATTGCAGTTAGGGCGGTAGAAATTGTTTAATTTCAAAGAAAATCTTACGCCTTTAAAATAGTTTCGAATTTTGAAAACAGATGGTGCGCTAGTGCATCATATATGCTGAAGTAGTAAGTTGTAATGATGAGATTGAAATCCTGGTAAACAGGTTGTTGACTTTTTATATATGTATTTTCCAAAACTGGTGTACTTGGAGGGAGAGGTGATGAACCAAAAATATATATATTTTTGAAGATCATTTACTGGTTAGAAGTTTATTTGGTAAAAAATATATATATATATGATAATTTAAACCAATAACCCTATATTATGTAATTTATAACAAGATTGTCATGTTGTATATAGAACTAATTATAAACTACAACTAATTATACGCATAATTGACGTGTGTCCTTGTATCTCCAGATGTAATGTACTGAGGATGAATAAATAAAAGCTGTGTAATAGATTAAAAGCTGAGTTAAGAGCCAGAGAGAGAATCACATGTGACTTCTAAAGATAGATTGGACCCCGACAGTCTGTCGCCAGTGTCCGGTGTCCATCGACACGTGCATGACCCAATTCTCTTTGTCAGAGCGGTCGTATAAAAAGGCCGCGTAGCAACAGCCAGTTCAGTTGAGTTCCAGTAAGTTCCCCATCTGCGTGTCGCCGGTTGTCACCAACTCATCGACGATGTAAAACAGTAAGAAAACTTCTCGATCTCCATCTTTGCTCTTGGCTCGCTTTTTATCTATTCAAGGAACTTCCCTTCTACAACGTGTCGCTTCGTTTTTTTGTGTGTGTGGACATTCCCCAGTTTTCCACTCTGCCTCGACCACGACTGCCTGTACCCTGTGAGAACTGTTAAAGATCCTACAAGGTGCAGAGAGGTACGGGAAAACTCTCCACCCCTGACTGTCCCTCGCGGTTACTACAGGTTTGACCCTCGGTTGCCACAACTTATAGCGAGAGTCGACGAGGTTCTACAACAGGCTTACCAAACACCAACACAATATTACAGCTAGTCGACAGGCTCTCAACACATTATTACAGATAGTCGACAGGATTACCACAACGAAGGAGACCACAACGAAGAAGGTAAAGACTGTCCAGATAGAAAAGAGCCAAGTAGCAAGATGGAGGAGCAAACCAACCCGTCCAACGATACAGCCGAACAAACTATCCCCAAACAAGAAACGACATTGGAAGAGGAGGAAACGTCGCCGCCCCAAGATACCTCCGCAGACCCACTGACACAGATCGCCGATGCCCTGAGTAAGTTACTGGTAGCCCGATTTCCTAGGGAGATAGACGTAAGTCCATACGATGGTACTTTTGAAGCCCAAAGCTTTTTCGACAACTTCGATGCCCAAGCAGACCGAACTGAACTGACCTACACAGATCGCCTACGCAAATTACCCTGCTACCTACAAGGTAAGCCCCTCCAATATTTCCGAAGCCTACGGTTAGATAGGTTATATTATATTGAAGCCCGCCAGAGATTGATAGACTTATTCCCAGCAACGACAGAAGCGTCGTTTGCACGCTTTTTGGCAATCAAAATGACACCCCAAATGTCCCTAGAAAACTACTACCAAAACAAAACTGTTATGGGTATGAAACTCGACCTACCCGCCGACATTTTAATCGAATCTCTGACCGACGGACTACCCGTCGCAGACCAGCGATTAGTCGCAACTGTGCAGCCAAACACCATTAAGGAATGGTTCGACCTAGTGTCAAGAATAACTCAGTGTGCCACCAGTGCAGTGAACCAGCGCCAAGTAGACAAGGCTCCACACCCCACCTACCACAACCCACCACCGCGGTACAACAGCCAGCGGCCATCACGTGTAACATACCCAGTTACACCTCCCCCCTCGCCTTGCAAGTATTGCAATGCCATGCACTGGCACTCCCAGTGTGGACAACGGTTCCCACGGGACCAAACACGCCCAGTCTACAGCGCCCGACCACACACAACCACTGTACCAAAACGTGGTACCCACACCCAGCCCAAGGTCCCACCTCCGAGCCATGTTCCCCAAGTCCAAGCTGCAAGCCAAGACGACTCTGCAAGCCCCGCGAGCAGCTCCACGGTAGGAAAACCTGAAACTTATTTTCGTTGAACAATTAATAATATGGACTGAATTGTCACCAAATGTAAACTTGCCCTTTTTAATAGACACGGGAGCATCTATAAACCTACTTAACTTAGATATTTTAAGAACCATAGAAAATAGATTACCCTATAAAATTATTATCCATCAGTACAGTTTAACTATAAATGCAATAGCCCACAATGTAAATACCCTTGGATATATTTTTTTAAAACTTAAAATCGGTAACCTCACCCAAAAACTAAAATTTTTTATAGTAGAAGCTTCACTACCTTTTGGTATTTTATCTATTAATACCCTTAAAATATTTAAATTAATTATAGATTTTAATAATCTCCAAATTTATCAAAATAATGATGCTCTCCCAACGAATGTCTATAAGTTCACCAAGTGCAAACAGGATTTATGTTCCACTCAACCGAGGGAAACTGATATGTTTACCACTTTCCCCTCGCACCAGTCCTGTTTACACGTGGCGGACTCTACTCCAATTATATGTTCACCCCCTATATCTCCTACCCATGATATTGAGATTTCTATACCTTCTAATGCGGCACCTCAGTTAGAACATTGTCCACACGAACTCCACCGAATTCTATATGAATTCTCACAAGTGTTCTCTACTAATAAATACAATGTGCCCAAATTGAACATACCACCGGTAAAAATCAATACCACCACAGATAAAATAATAGCATTACGCCCATATAGAGTGCCACTACACGACCAACAAGAAATACAAACCCAAATAGAACAAATGCTCCAATATGGAATCATTGCCCCGTCAGTTTCACCTTATGCCAGTCCCATAACGCTTGTTACCAAACGTGACCAAACGAAGCGTTTCTGTATTGATTACAGAAAACTTAATGAAATCATCGCTCCAGACGTACATCCTTTACCCTTAATAGAAACCATTCTTGACAAATTGTCAAAAGCCAAATATTACTCTTCTGTAGATATAGCATCCGCATATTGGCAAGTGGAAATAGAACCTAACTCACGTAATCTACTAGCTTTCGTGACGTTAGATAGTCAGTACGAATTTTGTAGACTTCCTTACGGATTTAAAAATTCACCACAGATATACCATCGTGCCATAAACCAGGTCATGCAAAAATATAAACTAAATTTTGTTACCCATTACTTCGACGATTTCATTATTTTTTCTGACACCCTAGAGGATCATCTACAACACCTACAACAATTTCTAACAGTGTGTCAACACGAAAACATCAAACTTAATTATAATAAATGTTCATTTTTTAAAACAAAAATAGATTTCTTAGGATACACTGTTACCGCAGGTACTTATGCACCGCAGACGCGCAACCATGATACTATAAATGCAATAAAACCACCTAACAATCAAAAAACACTACAATCATTTTTAGGAGCAGTAAACGTTTATAATAAGTTTATAGCAGATTATGCCCGCTTACGAGCACCTTTAAATAAACTACTTAAAAAGGATGTAAAATGGAATTGGAACACAGACTGTCAACAAGCTTTCACCACTCTCAAAGAGAGTTTAACCAGTAAACCAGTACTACACTTGTATCAAGTCGGTTTACCATGCCGCCTTTATTGCGACGCATCCACCCAAGGGATTGCCGGCATACTCAAACAAGTACACCCAGACGGACAAATACATCCTGTGCAATATTTTAGCCGCGCCCTTAGGGCACATGAGAGAAACTACACCGTTTCCGAACTCGAGTGCCTCGCCATCGTCGAAAGTGTAGACAAATTCCGAATATACCTCACCGGTATAAAATTCACCATATACACAGACCACCAAGCTTTACAATGGCTTAAAACTATAAAAAATCCGTCAGGCCGACTATTTAGATGGAGCCTGAGACTATCTACCTATAATTACGAAATACACTACATCAAAGGCAGTCAACAGTATGAGGCAGATTTACTCTCAAGAAACCCCTTTGTAGGATTTATCAGTACTGATATTATAAAACAGCATCAACCAACAGCATCCCCCTTCAACATTGATACAAACGGCTTACATACCATTACCCGAAAAGGTGTAACTAAAATAATAATTCCCGAAACCCTGCAACATACTCTCATGAACAAAGTTCACCAAGAATATAACCACCCAGGCATCTCTCAGATGACCCGCATAATTACTACCCAGTACTACTGGAAAGGTATCTCTAAATCTATAGAAAAATTTGTCAGGTCGTGTCACACCTGCCAAATCATTAAAAGGCCCAAAGGTAAACCCTATGGTGCCCTCGGACAAATTCCACCACCTCAACAACCATTCGACTTAATCTCTATAGATACCATAGCTGGATTTTCGAAATATGGACACTCCAAGACCTATCTACACGTAATAGTGGATCATTTAACGCGATATGCTTGGACCTTTCCATCGAAGTCCACCAGTACCCTAACGTACATTCAAACCCTCAAGACTGTACTACAGCAAGGATCTCCAAAACGTCTGTTATCTGACAGAGCGCCCGCTTTTACCTCAGAAAAATTCCGTAAATTTCTAATAATGCATGGTATACAACCTCTACTAACTACCAGCAATAACCCACAAGCAAACGGTTTAATAGAACGCTTAAATGCGACCATTACAGGCAAGCTCAGACTAGCTTATCTAGAAAATCCGAAAGCTTCCTGGACTCAACTAGTTAAACGCGTCACTCAGACGTACAATAACACACCCCATTCTGTCACAAGTTTTCCACCTACCTACTTAATGTTCAATGTTATCCCCCCAGATCTAAGAACTCATCTTAACCCATATCCCGAGATAAATATAGCTCGAGAGATAGCAAACTCTCGTACTCAAAATAAACATAAAAAAGATAAAGAAACATTTGATAAGCAGCACAGAACACCACATTTCGAAGAGAATGATCTTGTTTTGGTAAAAAATTACAGACATCCCGACACAGGTAAATTAGCACCATATTTTACTGGACCCTACAAAATAATTCAAATTATTTCACCCAATGTCGTTCGAATAGATCGCCCAAATCAGCCACTCAATAGAGATAGTGACACCATACATGTCAATAAATTAAAATATTACACAGAGGATGTGTTGTACATAACACCTCCACAGCCCCGATTCGTTCAACACCCACAGCGATTGCCTCAAGATGTATATTTCATTGAATTCAATCATTTGACTCCAGATATCTTTGAAACACAATATTTCCGAATTATACCGCCTACAAGCTCACAGCCTTTTTTACATTTAAATCCCAGTATTTTCAATTAGGTCAGGAAACAAGTAGAGGCAGAGAGATTTTCCCATAGCCAGCAGAATGACTCATCGCACCGCCAGCAAAAACAAGCAACCCAGCTGAAATGGACACCGGTTGCAGCGGCGTCAGATTAACATGACACCTCCAATTGCAGTAGGCCGTACCTTGGCACAGCAGAATGCTAGATTGTCGTGTCCACCAAATAACCTGTCAATTATCAACTGATTGACTTACCAATCATTACCCAATTTACTTATTAACTTGAACTTTAATATTGAATTATCATAAAACTTTATATCTTTAATTATCATCATGTGTTTTACAACTTTTACATTGTTTGCACGCCCAGTGTGGAATTTTTTTTTGACGCAAAAGAACAATCATTCAATTATATGACTTTTGGGTACGCTTTTAATATGAACAAACACAACATTACCGGCTCATTCGTTAGGAATAAAAAAGAATTTAACCTCTCATTTCTCCATAGGTAACGCAATGTTACATGGAGAAAAGATCTGTTAAATTAATAGTTTAAATGATTTTTTCCCAAGCGTAACAAGCCGGCGTTTGGGTAGGCTCACCTAAAAATTTTGCAGACCAAACTGTATAAAACGCTCTGCAATCTTTTTAGCGCCTAAGACATGCACTATACACTTCATGTATCCAAAGTCCCCATCTTCCACTACACTACATCATTTTTAGGGATCAAGATCGCTCCCCGTCTGGTCTCACATAATATAATCGGGAAGATCTGGCAAAGACCAACTTCTCAGACCGGACCAAAGCGACATAGGGCCACATTGCCTCCCCATAGGTCAAACTAAAGACACCAATAATCTTGGACCTACACCTAGACATTGTGTGAATATGTTCCTTTCTTTTTTTTTCAGGAACGAATATTTTTTGTTTTCTTTTAACTTTTCTTCAAAAGAGACATTTTTTGCTCCATTTGTTACTACTTAACATTTATCTAATTATTATATCTTCTATATTTTGCTAATTCATTATTATATCTTTTATATATTACTAATTCTAATTATTATATCTTTTATATTTTGCTAATTCATTATTATGTCTTTTGTATATTACATGTTTGATTTTATCCCCTTATACTGTTGTTATCCACAATCATATTTCTATCTTTTTATTCACTATATTTTTGTTTAAATAACTTTATTATATGACAATGTTTATCATCAACTATCGGGCATCTACAACAATCGTTTTTCAATAATCCTACTTACTAACTAATTCCCTATACTTTCTCACTACCTATTTCAGCCATTGCTTCGAACGATAGTAGAAACGACAGCACTGCTTGACAATTTTTCTTTTGATTTCGTAATTCAACAAACTCTTTGAAAACACCGTTCCCCAGAAGTACAAGTCTCGACTTTTTGGTCTGAACACGTTTCAAAAGTTTATTTCAATCATCCGCAGAGCACATCACCAACGCATGCACCAAGCGTTCACTTTTTTTCAACTTTCAATTTTTTTCAGCTCTAGCGGACCACAATCAACCTTTGATTTCAAGTCAAGTCAGACCACCTACTGTCGCTCCAACAATTCTACTTATCGCATGGCTCTACCACCCCTTTCAATCATATTAAGTCTTTTTCTTCAACAACTTTTCAACCCAATAACCCTACAATTGTGACAAAGCACTGTAACCTTATACAGGATCGCAGGTGAAACATTGCCTAGGAGGACGCACAAGTCTATATCCTCGCTTTGCACCTGGATCTCAGTATTTGATTGTCTGTGCAACACTTACAATTGCATATTCTTCAACCCCTAACCCTTTCCAACGCCCGCCAACAATCTCTTAGAACATCATCATTTTTTTTAGCAAACAAAGGTTTACCTACAGTTCTCTTTTATAATGGATATCATAACTTTTAAATTAAACATAAGTTTTATTTTTATAATTTTCAGATATAGCCAAATAAACATCTTGTTATAGCCCTTTTCCCTCACAGTTTTAATTAATTAAAATAAATTCTAATTACTTACCTGTGTTAGAGAGGCTTTACCCGCTTAAACCCGGATAAACCATTTCACTCACGGGGCCCATCTATGATAATTTAAACCAATAACCCTATATTATGTAATTTATAACAAGATTGTCATGTTGTATATAGAACTAATTATAAACTACAACTAATTATACGCATAATTGACGTGTGTCCTTGTATCTCCAGATGTAATGTACTGAGGATGAATAAATAAAAGCTGTGTAATAGATTAAAAGCTGAGTTAAGAGCCAGAGAGAGAATCACATGTGACTTCTAAAGATAGATTGGACCCCGACAGTCTGTCGCCAGTGTCCGGTGTCCATCGACACGTGCATGACCCAATTCTCTTTGTCAGAGCGGTCGTATAAAAAGGCCGCGTAGCAACAGCCAGTTCAGTTGAGTTCCAGTAAGTTCCCCATCTGCGTGTCGCCGGTTGTCACCAACTCATCGACGATGTAAAACAGTAAGAAAACTTCTCGATCTCCATCTTTGCTCTTGGCTCGCTTTTTATCTATTCAAGGAACTTCCCTTCTACAACGTGTCGCTTCGTTTTTTTGTGTGTGTGGACATTCCCCAGTTTTCCACTCTGCCTCGACCACGACTGCCTGTACCCTGTGAGAACTGTTAAAGATCCTACAAGGTGCAGAGAGGTACGGGAAAACTCTCCACCCCTGACTGTCCCTCGCGGTTACTACAGGTTTGACCCTCGGTTGCCACAACTTATAGCGAGAGTCGACGAGGTTCTACAACAGGCTTACCAAACACCAACACAATATTACAGCTAGTCGACAGGCTCTCAACACATTATTACATATATGTCATAATTTGTATAGTTAATGCCAAGAGATATAATTTATTTCCGTCAAACTAAGTATGTAAATATGTTACGCTTGTATTAAAATGTAAATATGTAAATTCATCCATGTATAAAAGCTGGACAAAAAATAAAGGTGGCAGACATCGCGGGTGCGCTGTTCGCTAGGCATAACGGCTGCGCCTCTTCATTTAGCTACGACATATATATATGGCTACATCAACCAATCTTTTTTTTTTTTTTTATTTTGTTCCCGACTTTTGAGTGAATCGCTCTCACTCTACTCCGGAGAGAATGATTATTTTGTCCTTATTCATTCCCCTGAGGGTAGTTACCAAAACGTCGGGAACTAAAAAAAAAAATGGTTGATGCATCTATAAAAAGGGATTGTTTTAATGCAATTTTTAGCCGGAGAGAGGTGGTACCTTCCGTGTTAGCCATCAGTAGTGGTCAAAGCTAGGTTATATTGTAGGGGAAGAGGACATCCATATGGAAAAGACACCTCAGTTAGCCGGTATTGTGATCAGGGTGCATGGACCGATCTGATCTGCTCCATGGACAAGACACCACCACCACCTCAGTTAGCCGGTATTGTGATCAGGGTGAATGGACCGATCTGATCTGCTCCATGGACAATACACCACCACTATCTCAGTTGGCCGGTATTGTGATCAGGGTGCATGGACCGATCTGATCTGCTCCATGGACAAGACACCACCACCAACTCAGTTGGCCGGTATTGTGATCAGGGTGAATGGACCGATCTGATCTGCTCCATGGACAAGACACCACCACCACCTCAGTTAGCCGGTATTGTAATCAGGGTGCATGGACCGATCTGATCTGTTCTATGGAAAATACACCATCACCATCAATCCAGAAGAGGACATCCATACGGAAAAGGTACCCCAGTTAGCCGGTATTGTAATCAGGGTGCATGGACCGATCTGATCTACTCCATGGACAAGACACCACCACCATCAATCCAAAAGAGGACATCCATATGGACAAGACACCACCACCACCTCAGTTAGCCGGTATTGTGATCAGGGTGAATGGACCGATCTGATCTGCTCCATGGACAATACACCACCACTACCTCAGTTAGCCGGTATTGTAATCAGGGTGAATGGACCGATCTGATCTGCTCCATGGACAAGACACCACCATCACCTCAGTTGACCGTTATTGTGATCAGGGTGCACAGACCGATCTGATCTGCTCCATGGACAAGACACCATCACCTCAGTTGACCGTTATTGTGATCAGGGTGCATGGACCGATCTGATCTGCTCCATGGACAATACACCACCACTATCTCAGTTAGCCGGTATTGTGATCAGGGTGAATGGACCGATCTGATCTGCTCCATGGACAATACACCACCACTACCTCAGTTAGCCGGTATTGTGATCAGGGTGAATGGACCGATCTGATCTGCTCCATGGACAAGACACCACCACTACCTCAGTTGGCCGTGATTGTGATCAGGGTGCATGGACCGATCTGATCTGCTCCATGGACAATACACCACCACTACCTCAGTTAGCCGGTATTGTGATCAGGGTGAATGGACCGATCTGATCTGCTCCATGGACAATACACCACCACTACCTCAGTTAGCCGGTATTGTAATCAGGGTGAATGGACCGATCTGATCTGCTCCATGGATAAAGACACCACTACCATATTGTAGGGGTATATATATATAGGATAGAGAGGTGGATACTAACGTTATCAACAGCGGAGCAGCATTTAGGCTTAACCTTGGTTTCTCCAGCGGCTTGGATTTCTGTACCGGCGCTGCTCTCGGTGTGTCCGTCCGTGGATTCCCGCAGCAACCAACCGGGCCATTCCCCTGCAGTACTGGAAACCACACCTCATTCAGACACTCCAACAACACGAGTGCAAAAAAGAAAAAAAAAAGTAGAGAAAGGTGATAAGAGAAAAACTCCAAGAAACCGAGAGAAAGATAATCTTTTTGAAATCTGCAACACGTATACCCTATATTACCTATATTTCAGTTAGCTGAACGCCAATATTTTTATAGGTATTATAACATATTAACACCACAGAGAATACGTTGTTATACCTTGAAAAAAAGGTTGGCGTTCAGCCACACAACTGAAATATTGGTAAATAAATTATATTTCGATTCAACATATATTCTTTAAATTATCGATCTATTTATGGATTGCTTTATTTTCAAAACCTTAATTATAATAAATATAAAAATGTGCCTGCCGGTATAAGAGAGAAAGCATCTTGTAATGGACATATAGGAAAATTTAACGCCGTATAATAAACGGTGATTGAATTTATTTGAGAGAAATCTCAAAAAGGCTTCCTTTCTCTAATGCTTTCTAAAATGGATATAGAAACGACAATTGACCAATTTCAATTAGAATTAAAAGTATTCGGCAAAATATGTATAGAAACTAATTGTTGAACTATTTTTTAAAATTCCAAAAAATATAGTACACAAAAATGTGGCCATTAAAGTGTAAAAAGTTGTTATTAAAGAACAAAATGTTGTACTTAAAGTGTAAGATGTGGTGATTAAAGTGTAAAATGTTGTTATTAAAGTGTAAAATGTTGTGATTAAAGTGTAAGATGTGGTGATTAAAGTTTAAAATGTTGTGATTAAAGTGTAAAATGTTGTGATTAAAGTGTAAAATGTTGTAATTATAATGAAAAATGTTGTTATTAAAGTGTGAAATGTGGTGATTAAAGTTTAAAATGTTGTGATTAAAGTGTAAAATGTTGCAATTAAAGTGTAAAATGTTGTAATTAAAGTGTAAAATGTTGTAATTATAATAAAAAATGTAATTAAAGTGTAAAATGTTGTAATTAAAGTGTAAAATGTTGTAATTATAATCAAAAATGTTGTAATTAAAGTGTAAAATGTTGTAATTATAATAAAAATGTTGTAATTAAAGTGTAAAATGTTGTAATTATAATCAAAAATGTTGTAATTAAAGTGTAAAATGTTGTAATTATAATCAAAAATGTGGTTATTAAAGTGTAAAATGTTGTAATTATAATCAAAAATGTTGTAATTAAAGTGTAAAATGTTGTAATTATAATCAAAAATGTTGTAATTAAAGTGTAAAATGTTGTAATTATAATCAAAAATGTTGTAATTAAAGTGTAAAATGTTGTAATTATAATCAAAAATGTTGTAATTAAAGTGTAAAATGTTGTAATTATAATCAAAAATGTTGTAATTAAAGTGTAAAATGTTGTAATTATAATCAAAAATGTTGTAATTAAAGTGTAAAATGTTGTAATTATAATAAAAAATGTTGTAATTAAAGTGTAAAATGTTGTAATTATAATCAAAAATGTTGTAATTAAAGTGTAAAATGTTGTAATTATAATCAAAAATGTTGTAATTAAAGTGTAAAATGTTGTAATTATAATAAAAAATGTTGTAATTAAAGTGTAAAATGTTGTAATTATAATCAAAAATGTTGTAATTAAAGTGTAAAATGTTGTAATTATAATCAAAAATGTTGTAATTAAAGTGTAAAATGTTGTAATTATAATAAAAAATGTTGTAATTAAAGTGTAAAATGTTGTAATTAAAGTGTAAAATGTTGTAATTAAAGTGTAAAATGTTGTAATTATAATCAAAAATGTTGTAATTAAAGTGTAAAATGTTGTAATTAAAGTGTAAAATGTTGTAATTATAATTAAAAATGTTGTAATTAAAGTGTAAAATGTTGTAAATATAATAAAAAATGTTGTAATTAAAGTGTAAAATGTTGTAATTAAAGTGTAAAATGTTGTAATTATAATAAAAAATGTTGTAATTATAATAAAAAATGTTGTAATTAAAGTGTAAAATGTTGTAATTATAATCAAAAATGTTGTAATTAAAGTGTAAAATGTTGTAATTAAAGTGTAAAATGTTGTAATTATAATAAAAAATGTTGTAATTATAATAAAAAATGTTGTAATTAAAGTGTAAAATGTTGTAATTAAAGTGTAAAATGTTGTAATTATAATCAAAAATGTTGTAATTAAAGTGTAAAATGTTGTAATTATAATAAAAAATGTTGTAATTAAAGGGTAAAATGTTGTAATTATAATCAAAAATGTTGTAATTAAAGTGTAAAATGTTGTAATTATAATCAAAAATGTTGTAATTAAAGTGTAAAATGTTGTAATTATAATCAAAAATGTTGTAATTAAAGTGTAAAATGTTGTAATTATAATAAAAAATGTTGTAATTAAAGTGTAAAATGTTGTAATTATAATGAAAAATGTTGTAATTAAAGTGTAAAATGTTGTAATTAAAGTGTAAAATGTTGTAATTAAAGTGTAAAATGTTGTAATTAAAGTGTAAAATGTTGTAATTATAATCAAAAATGTTGTAATTAAAGTGTAAAATGTTGTAATTATAATCAAAAATGTTGTAATTAAAGTGTAAAATGTTGTAATTAAAGTGTAAAATGTTGTAATTATAATAAAAAATGTTGTAATTAAAGTGTAAAATGTTGTAATTAAAGTGTAAAATGTTGTAATTATAATAAAAAATGTTGTAATTAAAGTGTAAAATGTTGTAATTATAATCAAAAATGTTGTAATTAAAGTGTAAAATGTTGTAATTATAATCAAAAATGTTGTAATTAAAGTGTAAAATGTTGTAATTATAATCAAAAATGTTGTAATTAAAGTGTAAAATGTTGTAATTATAATAAAAAATGTTGTAATTAAAGTGTAAAATGTTGTAATTATAATCAAAAATGTTGTAATTAAAGTGTAAAATGTTAACCCCAAGGAGAATCCTCTGTAAGACCTGTGTGTCTTAATAAAGGCTTTTGTGTGTGTGAAGTGTAAAATGTTGTAATTATAATCAAAAATGTTGTAATTAAAGTGTAAAATGTTAACCCCAAGGAGAATCCTCTGTAAGACCTGTGTGTCTTAATAAAGGCTTTTGTGTGTGTGAAGTGTAAAATGTTGTAATTATAATCAAAAATGTTGTAATTAAAGTGTAAAATGTTGTAATTATAATCAAAAATGTTGTAATTAAAATCAAAAATGTTGTAATTAAAGTGTAAAATGTTGTAATTATAATAAAAAAATGTTGTAATTAAAGTGTAAAATGTTGTAATTATAATCAAAAATGTTGTAATTAAAGTGTAAAATGTTGTAATTATAATCAAAAATGTTGTAATTAAAGTGTAAAATGTTGTAATTATAATCAAAAATGTTGTAATTAAAGTGTAAAATGTTGTAATTAAAGTGTAAAATGTTGTAATTATAATCAAAAATGTTGTAATTAAAGTGTAAAATGTTGTAATTATAATAAAAAATGTTGTAATTAAAGTGTAAAATGTTGTAATTATAATCAAAAATGTTGTAATTAAAGTGTAAAATGTTGTAATTATAATCAAAAATGTTGTAATTAAAGTGTAAAATGTTGTAATTATAATCAAAAATGTTGTAATTAAAGTGTAAAATGTTGTAATTATAATCAAAAATGTTGTAATTAAAGTGTAAAATGTTGTAATTATAATAAAAATGTTGTAATTAAAGTGTAAAATGTTGTAATTAAAGTGTAAAATGTTGTAATTAAAGTGTAAAATGTTGTAATTATAATCAAAAATGTTGTAATTAAAGTGTAAAATGTTGTAATTATAATCAAAAATGTTGTAATTAAAGTGTAAAATTTTGTAATTATAATCAAAAATGTTGTAATTAAAGTGTAAAATGTTGTAATTAAAGTGTAAAATGTTGTAATTATAATAAAAAATGTTGTAATTATAATAAAAAATGTTGTAATTAAAGTGTAAAATGTTGTAATTATAATCAAAAATGTTGTAATTAAAGTGTAAAATGTTGTAATTATAATAAAAAATGTTGTAATTAAAGTGTAAAATGTTGTAATTATAATCAAAAATGTTGTAATTAAAGTGTAAAATGTTGTAATTATAATCAAAAATGTTGTAATTAAAGTGTAAAATGTTGTAATTATAATCAAAAATGTTGTAATTAAAGTGTAAAATGTTGTAATTATAATAAAAAATGTTGTAATTAAAGTGTAAAATGTTGTAATTATAATAAAAATGTTGTAATTAAAGTGTAAAATGTTGTAATTAAAGTGTAAAATGTTGTAATTAAAGTGTAAAATGTTGTAATTAAAGTGTAAAATGTTGTAATTAAAGTGTAAAATGTTGTAATTATAATCAAAAATGTTGTAATTAAAGTGTAAAATGTTGTAATTATAATCAAAAATGTTGTAATTAAAGTGTAAAATGTTGTAATTAAAGTGTAAAATGTTGTAATTATAATAAAAAATGTTGTAATTAAAGTGTAAAATGTTGTAATTAAAGTGTAAAATGTTGTAATTATAATCAAAAATGTTGTAATTAAAGTGTAAAATGTTGTAATTATAATCAAAAATGTTGTAATTAAAGTGTAAAATGTTGTAATTATAATCAAAAATGTTGTAATTAAAGTGTAAAATGTTGTAATTATAATAAAAAATGTTGTAATTAAAGTGTAAAATGTTGTAATTATAATAAAAAATGTTGTAATTAAAGTGTAAAATGTTGTAATTATAATCAAAAATGTTGTAATTAAAGTGTAAAATGTTGTAATTATAATCAAAAATGTTGTAATTAAAGTGTAAAATGTTGCAATTATAATAAAAAATGTTGTAATTAAAGTGTAGAATGTTGTAATTATAATCAAAAATGTTGTAATTAAAGTGTAAAATGTTGTAATTAAAGTGTAAAATGTTGTAATTAAAGTGTAAAATGTTGTAATTATAATAAAAAATGTTGCAATTAAAGTGTAAAATGTTGTAATTATAATCAAAAATGTTGTAATTAAAGTGTAAAATGTTGTAATTATAATCAAAAATGTTGTAATTAAAGTGTAAAATGTTGTAATTATAATCAAAAATGTTGTAATTAAAGTGTAAAATGTTGTAATTATAATAAAAAATGTTGTAATTAAAGTGTAAAATGTTGTAATTATAATCAAAAATGTTGTAATTAAAGTGTAAAATGTTAACCCCAAGGAGAATCCTCTGTAAGACCTGTGTGTCTTAATAAAGGCTTTTGTGTGTGTGAAGTGTAAAATGTTGTAATTATAATAAAAAATGTTGTAATTAAAGTGTAAAATGTTGTAATTATAATCAAAAATGTTTTAATTAAAGTGTAAAATGTTGTAATTATAATAAAAAATGTTGTAATTAAAGTGTAAAATGTTGTAATTATAATCAAAAATGTTGTAATTAAAGTGTAAAATGTTGTAATTATAATCAAAAATGTTGTAATTAAAGTGTAAAATGTTGTAATTATAATCAAAAATGTTGTAATTAAAGTGTAAAATGTTGTAATTAAAGTGTAAAATGTTGTAATTATAATCAAAAATGTTGTAATTAAAGTGTAAAATGTTGTAATTATAATAAAAAATGTTGTAATTAAAGTGTAAAATGTTGTAATTATAATCAAAAATGTTGTAATTAAAGTGTAAAATGTAATTATAATCAAAAATGTTGTAATTAAAGTGTAAAATGTTAACCCCAAGGAGAATCCTCTGTAAGACCTGTGTGTCTTAATAAAGGCTTTTGTGTGTGTGAAGTGTAAAATGTTGTAATTATAATAAAAAATGTTGTAATTAAAGTGTAAAATGTTGTAATTATAATCAAAAATGTTTTAATTAAAGTGTAAAATGTTGTAATTATAATAAAAAATGTTGTAATTAAAGTGTAAAATGTTGTAATTATAATCAAAAATGTTGTAATTAAAGTGTAAAATGTTGTAATTATAATCAAAAATGTTGTAATTAAAGTGTAAAATGTTGTAATTAAAGTGTAAAATGTTGTAATTATAATAAAAAATGTTGTAATTAAAGTGTAAAATGTTGTAATTATAATCAAAAATATTGTAGTTAAAGTGTAAAATGTTGTAACTAAAGTGTAAAATGTTGTTATTATAATCAAAAATGAAAATTGCAATTATACCGCGAATGTTTCTTTTAAACAAAAATCGAATTTTATTTTAAAGAGAAATAACGACCATTTCTAACTTTAAGGATGAAGTATGAAAGGGTGAAAATATGAAGAGTAATGGCGAACGGAAAAATAAAAGTGTCCAGGGGCGGGAATCGAACCTAAGACCTTCCACTTACCGGGCAGATGCCATGTCCACTAGGCTACCCTGGACATATCTTTCCGTTCGTAAATATTATATAAAGTAATTTAAAATACAATATTTTCGTTTTACAATCATCAGCCGCGTTATATTGTATTTTAAATTACTTTATATAATATTTACGAACGGAAAGATATGTCCAGAGTAGCCTAGTGGACATGGCATCTGCCCGGTAAGCGGAAGGTCGTGGGTTCGATTCCCGCCCCTGGACACTTTTATTTTTCCGTTCGCCATTACTCTTCATATTTTCACCCTTTCATACTTCATCCTTAAATTTAGAAATGGTCGTTATTTCTCTTTAAAATAAATTTCGATTTTTGTTTAAAAGAAACATTCGCGGTATAATTGCAATTTTCGTTTTACAATCATCAGCCGCGTTATATTGTATTTTAAATAATCAAAAATGTTGTAATTAAAAGTGTAAAATGTTGTAATTAAAGTGTAAAATGTTGTAATTAAATATTGTAATTAAATGGAATGTTGCCATTAAAGCGTAAAAAGTTGTTATTAAAGTGTAAACGTGTATTTTTGAAGTATAAAACTGCTTTTATTAAGGTATAAAATGTTGTTATAATTGCATTATACAATGGTATCTCAAAGTGTACAAAAAACCCTCTATATATGTAAATAATTATAAAGTATTACATATATATATATATAAGAGAGAGGAAAATTTGTGTAGAGGAGAAAATTCTATCCTCCGGATTGTATTCCTTCCCCAAAATTTCCTTTTCTTCCCCGCTGAAGGGCAAATAATTAAATCTCAAGTTTTCATTAACAGGATTAAGGACTTAAGATTTTTCTTAGACTCGTTATCAAACTTTGTGTGTGTGTGTGCTTAACCAAGGTTTGTTAACACCCTGGTTAAAATTAATCTTCTTCTTTTTTGTGTTTAAAATCTTCTTTTATTCTGATATAAAATTATCGGAAATATGTAATTAAAATACATATTCTTTGAAGAGATTTGTATATTGTGTTTTATTTAATAAATTATTGATAAATTTGGGAGGAAAATGGTAAGAAACTTCAAATATAATATCTTCCAAAGAATATATTGATACCAAAAAAGACACCTCTCCCTTTAATTATGATTCAGAACGACGCACTTGTTCATCATCCTAGAGAAAAACTTTACTAGTCATGATAAGGTATAAATCACAACATCAGTTTTGGTAAATTCAGACAAAAAACCAACAACCTGTATTCAATGCTTTCGGGCTACAGCCCTCATCAGTACAGGGACGGCTTTGATTTCATAACATCCTACGAGAGGGGTTATAATATCGGTCGAATTGTACCAAAGAGGTGTTTAAGCTGGTGAAAAGGGGTGATGAACCAAGTACATCGTTTTGATGTATATTTAAAGGGAGAGGTGCCTCTTTTGGTACATGAATATCATCATCACGCATATTTGTAAAACGACATTTGAAATACCATCCCGCATGTGTTTCTTTTCAACGAAAAAATCAAAATTCATTTCAAGGAGAAATAACGATTATTTCTAACCTTTTGGATGAGGTATGAAAGGGTGAATTGTGAAGAGTAATGATAAACGGAAAAAAAAAAGTGCCCAGGGATGGGAATCGAACCCACAGTGTTCCGCTTACCGGGCAGATGGGTTCGATTCCCATCCCTGGACACTTTTATTTTTCCGTTTATCATTAGTCTTCACAATTCACCCTTTCATACCTCATCCAAAAGGTTAGAAATAATCGTTATTTATCCTTGAAATGAATTTCGATTTTTTCGTTGAAAAGAAACACATGCGGGATGGTATTTCAAATGTCGTTTTACAATCATAAGCCGCATTATATTATATTGTAATATATACTCAGCTATATATATGTTGTAATCTAGGCTGAAAATTGGCTCTTGCCATTCTACCAGCTTAAACATCTGTTTGGTAAATTCGACCGATTCCATAACTTCTCCCGTAGGATGTTTCCCCGGGCAGTTGGCGATCTATGGATATACTTCAGAAGCCTTGTGGGAAACCTATATGTAACTATGTTATTAAATCACACTACTGATGAGGGCTATAGTCTGAAACTATGGTATACAAGTAAAGTTGTGCTGTTTTTTTCGAATAAACCAAAGCTGGCATTATGGCATATTAACAGACTTGGATATGTGCTTTCTGATTGTTGTTGTTATGTACATTGAAGAGCCTCAGATATCTCCATACATCTCTATCACAGCAATGTCCTCTATCTTGGATGTGTAAACTGCTGCTCTGGGTCCATGTCAATTTTCTGCAAGGTGCTTTCTGGTCATGGAGATAAAATAAATATTTATTTAAAAATGTTTTTTAAAAGTTAAAAGGTTTTATAATATGTTTATTAAAAAGGGAGAGGTACCTTTTTTACACATTAATTTCATCCTCCTGCGTTTTAACACTAAAGTCTATTTGTCTTGAAAGAACTAGTCTTTTAAAAGTTAATATATTTTTTGAAAAATTATTTTTTAGCTCTAAATATAGTATCCTTGTAACTCTCACCGCTATATAGACTCTAAAATATATATGGAGATAATACTTTAAAAACATATATTAATTTCAAATTTATATAGTAAATACATTTTTTACCTTTTTAAAATATTGACTTTATTTTGCAATCAATTTTAAAATATAAACCATAAATATTTATAAAATATTATATATGTTAATAATTATATATTTGGTTATAAATTTTACAATGGGATTATAACGATGTTTTTTTGTATTTATTATATCTTTTGTTTTCATATTTATACAGTTTTTAATATGAAAAATACTTATATCTTTTGTTTTCATATTTATACAGTTTTTAATATGAAAAATACTTTTATCTTTTGTTTTCATATATATACAGTTTTTAATATGAAAAATACTTATATCTTTTGTTTTCATATTTATACAGTTTTTAATATGAAAAATACTTATATCTAAATTGTGAATTTAGACATTTAAGAATTTTAAACATACAGGTGTATATAGATATAAAATGATTTATGTGCTACATGCAATGAAATGTGCTACATTTTCAAATATTTTACATATAATATAAAATTTTATTGTAAATCTATATATTTATACTTATGTGATGCATAAAATATATGAATAATTATGCTAATATAATAAGGGGCGCGTGAAACATTATTTAAAATATATTTTATATGATTTCTTTTAAGAATATTTTAAAGAGTACTTACCCATCTTCTTTTCTTCTTCTACGAAATAAATTAACCAATCTTCTAAAACCTCTTCTTATGCCAAAACATCGAAACATTGGTTTAAATGCCAATTATAAAATTTATTTTGTTTGAAACATATAATTTTGACAACAAATATAATGCGTTTGGATTTTTATTGATATAATAACTATTATTGATTTAGAAAAAAAACTATTTTTCATATATAATTATCAGTATTATAATTGTTTTAATAATGAATTTAAAAAAATATTTGTGATGTTTTATAAAATATATGAGTTTAAAAATATTTAAAATATAGGCAGTTTAATAAAGCGGAAAAATGAAAACATGCCCTTATTTTAAAATCAAATATATTCAAAGATATTTGTCTTATTTAAATTTATGGATATTCTAAAGAGGAATTTAAGTTTTGATTTATATTTCATATTTCCATCTGTATTCGACAAATCCTAAATGTATTCCACCTTAAATTTTTACTTAACATTAAGATATATAAATTATATGTCAAATATATAACACAAGGAAAATAGATTGTTAAATATCTTTTGTATAAATAATTGTGAACACAATATTTGTAATATAGGTTTTGCAATTTTAAGACAACATTTTTATACTTAATAACAACATTTTATACTTCAATAACCACATTTTCATTTTTAAATAGTATTTTTATAATTTAAAAAATATTTACTATAGATATTTTTAGGTTCTATCGAAATACTTTTATTTTATTTGGAATTGATCTACTTTAAACATTTTTTATATATTATTTAATTAAGCATTAGAAATAAATAATTTGAGATTTTCTGAAGTAAAATAGCGTTAAATTTATTCTATATTTCCGATACACATTCTGGGTAAAATCAATGTCAAAGTGGAGTGTCAAGATATTACTTACAAACTTAGAGCGAAGAGGCTCCAATGACTTTACATCGTCTGTATCACTCTGAACCTCTGAATCTTGATCCGACCGCTGGCTAGTTAGTCCTGGCGACAGCGACTCCATATAACCTCTGTCTCGTACAACCTCCGAGATTATGGCACTGGGACCTGCTCCTCTTGAGTGCTCGGGTTGACGCTCTCCATCTCCACTCTCATCTTCCTCACCATTCCTCCACCTTTTTCTAATTTCGAAGTGGATTGAAGCCATCCCAATGAGAGAGACCACCACACGCAAAACCATTGAGCAACTACGGCGACTTTTTTCTTCCTATGGTCTACCGGAGGAACTTGTATCTGATAATGGACCTCAGTTTACTGGTAGTGAAATGAAAGGTTTTCTGGAAGGAAATGGAATTAAACAAACATTGATCCCGGCGTACCACCCGCAAAGTAATGGCTTGGCTGAAAGAGCGGTTAGAACAATTAAGACTGCCCTGGATAAAAATAAAAGGAAAATTGGGGATACCATTCAAGACACCTTATCAAAAGTTCTTCTGGCATATCGAAGCACCCCGCATGTGACAACGGGAAAGACTCCATCAGAGCTCTTTATTGGGCGTGCGCTTCGAACCAGAGTATCGTTGATACATCCCAGCTTGACATCTAGAGTTAGGGACCAGCAAGCCAGGCAAATGAAGTATGATCGGCGAACCCAATTGGAAGAATTCCAGATAGATGATTTAGTGTGGTGTAAAAACTTTAGAGGTGGTGATAAATGGATCCCGGGAAAAATTGTGGGCAAGAAGGGAACTAGAGTCTACACCATTTTGATCCACGGACAGGTAAAGGCCTATCACAGGGATCAAATTAGAAAAAGGTGGAGGAATGGTGAGGAAGATGAGAGTGGAGATGGAGAGCGTCAACCCGAGCACTCAAGAGGAGCAGGTCCCAGTGCCATAATCTCGGAGGTTGTACGAGACAGAGGTTATATGGAGTCGCTGTCGCCAGGACTAACTAGCCAGCGGTCGGATCAAGATTCAGAGGTTCAGAGTGATACAGACGATGGAAAGTCATTGGAGCCTCTTCGCTCGCTGGACCCCGAGGCCTTGAAAGAGGAGGGTCCTGTCCTAAGGCGGAACCCACCTAGAGCGAGGAGACCGCCTGTGAGATTTCGTGTTTGAAGAGAGAAGATGGTGATATATAGCTAGCAATAAATATGTATATATATATGTTTCTATGAAAATGTTAATCTGCAAGACGCAGGTTATCATCATCCCTTTTTGATTTGTTTTTGTCACTTTTTGGCGTTCCGAAAATAAACAATAAAAGGCTGTATCAGACTTTATTAAGACAATAAAGATTTGCTAAAAATAAATGTGTACGAAGATGTTGCACACATGTTTCCCATTAATTAAAATTATATTCAACAAAGATGCATATATTGGATTTATAATTTGTTTATTGTTCCAATATTTCATGTTGAATAAAAACATCGCACAAGTTAGAATTTTGGTTTAGATATTTCTCCATCACATTTACGTCGAGTTAAAATGTTCTAATTAATAATATCATTCAACGTTGAATATATTTATTAGTTTTCAATGGTAATAATAGGTTTTGAACTTTTAAAACCTTATTTTACACTTTAATGGCAACATTTTATACTTTTCTTGAAGTTGCCTGGTCGACATTCATATTTCTCAAAATAAGAGACACCTCGGCTAGAAAAAAAGTTATATTTTCTCGACGTTTCAAAAATAATCTTATGACTTCGTCATGGAAAAATAAAAATAAAGAATTTGGCAAAGCGTTATAATAATAAAAAAAAAAACATTTAAAAATAATTTTCATAAAATTCAGATGGTTTCAGACTATGGCCCTCATCAGTACAGGGACGGCTTCGATTTCATAACATTCTACGAGAGGGGTTATGGAATCGGTCGAAAAAAGAGTTTAAGCTGTTGAATTGACAAGGGCTGATTTTCAGAGGATACAATATAACATATATAAAGTTGCGGGAGGAAGATATTCATGTAGCCAGAAGGGCAACTCTCCCTTTAATTGTGCATCAGAACGATTTATTATGCTCATCATCCTAGTAAAGAATGAATCACAATACCAGTTTATCACCACTAGTAAAATATTTGCTAGGTTGATGAGGAAAATGAAGGGGGTCTCATAGGAATCGAAGCCGTCCCTGTACTGATGAGGGACATAGCCTGAAATCATGGTATACTGGTTGTTGGCTTTTGTCTGAATTTGCTGGTGTTGTAGCTCATTCTTCATTACCACTAGTAAATCTTATACAAGAGTTATGAACAAAATGAATCGTTCTGATACATAATTAAAGGAAGAGAATTCTCCTTTAGGTATATATATATATCGTATATTTTAAACTGTATAATAATGACACTTTTAGTATATGTCACATATCTTCCAATTAGTTAAAGCCGATACCTTATAAGATCCTACCCTTCTATTGAAATGTACACTGTTTCTATTTACTACCACCCCATATTTTGTATATAAACTATTTGTATTTAACCCACCTACTTGTATGTAAAACTAAAAATTATTAAAGATACTCTTCCCTCATCGAGTAGTCCGTTATTAAAGTTTAGTGAAGGGATTATTGATTCAATAAAAACTAAAAATGTTGACGTCAAAATAAAGATCCAAAGAGTGCTCGGTCAGCTGGTGGCAGGGACAGAGGGGAGGAAAAAAGTCAACGCCCAGCCCATGTGGGGTCCCCAGGGACTCTTTATAGACAACCCCTGAAACAGGACAGGTTTTGGCGGGGGGTCAGCAGCAGATGTCCTAGAGGGTGGCCATCGACAGACGGCTTCTGTCTTGCACACAGTCTCTCCCTCCATGTTTCGGGGATAAGCATCCAAGTTTGTGTCATGGCCTCTACCTCTGTCCCGTGGGCTGTTCCCGATCACTCTCGGTGTTAACATCTAGCCCTGCCTCTGCTTCTTGTTGTCCGCGTGTGGGAAGAACATCAACACTCGCCTCACGTACACGACTGCCAGTTCATCCATTCGTCGGCACATTTGCAACAATATTACATATACATATATAGTTATAGCATATTTTTGAAATTATAATATATATGTACATTTCCATTTAATAATAAAAACTGTGCTACAATCAAATATAAAACACATAACAATGTTCAAATGTAAAAAATCATAATAAAAGGATATAATATTCTTAATAACATATTTTCGAAATATAAATACTTAAAAATAAAAATATAACAAATGTATATCATAGAATATTCTATAATTATTTTATATATATTTCATATACCTATAAAAACTTAAAATATTTCATTTTTCAATTTTTTTTTGGATATCACCTATCTATAATTTAAAAATAATAGTTAACAAGTGATTCATTAAATCTCTAATCTACAATATATAAAATTTTAAAAAATAAATTAACTTTTAAAGAATTGAAAAATACATTATTTTATAGATAAAAAAACAGCATTTTTTCAAAAAAATGCTAATTAATTAAAGAATTAATATTCAGGAAAGCCTACTTCGCGCATGAAAGCTTTTCGTAATTAATGCAAGTTCATAAATTAAAAACAAAATGGCGGTATTTTGTTTAGATCGTCTGCATGTTGACGAGGGCCTCTAATGAGCATTCAATTAATCAGGGATTTGCCCTCTTATCTTTTCAAAATTACATTCCCTCCCCTCTTCCTTGAAGCAGAAGAGAGAGTCTAACGTTTATCATCTTCCTAATAATTGACAATACTGTCAAAATTGTCAAAGCTTCTTTTCACAACCTGCCAGCTCACAAACCTTCCTTTGAGAAAAATCTTTTGGCAAATCTTAAATGTAATTTAGGCCTTTAAAAAAATCTTAACGATAAAGTTATCTTTATTTTATTATCTCTCGTTTTGTTTTTATAAATAAATATTTTTAAAATGTTGTGTATTTTGTCATTTAAATTATTAATTATAATGGATGAGTAAGTGAATTTACAATTTTTTTTTGTTTATAGTGTGGATAATTTTTGTGTGTATATAAAATATAAACAATAAATTACTCAGGTGCAAAAAGAAAAAAAACCTTTTCTTTTTGAAATACACTCAATAATCGATAAAAATATACGAAGAAATAGAAGAGAAATATGGCATCAATATATACACTCATAGAAAAAAACTTAAGGAAGTTGTACCTTTCAGCATTTTTTTCGGGATTCAGACAATAACTCTGATAGATATTTGATACACAGTGAACTTAATTGAAGACACATGAGATAACAAAGTGTAAAAAAATTACCTCTGTCTCCTTCAAAAAAAAAAAAAAAAAAAAAAAGACGACCGGTGACATCAAATACTTTCCACTTCCCTAAGTTTCTTCCATGAGTGTACATATATATATAAATATATTCTATATATAATCATAAAGAGATTATATATAATTATATAATATAAAAAAACTAATAATCCTTTTATTAAGACATCTCGTCTTATAAGGAAAAAAAGAAGTAAACAAAGGTAGAAAGTACCAATATGTAAATATGTAAGTCAACTATATACAGTGTTGGTGGAGAGATAACCACTGACTGTCTGCTGAACTATGCAACTTGTAGTACAAGTAGTCAAAGCTCTCATTGGTCAATAAATCAGAGAAAAATTTGTAAATATTTGACTTGTTGCGTTGATAGGTATCAAAATTCGAAACTATTTTAAAAGCGTAAGATTCTTTTTATTTTAATTAAAAAATTTCTACTGCCCTTACTGCAATGGAAAAATTATTGGGAGGGCCTGGTTCATAGTTCATCTAAAATACCCATTCGAAGAGTCTAGAATCTCAGTATCACTATAAAAGGAAGATCAAAAAATGCAATATAACAGCGGTATGGTAGATTAAACTGGCGAAACCGCTGGGAGGGTTCACCACTGATGAGCCAGGCCCTCCCAATAATTTTTCCATTGCAGTAAGGGCAGTAGCAATTTTTTAATTAAAAAAAATAATCTTACGCTTTTAAAATAGTTTCGAATTTTGATAACAGATGGCGCGCTAGTGCATCATTGATAGGTATATGAAACTGCCAATTGTGGTCTTTCCATCTGAAACCTGTGACATTGTAAGATACTATTAGATATCCTATTTTGATCTCCGCCAAACTCACAATTAAAGTCTTTTTTTTTTTCCAATTTCTCTCTCTCAACTCGTAAAAAGTAAACAATTACACGAGATACAAACACAAAATACTTAAGCCTAATACAACAACACGCCTATATACAAGGTATGTCCCATGAGTTCCCGGACTGGGTCCATAAAAAATAAATAAATGAAAAATGTAAATGAATTTGACTGTTTATTATAGAAAAAATATCTGGCTACACGGTGGTACCAATATCGAGGCGGTACGTGCACGCGCGCCAAAGTTATTCTAATTTATTTAAAGGTTACACATAGCGCTGCGGCGATTTTACGATGGAACGAAAATTGAAGCAGAGGATTTGCATAGAATTTTGTGTGAAACTTCAAATATCAGCAACCGAAACTTTTTAAATGCTTAATAAAGCATTCCCCAAAGAGAACAATTGTTTTTGAATGGCATTCTAGATTTAAAGCTGGCAGAATTTCCATTGAAGATGATCTTCGTCAAGGACGCCCAAAAATTTCAAAGGACTGATGAAAATGTGCAAAAAATCACCGATTTGATAAAAGAAAATCATCGAACCACTTTGATGGAGCTAGAGCAAGACACAGGCATCTCTAAAACAACGATTGGAAGGATCGTAACCAAATCAAAAAGACTCCTGCAAAATTCATCCCAAGATTCCTCACTAATGAGCAAAAACTGTGTCGGCTTGCAACCTGTGAGAACATGTTGGAAATGACAAGAACGGATCCGGAATGGAAAGACAAGATAATCACAGGCTATGAGACATGGCTATGGCTATGATCCCGAAACCAAGCATCAATCTGCCGAGTGGAGATGTCAGGGTGAGCTTAGACCCAAAAAATCCAGATTATTGAAATCCAGAAACAAGGTGTTGCTGGTCGTTTTTTGGATAAAAAGGGCATTTTTCATCACGAGTATCTTCCTGCAGGCCAAACAGTTATCAAGGATATGTATTTGGGCATTCTTCGCCGTCTAAGGGAAGCGATTCGAAAAAAAAGGCCAGAAAAATGGACTAATGGTGGCTAGATCCTACACCATGACAATGCTCGCCCTCACACAGCGCACTTGATGACTAGCCTTTTGGCGAAAAACGGGACACAAATCCTACTTCAACCACCCTATTTCCCAGACATCGCACCAAATGACTTTTTCCTGTTCCCCAAACTTAAAGCAGTTCTAAAAGGAAGACATTTTGACACCAGGGATGACATAATAGAAAAATCGCCGTTAGCATTGAAGAGCATTCCAAAAGAGGCTTATAAAAACTGTTTGGACAATTGGGAGAAACGATGGCGCTGGTGCGTTGAAGCAAGGGGGGATTACTTTGAAAAGTTTTAATAAAAAAATTTTAAAAAAATCTTACCTTTTTTTTTTATGGACCCAGTCCGGGAACTTATGGGACATACCTTGTACATAAAAAAAAATTGGGACTCGACTTATACGCGTCAGAGAAACGGCTGCCCCTATTTTCTCCGTTTGAAATGAAAAATTCAATTTCTTTTCTCTAGTCTATTCCCGACCCTCGCGGCCACCTAGTAGTAAGAAATTTTGCATATTTGCAATATTAGTTATATTGAACAAGTTTATTAAATACCATATTTCTACGTTGACAGAAAGTATATAAAAATCATTACAAAATTTGAAAAGGAAATATGGAAAATAGTCCATTACTAAACACCCCGAACGTGCAGAAGTTTAAAATTTTGTCAACTTGTCAGCTGTATTGACCGAGTCTACAAATATTCAGTGAGGTCTGGAGAAGTATATTAAAATTGATCACAAAATTATGAAGTAAATATGGAAATTAAAATTAGTAACTCTTAAAAACACCTTCTGGAGATTTAGCAACCCATTGCAGACGCTGAGAACTATTTCAGAAGAGAAAAATATAGCAATATAACTCTATAATTTATACAGATCAATTGTAAATAGATTCATACACAAAAGAGGTAGTGAGGAAAGTTTTAGAACAGATGTGTAAATAAATCCCTTTTCAATCAAAGGCTCACGTGCACATGGGGAAATGGAGAAAAAAAATACTGCATTATTATGTTGTTTGTATGGCGAATCCATACAGGGCAATGGGCCCTAATAAAAGCCTTTCATCAAGTAAATATGGAAATTAAAATTAGTCGACCACCCGACCATCCAGAAGTCTGACATTTTGTCAACGTGCATTGTCATCAGGTGTGAGAAAGTAAACAAAATTTCAGGCTTCTATATGCTCTGTAAGTATATTGTCAAGAAACTCCATCCAGATGGGACACCTGTCAATCATCCCTGGACCCCGGGGGGGACCACAGGTGTGAGGGGTTCTCGGAAGCTGATCTGCAAATAAGGAAAACGGGACGCCTCAGTACCTGACGCCGCTCATTATGATTATCTTTACCTGGGGATAAGTTGTTTTTATCATCTGACTTTCTTTCCCTTAAATCCCTCTTGTAAATAATTTTATTGGAGAACTAGAAGGTAAATACCATTTATAATAAATTAATTATCTCTAAATTTGCCCTTGCTTTATTTATCTCCGCGATAATATTAAAAAATCGATCACAAGATTTGTGCACATCAAGTTAAATAAAATATTTTACAAAAACGAAACATATCTAGAAATTAAGAACGGTATCTCTCCTGATCGTGCAAGGTTGCTGATGGATAGCGCCAACTGACGGAATGAATATCAATTAATCATTGATTTTTTAAATTAATATCTAGAATTGACAAAAATCAATTCCTTGAGTAATCAATAAAAGCTAACTAAATATGCTTTTCAGGCATTCAAGAAAGTGAATTTTTCCAATTTTGGAGATTAATAATAATGAATAAATAAATAAACGAATAGTTGATATTTATTCCGATAGATGGCGTAAGCCATCATCAAATTTTATTTATATTTATATCCTAACTACAGACTAATTATAGTGAATTTACAATTCATTTACCAACCAAACGATACCAATCTTTTTTTCAATCTCAATTAACAGACCTGAAATAGTTTAATTATTTGCATATTCATGTTGAATATTTAGATGCCTTTCTCTTAATTTATCAACCTGTGATCCCAGTACAATTACACTTTTGTGCTATATTTAGATATTTACAAATTTTGTTCTTTGTGGGTTTGACCAAAATGGTTAATATAGAATTCCCTAAGTATTGAAATATCACTCTCTTCAACTACATATATATTAATTTGAAAATAAGAAAAATTTAGCGAATATATTTGATATCTATATACATACAATACAGTATGTATTATATATACAGAGTAATTAGTAAATTTAAAAGAAAACCTTTGCATACCAAACGATACCAATCTTTTTAATACCATAATTCATTTGCCTAATAAATAGCGTAATAATTTGAATATTTAGTTGCATATCTTTTAATAACTTACCTTTATTACATTAATTTACCTTTATAATTCGCATATTTACATAAATTGCATATTTACTATGTATATACAATTATATTATATAGCTCTCTCTCTCTAAAGACTAATTATTAAATTTAAAACTATGATTTAACGTATGAAACAAGTCTTTTTTAATATCTCAATTTACTTACCGGACAAATAGCGTAACAAATTGCATATTTACGATGTCAATATGCAATTATATTTATATCCTAACTACAGACTAATTAGTGAATTTACAATTCATTTATCAACCAAACGATACCATTTTTTTTCAATCTCAATTAACAGACCTGAAATAGTTTAATTATTTGCATATTCATGTTGAATATTTAATATTTATATACAACTATATTTCACACACCAACAGATCAATTAGTAAATTTTAAACAATGCTTTTTGACTTCAAAACGATTGAAATCTTTTTGAACCCCACAATTTACTTCGCCTGATAAATTAGCGCAATCTACATATTTATTTGCATATTTACCATCTATATACAACACTATATATCATACCTACAGACTAATTAGGAAATTTAAAACAATTCTTTTACCTACCAAACGATTCTAATCTTTTTCAATCCCACTATTCACTTGTGTTTGATAAATAGCGCAATAAAATACCAAACGAACTTGATGGAAATTCTCCATTTTGGCGCCAAACAAACAAAGAGAATAAAATGGCAGCCGATAGCGGCGACACTTCGTCTGACACCAGGCTAATTAATTAATTTATCGCTCGTCTGTTCAAAAAATCTTAGCAGCTCGTTAGGCTCACATCGCTAATTGGCAGAGAAGTCATTAAGATTTAACCGATGGGTAGCCATTTTAATTTGTTTCCTGGGGGGCCGCCAAAGTACAGTGTAACCAGACCTAATTTTTATTTTTCAAATTTTAAAATATTATAAATGGCCACACAACATTTAAATCTCCACAGTTATGTTGATTGGCTATCTGTATAAGAGACAGAGATATTTATATACAGGGTGATCCAAAAGTCCCGCACAACTTTAAAAATTAATAACTCCGCGAATATTTGCGCTAGAGCAATGCGGTAAACACCATTGGGTTCAGGATGCAATGGGATTTTTTATGGCAAATAATGAAAAATTCGAAATTGATTTTAGTTACAACTTTATTCGCTAGATGGCGCTCTACCAGAATCGGCGATTCAGCGGCCAAATTGTTTGATAAATTGAAAAATATAACTGAACGACACGTATTTTTCCTTTTTGAATACCAGAAAAGAACCCTAATAATATCAAATGATAAATTAATAAAACACCATTTCGCCAAAAGTTAGAAGAAATGGTTAACGATTTTTAAATACAATCTGAGATATGTAAAATAGGTATATGCAAATTAAAACATGTAGCGAAAAAAAAAAGATATTTTAGATACGGTTTGTTTTCGAAGATAATAAATTTCTAATTTTTTTTTTCAACTTTCTCTCAGTATCGATTATATTTATTTTAATTCATTTGAAAAATAGGTATCTATCCCTGATAATTTATTTTACTCTGGAATGCCGTTGCTGTTGTCGTGTCCATTAAAGAGTCTCAGATGTCTCCATGCATCTCCATCACAGCAACAGCAATATCCACTATCTTGGGTGTGTAAAGCTGCTGCTCTGGGTCTGTGTCAATTTTCTGCAAGGCTGCGGCCATTTCTGGGTATGAGAATATGTGGGTAGGTGTTAGTTCCACTAAGGACAGTTGTTGCATGTCCTATAGGTTCTTGTGCCATCTGGATGTATTGTCATTCCTTTATAGAGTGTTTTGTTCTAAGTCTTGTTATAGGTTTTGTCATTTTTCTCTCAGAGTTTATTTAGCATTTTGATCTTTTCTTATTTTTTGTTTAATTATCTTGTATTTTGACAAAGCATCAGCGTCAAATAATGACATTTGTTCTTTCCTTTGGCCCAACTTTCTGGCTTCCTTGGCCAATTCAAATGCCATTTCATTACCCCCGATCCCAACATGGGCAGGAATCCTTTGTAGAATGCAGTTCTTCTCCAATGGTTCCAGTTGGGTAAGTAACGAGTGTATTTTCTGTGTGATTTTAGTATTGCCCTTCTGAATTGCTTCTAGAGAGGATATTGAGTCGCTGTATATTAAAATTCCTTCTGCTTGATGCAGGGATCGTTGGTTAAGGCATACATCAAGGGCTTTCCAGATAGCTGTCAGTTCACAAGTGAAGTTTGACGAAATCTGTCCTGCTCCTTCTTTGATTTTGATGTGTGTTCCATCTTGCAGTATTATGTTAATTCCGGCCCCTCCATTACTCAGGCTAAGGTCAGAAGATCCATCTGTATATACTGTTAAAGGGGGTGACCTAGCATTTTTAATCAAGGATTTGTACTATGAGGACATAGCTGTTAACACATCAGACCTCGAAGCCCAAGGTATCAAAGTCTACCACAATCAAAACAAAGCCATCAACATATACAATATGTATCACCCTACAAACAATAAACTTATTGACGATGAAAAAATGGCTCAATTTCTTACAGGCAACACTATTATTGTAGGTGACCTTAATGCCAAAAATCAACTATGGAGATGTTCCACGCCAAACCCAAGAGGCAAAATACTATCAAACATATTTAACGACAATGCCTTCATGTGCTTAAATGATGGGAATCCTACCCATCATTCCTACAGCTATAATACTGCACAAGCACTTGATATAAGGTTTTACTATCCTGACATTTTCCACAAATGCAAATGGCAAATATTAAAAAGTATTGGAAGTGATCATTTGCCTAATTTGATTGAAATTAGCACCAAGACCAAAACCAGCTCAATTAAAAAAAATGCTGGAACTTCAAAAAGGCTAATTGGATATCTTTCAAAAACACCATTATTAAAACAGCCAAAGTTTCAATGCCAAGAGGTAATATTAAGAATTGGATTCCAAATTATACACACCAGGCAAAAAATATTCAAACACTTATAACTAAAAGAAATGAACTACGGAAAAGTGCACCCAAAACCAAACAAATTGTTGAACTGAACTGAACATTGTGAATGCAAAAATAAAAAGATTATACGTGAATGTCAAAAGGGAAAAATGAAAACAAACTTGTGAAAACATGAAACCAAGAAACCCAAATACAAAACTTTGGCATTTGGCAAAACAAATTGAAAGATCCCAGCCACAAACTGAAAACACAAATATGATTAAGAATACAGATGGTACCCCAGCAACTAATGACAAAAATGCTGCCAATCTTTCAGGTAATTCATATCAAATAAGTAGTAAAATCAAATTTGAAATAAAAGTTAAGAAAGTTGAAAAAAGGCCCGAAAGATTATTCATGACTGTAAAAATGTCAGCAGAGCACATAATATTTTTCCATGAAAAATTTCAATATGAAAGAGCTAGCTTATGCATTAGAAAACACTGACCTAAACAAGACTTTTGGGCCAGATGGAATCCATAGCCAAATGATATCAAACTTGGGCAAAATTCGCAAAATCAAATTTGAAATAAAAGATAAGAAAGTTGAAAAAAAGGCCCGAAAGATTATTCATGACTGTAAAAATGTCACCAGCACTCATAATATTTTTCCATGAAAAAATTCAATATGAAAGAGCTAGCTTATGCATTAGAAAACACTGACCTAAACAAGACTCTTGGGCCAGATGGAATCCATAGCCAAATGATATCTAACTTGGGCAAAATTGGCAAGGAAAGACTTCTTAATATTTTCAATAACTCCTGGAAAACTGGATAATTGCCTCAAGACTAAAAACTGCAACAATAATTCCCATTAAAAAACTTGACAAATCTGCTGATGACCCAAAACACTACTGATCTATATCCCTCACAAGTATTTGCTGCAAATTAATGGAAAAAATTACACTCAGACGACTCACCTACCACCTCAATAGAATAAATCTCTTACCATAAGAACAATATGGATTTAGGAAGGACATGGGACAATAGACCAACTCTAATTTTTCACACAAAAGGTAAAAGATGCACAAAACAGAAAACCAACTAACCACACCATAGCTGCTTTTTCAGACCTTACACAAGCTTTTGATAAAGTATGGAAAAACAAGTTAATTACAAAATTATACAAACATTTCAAAATTGATGGAAAAGCTATCACTTGGATAAATGATTTCCTTAAAAATAGATCCATCAGGGTCAAATATAATGGCACTCTATCTAAAACCTTCAAATTGTTAAAGGATTACCACAAGGATCAGTCCTTAGCCCAAATCTCTTCACCCTATTTATTGCAGGCATAGAAGAAAAAAATTCACATAAAACCAATATTGGACTTTTCGCTGATGACATTATTCTATGGAGCAGCAGTACTAACTGGAAAAAGCTGAAAGAGATTCGAACAAGACTCTTCTCCATCTAGAAAAATTTGCTAATGAACATAAATTAGAATTTAACCCCCGATTGGCTCGACACAGGAGAGGTAGAGGTTCCTAAAAATAGTACCCTCCTTCCTATTGGTCATCCTATTGACCAACGCTACCCTCCGTCTTCCATCCGGATAGCCGGCTTGTGTTCCCATTTGATCCCTTTCCTTTTAGTTCTTATCTCCCTAGATTTAAAGCTGAGGACTTTAGTTTTGGAGACATTGAACTTAAGGCCAGAGTCATGGGCCCAGTTCGAGGGGATTTGGAATGAAGTTTCAACACACTTCTCAGCCTTCGCTCTCGAAGCAGCCTCAATGATGAGGAACTGGTCGTCGGCATAGAGAACCAGCCTGGCTCCCTCAGGTAGCTCCTCTTGGAAAACGGTGTTTACCAGGAGATTCCACAGAATAGGTCCGCAGCAAGAGCCCTGGGGGCAACCCCTAGCACAGTTTCTTTCCAACTTCAGCCCACCAAAACTGAGGCTAATCCGTCTATCCCTCAGGAAGTCACGAACCAAGCTGCACAAATTATCTGGACAACCTATGTCCATCAAATTTCTCATCAGCTTGTTCCAGTTCATGGAGTTGAACGCGCCATCAATGTCTAGGGCCACGAGAATAACCCAAGCACCCTTATTTAAGCCCATATCAACCCCCTCTAACACCTCGTTTAGAGCTGTGGTTGTGGACTTTCCTTCCCTAAAACTATGTTGGAAAGAGGAAAGGAGCTCATTACCTCTAGCCAGTGCTTCAGTCGCTGAGCTAGTAGGCTATCCAGAACCTTACCTAGACACGCTAGTAAAGAAAGCGGACGATAATCATTAGGAGAATTACCCTTTCTACCAGACTTTTCTAGAAGCACTACTCGGGCAACCTTCCATGCCTCAGGAAAAGTACCAGTGTCCAGGCACCTATTGAATAACCTGGCAAGAAGCGATAGGTGCATCCTCACCAGGGCTTTCACGACCGTGTTATCGATCCCGTCGGGACCAGGAGATTTCCTGTTCCCGAACTTGAAAGCCACCAGTTTCACCTTATTCTCAGAAAAGAGCGGATCCACTAAACCACAAGTGGTCAGAGAGATCTCGTCCTCTGGTTCTCGTTTCCGAAGTTCCTATCCAAGATGAGGTCCAGGGTCCTTCAGGTCCTGAGTCTTGAACCCATCTTCCCCTTCAAGTAGCCTCAATTTAGCGGAGCACCTTATCTTCCCAGAGACAGCCCTGTAAGGGACACCGTATGGATTAATCTCCAGTACGGTTTTGCACTGCTCTCTCCAGTGTTTTCTCTTCTCCCTTTTGGTGTGTCTCTTGTACCCTGCTAAGACCTTCTGGAAAGCTATTCTTCTCCTAACTCTCTCTTCGCCCGTACTATTCTGGAATAGCTTCCTTATGGCCCTGACTCTCTTCCTCTCGATCTTCAGCTCCTCGTTCCACCAAGGCTGTTTAAACTTTTTAAATGCGGTAACCTTTCCAGATCCAGGCCCCAAGGTTTTGCACGTTGGTTATATCCTGGTGGAGCTCATTGACCATGCTATTAATAGAAATTCTGTCAACTTCGTTGCACAGTTCTTCAAGCTTTTCTGTGAATTTTTTCAAGTTGGCTTTCCTAAAGTTCCATGTTCTTTTATTCTGTTGGACATTCTCAATTTTGAAGTTTAGGGTTGTTAAAATTGTTCTGTGGTCACTGATTTAACCTCTCAGGTTTTCCATTGTGTTGTGAGTGCGCGATGTTGAAATTTATCGCTGTGATGTCTATTGCGGATTCTGTGCCTGTGGACTTGGATATATAAGTGTTCTCTCCGTTATTTAATGGTGTAAGGTCGAGGTCGGTTAGTATGTCCTCAACCTGCTGACCTTTGTTATCCTGGACAGGTGGTCCCCAAGTTGAACTTTTGGCGTTAAAATCGTCGGGTATGATTTGATATCCGAAGATGCTTCACTTAATGTCTCTATTGTGTGTACCCATACAAAATTCAAATATTTCACGAGCTGAAAGTTGGCGATTTTGAGATGCGTCAAGAATTCGCTGCATGGGTTATCCGGCAAATTGATATTGATGAAAACTGGCTGTCGAATGTTCTGTGGACAGATGATGCTCACTTTTATATAAAGGGGGAATTTAACATTCAAAACAGCCGCATTTGGGTAACAGAAAACCCTAGGAATTTTACAGAAATGCCACTTTATCAGCCCAGAGTTACAGTTTTGTGTGGGTTCACATCTTCTTTTATTATTGGGCCATTTTCCTTTGAAAAAATCAAAGGAAGAACTTTTAAGCCCGTTTTTGTAACTGGGGAACGTTAATTTCAACTTTTAGGAGAAAAGGGTTTTGCATATCGCAGGGCAGACAAGTACTAAACGAAATAACATTCATGAAAGATGGAGGACCTCCTCATATCTCCCGAGGTGCCAAACAATTGCTGAAGGATACGTTCGGTGAAAATCGTGTGATAAGTCGCCACTTTATATACCAGTCGCCTCCAAGATCACCAGACTTGACACCTTGCGATTTTTGGTTATGGGGGTACATTATATCGTGTGTTTATCGATGCCGGCCTACCACATTGGCCATGTTGAAGGCTTCTATCAGATGGCACGTTTTATAAATTTCAACTATTTAATTGTGACCATTCTGTCATCTATCGTCTGCAGGCGGTGTTTGAGAATGAAGGGCGCCACATTGAGCAAGGATTGTGACCTAATACAAGAGAGAAGGCAGTTACCTCATGTGTTATATTTTGCAGCTCTTTGTTTTGGGTTATGGGAATAATAAATGCTGTCCTCACATCTTGACTTTTTTTTTTTCTGTGAACAGTATTTTTTTGTTAATCATTTGCCCACATCTTATATTATGTCGTGCAGGCCAAAGTGTTATAACTTCTCGAATAACACTGGTATACACAATTTTAACCCTCATGTTTAGTTTATCGCTTTTCGCCCATTAGAAAAAATAGCATAAGGAATATTCTCTGTATCCCCCCAACTTTAGAAATTTTGCGCAAAAAAATAATATAAAATGATTTTGCTACCACGTTTTTCAACGCAAAAGGTCGATTTAAAAATGATTTTTTTTGAGGGGATACATTTTCAAAATTATGTACAGTATAATAAACAATGATAACATTTGACAAACCCATAGGCTATTTGGAATAAAGTACGACAAATATATTTTGTCACTCCCCTCTATATTTCATCTTTGTATCGTGACAAATATCCAGTTAAATAGTCAAGTGTCGCCAATTAGTCAAGAAACTATACATTCCTTATAGCACGAAATCCTATTAGTAGTGCCATCATAATTTTTGGTACTATATTAACATTTCAAAAATCGGGTATTGATATCAGTAGTTATTTTCAAACATTCATTCTATTTCACAAAACTCCATCTGAAATATAAATATTTTTTGCTACATGTTTTAATTTGCATATACCTATTTTACATATCTCAGATTGTATTTAAAAATCGTTAACCATTTCTTCTAACTTTTGGCGTAATGGTGTTTTATTAATTTATCATTTGATATTATTTGGGTTCTTTCCTGGTATTCAAAAAGGAAAAATACGTGTCGTTCAGTTATATTTTTCAATTTATCAAACAATTTGGCCGCTTAATAGCTGATTCTGGTAGAGCGCCATCTAGCGAATAAGGTTGTAACTAAAATCAATTTCGAAATTTTCATTATTTGCCATAAAAAATCCCATTGCATCCTGAACACAATGGTGTTTACCGCATTGCTCTAGCGCAAATATTCGCGGAGTTATTAATTTTTAAAGATGTGCGGGACTTTTGGATCACCCTGTATTATCATTATATATTACACTTTCTGTAGACAGTTTGTTATGCAAATTGTCACCTCTATTTCCATATAATCAATAATGGATATGTAAATATAATTCTTTAAAATTTTCGTATTGTTATATAGGCTTATAAAGGATTTAGATTCTATTAATTGTTGATAGTATGATTTTACATTCTGCTCTCTATGGTGAAGTAATATTGTGCACAATTTAGTTTTTCCTTTCCCTTTTATAGTAAAATATTCCTTCACACAAACTATTTAACAACATTCAAACTTACCAGTGAGTGTAAGAAACCAAACGAGACTTCCGTATCTTGTGAGTATATAGTCAAACACTTTCAATATGTGTGTACTTGTCTCAACCATCCATCTACCATGACTATCATGGCCTGGTACTACATGTGTAGACATGTGTACTTACAGTACAAGCTGTCACAATCTTCTACCCACCATGATTATCACGGCCTGGTACTACATGTGTAGACATGTGTACTTACAGTACAAGCTGTCACAATCTTCTACCCACCATGATTATCACGGCCTGGTATTACACGTGTAGACATGCGGTGTACTTACAGTACAAGCTGTCATAACCCTCTACCCACCATGATTATCATGGCCTGGTACTACATGTGTAGACATGTGTACTTACAGTACAAGCTGTCACAATCTTCTACCCACCATGATTATCACGGCCTGGTATTACACGTGTAGACATGCGGTGTACTTACAGTACAAGCTGTCACAACCTTCTACCCACCATGATTATCATGGTCTGGTACTACATATGTAGACATGTGGTGTACTTACAGTACAAGCTGTCATAACCTTCTACCCACCATGATTATTATAGCCTGGTACTACATATGTAGACATGTGGTGTACTTACAGTACAAGCTGTCACAACCTTCTACCCACCATAATTATTATAGCCTGGTACTACCTGTGTAGACATGCGGTGTACTTACAGTACAAGCTGTCACAACCTTCTACCCACCATGATTATCATGGTCTGGTACTACCTGTGTAGACATGTGGTGTACTTACAGTACAAGCTATCACAACCTTATACCCACCATGATTATCATGGTCTGGTACTACCTGTGTAGACATGCGGTGTACTTACAGTACAAGCTGTCATAACCTTCTACCCACCATAATTATTATAGCCTGGTACTACATGTGTAGACATGTGGTGTACTTACAGTACAAGCTGTCACAACCTTCTACCCACCATAATTATTTTAGCCTGGTACTACATGTGTAGACATGCGGTGTACTTACAGTACAAGCTGTCACAACCTTCTACCCACCATGATTATCATGGCCTGGTACTACACGTGTAGACATGCGGTGTACTTACAGTACAAGCTGTCACAACCTTCTACCCACCATGATTATCATGGCCTGGTACTACATGTGTAGACATGCGGTGTACTTACAGTACAAGCTGTCACAACCTTCTACCCACCATGATTATTATAGCCTGGTACTACACGTGTAGACATGTGGTGTACTTACAGTACAAGCTGTCACAACCTTCTACCCACCATGATTATCATGGCCTGGTACTACATGTGTAGACATGCGGTGTACTTACAGTACAAGCTGTCACAACCTTCTACCCACCATGATTATTATAGCCTGGTACTACATATGTAGACATGCGGTGTACTTACAGTACAAGCTGTCACAACCTTCTACCCACCGCGATTATTATAGCCTGGTACTAAATGTGTAGACATGCGGTGTACTTACAGTACAAGCTGTCACAACCTTCTACCCACCATGATTATTATAGCCTGGTACTACATGTGTAGACATGCGGTGTACTTACAGTACAAGCTGTCACAACCTTCTACCCACCATGATTATTATAGCCTGGTACTAAATGTGTAGACATGCGGTGTACTTACAGTACAAGCTGTCACAACCTTCTACCCACCATGATTATTATAGCCTGGTACTACATGTGTAGACATGCGGTGTACTTACAGTACAAGCTGTCACAACCTTCTACCCACCATAATTATTATAGCCTGGTACTAAATGTGTAGACATGCGGTGTACTTACAGTACAAGCTGTCACAACCTTCTACCCACCATGATTATCATGGCCTGGTACTACATGTGTAGACATGCGGTGTACTTACAGTACAAGCTGTCACAACCTTCTACCCACCATAATTATTATAGCCTGGTACTACATGTGTAGACATGCGGTGTACTTACAGTACAAGCTGTCACAACCTTCTACCCACCATAATTATTATAGCCTGGTACTACATGTGTAGACATGCGGTGACAATTTTGACAATTAAAATTACTTTATTGACCTCTTAGTCAATTAAGAACACTCCGGAGAGTTAAGCAATAAAAAGTATTTACAGCAACAAAAAACAACAGGGGGTGCCCTCAAAGAGGGTCTGGGTTAGGGAGGCAAGGAGGCCCTGAGCTCAGAAAGCTTCCCGCGAAGAAAAGGATCCAAGTCCAGAGCGCGCTCCAAGAGAGCGTCAAGGATCTGAGCCAGAATGTTCCTTTGCCTGGGCAAAAGTTGCTCGATGAGTTCCTCCCTGTCCCTGGGGTTAAGGGTCGCATCCGTGAGTTCTGATTGGTCGATTCCCGATTTGGACGTAGGCCCCAAGTCGGGTTCTTTCATGAAGATCTGAAACAGAGATAGTGACATCTGCCATTGGGTCAGGTCCGGATCATCCTCCAGGGCAGGCGGCGGAGGTGTCATCACAGCAGGCATCAGTTCTTCGCTGTGGGAAGTAGGTGGCGTTGGTCCAGAAGGCCGAGGCGCAGGCAGTGGGGGTGTTGGAGGCACTGCTGGTGTTGTCCTGAGCTCGGCCTTGACTTGTCCGAGGACCTTATATAAATTAGAGGTGTGTCCGGGCTTCAGGTCCAGAATTTGACCGATCAGGCCGACGAGGGCGTCGCACTGCGGAGGCGACAGGAGGGGTCCCTTCCTCTGCGCCTTGGTCCTCGAGGAGAGGAGGTCCAGGACCTCCTCCCGCCCAAGACCAAGGGCGTCCGTCTTAGCGAATGACACGCTGGGGAGCCCCTCGATGAAAGCATCGAGGTCGACTCTCGTAGCGTTTTTTGCCGATGACGTGGAGGACGCAAAGGTCTCCTCCACGATGGACATCTCCACGTCCGGAGTTGGGGCCGCAGGCTCGCGACTCCCAGGTGTTTGCAGGGACGGAGCAGGGGTCACTGGTGGAGGGGCAGGAGGCGTCTCCTCCATAGGAAAGGCTGGGGCCGCTGGTGGAGATGGCCGAGGTGCGGATGAGTGGAGCGCAGCTCGGGCCACGGGAGGAGCGCTGCAAACCTCCATGGCTGGATTGGAGGGTGTCGGCGCAGGAGGCTGGGCTGCTGACCGCTGAGGCGGTGCAGGGGTGGTCGGTGGTGGGACGCCAGCAGGAGTGGTCGGTGGGGCCGTTCTGGTGTTGTTGGCCAGCCCTGCAAGCAGGGGGCAGATGGCCCTCCGATGCCCTTGTCCGTGGCACCTGGAACATCTGATGCCCGAGGATAGGTACGCAGGCCAGGCTTGGCCTTTGATGTTGATGTCAAGGCGGGTTGGAAGCCTCTCGATGGTGATCCCCTCATGTAGGGTGATGAAGACGTCACGCCGGCCATCGACGTAGACGTAGGGGCCCGCCTTCATCTGCTTAGGGGCGATGGACGTAACCCGCCCATATGGAGAGAGGGCGGTGATGACAGCAGAGTCCGCCACAAAGAAGGGGAGGTTACCCACTGTAATCCTTTCCGCTCTTTTGCGGAAAGGGAATGCTCTGAGGAGTGTTCCCTCAACCTCGAGGCCCTCACTTATGAGGCGCTCGGCCAGGCCTCTGTTGGTCAGTCCCAGGAGCTGGTGGCCGTTCACCTTGGTGATCTGGATGACTCCGGCAGTTCCTCCGAGCATCCTGTCCAGTGCCCTAAGGTAGTGGAAGGGCTCCAGTTCGGGGCTGTGTTCGATGTACACACAGTGTTCCTCGGAGGAGGACGCCTGCCGCGCCCTGGCTTCCGCGATGTGTGCTCTGGTGACCCTGATCTCTTGGGCCCGCGGCACCGAACCCGCCGATGGTTGAGGTCGGCGAATGGTCCTAGAGCCTCCGGGATTGGAGGATGGTGCAGCCGCCGTAGGCGAATTTGCCGAGCCACGGCGCCTCTTCCTACCCTGGACGAGGGTAAATCCTTCCTCAGCTCCAGGATTCACCTCTTCTGTGATGTCAGCCCAGTTTCTCCGGACTTGAGCAGCGGCGTCAGAAGTTGGAATAGCCGCAAGGTCGACCGGCGCGGCAGAATTTGCATCCTGGCTGCCGGCGGAGGGATTTACATAGTTTTGATTTTTAGTCAAAACTATTGGATTTTTGTTCTGCAAAACATCTTTTGCTGTTATTTCCGCACTGGGCTGTGCTTTAGAGCCGAGCCTTACAGGCTTGTCTTCGGCTTTTGAAGGGCTTTCAGCCCGTGCCAAATTCGTCGCCATCCGCGACGTTATTCCGCTCGCCAGAGGCGAAAAACTCGGGAGCTCGCGCGACGCGTGGCCGCACGGCCGAGTGTAGACATGTGGTGTACTTACAGTACAAGCTGTCACAACCTTCTACCCACCATAATTATTATAGCCTGGTACTACATGTGTAGACATGCGGTGTACATACAGTACAAGCTGTCATAACCCTCTACCCACCATGATTATCATGGCCTGGTACTACATGTGTAGACATGCGGTGTACTTACAGTGCAAGCTGTCACAACCTTCTACGCACCATAATTTTCATGGTCTTATACTACAGAAAATCATATAAATACACAAGATCGTTCTTTAGAACATTCTTTCTTAATGGGGTTGCTTCTTATGTATAGATGTCGTGTTTTTATTGCCGTATTTAAAGATATCATTTGTAATAAAAATTCCATCCAGGGAAATGAGTATTGCAAAAAATATTATTTAATTCACTAGAGCTTTCGGGCCCTGGAGTCTTTTACAGGAGTAAGATCAATCATAACACCCTTATCTCTATAGAAGAGCTCCGAACATTGAAAGCTTGAGTCAATTGAATATTTTCTTTTTGCAAGAGACGTCCCTAGATGAAATTTTTCCTCAAAAAGCTCTAAATCCTAGTCGATAATGGGCAGTATTAGCTTTTTTGCTTATCCCTAGTACACGTGGTACAGGCCATGATAATCATGGTGGCTAGAAGTAGGCGACTGCTTTTACTGTAAGTGCACCACATGTCTACACATATGAAAATCAGTTCGACTCTGCACTTACAAATGTACCAGAGCCCCGTTTGGTTACTTGCACTCTCTGGTGGGGTTGGACTTTTGAAAGAATCGAGGGCTATCTGAGCATTTTTATTTATTTATTTTTTAATCAGAAAAAAAAAGTGCCCAATGCGGGAATCGAACCTGGGTCGTAGCGGTTGAAAACTAACAGTTTAGACCATCCTTCCACCGACCTCCTATTAGCTGAGAACCGACAGCATGTTGGTACTCTCCCTTAACTGTCATTATTGCTACAAATGACAACCAGCCAAGATCCGACCCCTGCTCTTCGTATGACTAGATACTCGTGGCCACATATTTGTACCCGATCTTGTTTCTCGGATCTTTCTATAGCGCTTAACCGTACCACTCTATCCATCATCAACGACTGCACCGCAAAATACCATATATACATGTGACAATATAATGGTAGATGTGGTGAGGAGAGAAATAATCACACGACAAGTTGGAAGAGACAATAATCCAGGCAGCTAGCCGAGAGAGAAAGAGGTGGCGAGCTCGCTGTCTACTGAACGACTGTTTTTTCCCTGTGTACACAAGCGGGGCAAACAAAAGATTAGTCGCCAGGTGTTGACGCCCCCCTCAGGAATGTGGTCAACAAAGGGTCGCAAGTTAGTTATCTTCGAATCGACTACGTCTCTCTCTCTCTGGTCGGCTGCAGATTTACTTTATTATTCCTGTAAGAGCATATATTATGACATACATATATATATATAATATACATATATATGTTATATAAAAAATGTAAATTCATTTTGAATTATATTTTATGGTAAAACTACTCTGATCGTTCAACTAAAATTTTATGATGGCTTATGCCATCTATCGGAATTAATATCAACTAATCGTCGATTATTCCAGTATTAGCCAAATACCGTTTCCTGATAAATCAAGAAAAGCTAGTCACGTACGCGTGTCGGGCTGTTGGCTGTTTTTAGTTGTACTATTTTTCATATTGATGACGTTCTCACGCCCTTCTGGTCTAAATATCTCTTTCATGGTTTTTCAAGATGCCCCAAAGACCAGCTTTTTTTGGTCGTTGAGGTACAGCTTGCACCACGCTGACGAGGGCCAACAGCCCGAAACGCGTACGTGGTTAGATTTTCTTGATTAATCAGGAAATGGTATTTGGCCAATTCTGGAATAATTAATTTCTACTATTCTGGAATAGTTTATATTTATTCCGATAGATGGCGCAAGCCTTTTAGTTGAACGATCAAGAAATACCTTTTTTCTTAATTTATACACCTGATCCAAATACAAATTCACTTTTGTACTATTTTTCATATATATATATATACCTGTATATATACATGTCGTACCACAAGCACTAGCAGTCATTGGGCCAAGTGGTTTCAGGCGTCAGGTTTCAGTTGTCCAAGGGAGGTTGGATGACACTTAAGAGAGGTCAGCCTCCGAAGTCGCGGCAAGGTCTGGGAGGATGTCTGTATGTACGAGTGGGAGATATGGTGTTGTTGTCTGCTGCTGGGGTCGTAAAACTCACTAACGACTTATAGAAGCTACAAGGGAGAAAATGACGTAATCTCGACGAAACTGGACCTCGCCCTGCCTTGGGAGTAGCTAACTCTCAATAAAACTTCATTGTCTTATGTGAAATCTCTCTGTCATTATTAGGCTAACAATAGACCTAGGCTTTTACAGCGTTTTTGCCATAATATATTACATAGAAATGATAAAATATAAATTATATAACACTAAAACGATAAAAAAAACCCACTGATATATTATTCAAATGCAAATATTCCCATTAAATTAAAGCAAAATCATATTTAGTCGAAAAATATCTGCGCCATTATTGAGACATAAATTTTCCTGGTTGTTCCAGTGTTGCTCAATACTAATTAATTAATCACTGAAAATTATATTTCACAATTAAAATGAAATATCTTAAAAGACACACATATGGCTACAACAAAGAAATTTAACATTGTAAAAAAATATTGACAAGACCTTTCTAAAAAGATCAATTCTCTATTAAACAAAATCGATTGAACAAGCTGGCTAATGGTCAAAGATAATTAAAAAGAGTAATTTCACAGAGTATAAACATTCTTTGATTTTTTCGAAAAACAAATTTGCTTTATCCTAAAATTTAAGTTGTAAAATTTTACGCTTTATAAGAGATAGTTTTATTTTTAAATTTATAGTAATTATATATTATATATGCGTTAAATTTGGATGCATACATAAAGAGAAATATATTGTATAATATTTTTGTTATAATTTTTTTTAGAAAGTGTGCGCGTCTTTTTAAAAGCTTTAAAATGTTATGTAAAGTTTATAAAAATAATCGTAAAAAATTCGTTTATATAATGATTTTATTATTATATATATATATATCTATTATATATGTATACTATTTGACGTTTTATATATGCCTCCATATGTAAATTTAGTATTCAAAGTCTTTTACGATAAATTTGAATATTTTATAGGCTTATCGAAATATTGGAAAAAAAAATTAATATGATTTTTATCATAGAAATATTTTTATATTTAAGAGCTTTTAATAGTTTCCATTTAAAAATTGTTTGAATATATTTAAAATTTCCCGCCAAAAACGTTCAAAATAAATATAAATTCAATAAATATAGAAACATTGATCAAATCTAAAAAATGATAAAAATATTTGTAACGAATCCAACGATTCTGATAAATTTTGAAAATAGAAACTACCAATTTGTTAAAAAAGTTAATTTTCGTAATATTTTTTTCTTCCAGAAAAAGCAATTAATTCGTTCGAAAATTTCTGTCAAACGAACATCACGCTGCGCGTGCCCGCCATTTTAGTTCGGGATATCAATAAGATGGACTATTTTAATTAAGAGCAGAGGCCAAGATGGCGTCGACGTGACCAGACGATTGAACAACCACCGCCATTTCCCGCCATCAATTAATTTGGGGACATCTCTATTCTCCCATTGGTCCGCTGCTCATATAAGCGATGTCACGTGGTATTTTGATGGGAATATCTGCCGAGAATTAAGTGATGTTCGACACTGATACCAAATATGACAACATTGTTGGATATATGTAACAGAGATGCGTTGGTAGATATGTAAATTTGGTATTTAACAACGTTTAATAAAAAATAAATTTTGCACTTTTTTAAAGTTCAAGATTGATTTATTTTAATCGATATGTATGGATAAAAAATATTAGGAGGGCCTAACTCATCAGAGAAGGACACTGTTTCGCCAGTTTAATCTTTAGAATACTTCGGAAAAAAAATTGCAACATAGTTTTTTTGAGTACAATAATTCGAATTTCTATTTGTACAATTATGTGTCTTTAGATTCCTAAAAATATATATTCAACAAGATATCACTTCAAATTTTGTTATTTGAACTGTACAAGCCAATGCAATAGTAGAGCAAACTGCTAGATTAAACTGGCGAAACTTCTATAAAGATTCACTAATAAACACACCATTAGCGAATTTTAGCTGAATATTTAAAGGGAAATACACTAATTGACAAAACTTAAGGAAGGTGTACCCTTTGAAATATATATCGAAATTCAGACAATAACTCTGAAAAGATATTTGATACACAGTGACCTTTATTGAAGACACACGAGATAACCAAGTGTGAACAATATAAAATCGGTGACCAATATAGAAAAACTGGTTTGAGTTATCATCATAACACATTGTAAAATATGCTAGTAGCATAAAGAAAAAACTAAATAATTATTTGATTGTTACTTTTATACAAAATAAAAAAAAAGTATTGGTTTTATTACTTTTAAGACACCATTTTACACTTTAATGACATTTTCATTTATATAACAACACATTTTGCATTTTAATAACAACATTTTCATTTTAAACGATATTTTTGCGAGTTCTTGTTGGTGTCGTTTCCAATGAAGAACCTCAGGTGTCCCCATGCATCTCTATCACAGAAGTCGCAATGTCCATTATCTTGGGTGTGTAAAGCTGCTGCTCTGGGTCCATGTCAATTTTCTGCAAGGCATATGAAACGATTTTTGCGAATTACTATAGATATTCTTATTTTCAAATTTAAATTGGTCTATTTTAGACATATTTATATCCGCTTTAATCAAGCATTAGAAATAGAGCATTTTAGGTTTTCTCAAATGAAGTAAATCACTGTGTTTAATAAGGCGTTATACTTTTCATATATTCCCGTCAACAAGATGCTTACCAGCTTAGTCTTTAGCCATTTTCATAATTGTTTTTCAAATTGATTTTTATAGGTTCAAAGTTAGCATCATGTAAATTAATACTTCCCTCGAGTGAATCAATATTCTTTCAGAAATAGTAACGAAATTTTACCATTGAAAACTAATCATTATATTCAATTTTGTGTGTGACAATTGACAATTGAAACAAATTTTATTGACTTCTTGTCAATAATTTACATAAAAAATGGAAATAATGAATAAACTAATATACAGATGATCATGCGGGCGATGTGCCCCGGCGAGTGAGCCTTCTTTCCCAGGCGATGAGCGGGTGGTCAGCCCAACCTGTACCAAGTACCGGTAGATGATGGATTTGGCCGACGCCAGGATGGCCAAGTCGTCATCTTCGAGGCCAGACCCGAAGATCCAGGCCCGCAAGTCAGGGGGTCGCCCGAGGAGATAAATGATAATCCATACATCTCCACCAAAATGTAACATAGAAAATCAGGAAAGACAAACTTTAGGATGACACAGCAAATTATTTAAAGCACAAACACCAATCAACATTTATAAGATACAAGTTAAGCAATGAGAGAAATTTCCAGAGAGTAGCAAAATATAAATAATATAAATATACAAAAATTAATAATCTGTACATAAAATATAAAAAATCCTTTGCTAAAATATTATTATGACATTAATTATAGCGCGTCATAAATGCAATAGATAAATATCTAAACATGAAACAACGCATAAGTTTCATTCAACATAAAAAGCTATTTAAAACAAGAGATATAAAAACAGACGAAATTAAAGGTAGGAAGCAGCTTGTATCGCAAATATAAGAATAAATTAATACCATATAAAACAATGATTATCTTTACTTGTGAAAGTCTCAAATAATTTATTTCTAATGTTTGATTAAAACATATATTAAAAATGTTTGAAATACACCAATTTAAATTATAATAAAAGTATTTCTATTAAAACTGAAAAAATATCTATAAAATTTGTTGAAATAATTTAAAAAAATCGAAAAATACCGTTTCAAAATGGAAATATATTATTAAACGGTAAAATGCTTTTACATAAATGAAAAAGTTCTTAATAATGAATAAAATGTTTTTATTATAAATAAAAATGTTGTCATTAAAGTGTAAGATGTTAGCAAAGTATAAAATGTTATTTTTTAAGTATAAAACATTATTAAAGTGTAAAATGTTTTCTTAAAATTTCAAAACCTATATATTAAAATAAAATATGTAAGTATGTTTGATTTACAATATAACACATATAAATAAAAAATAATTATAAAGTTAATAATACTTTAAAATATTTATTTCAAAAATTATATATAAAAATATTTCTAATTGTAGTATATAATCTGTGACTGTAATATAGAACAAATTAGTTGAGTTATCATCATCATAAATTGCAGAAAATACTAGCAGAATGAAAACATGAACAAAATAATTATTTGATTGTTACAATCACAAAACATAAATATATAAAAGTAACTATATTAAAATAAAATACGTAAGTACGTTTTTGAATTACACAATATAACATAAATACTATAAAAGTTAAATATATAAAGTTAAAAAAAATACTTAGTATATTTATTTCAAATATATATTTTTTGAACTATTAAAACATTTAAAATATTTAATTTGATTTAAAACACGCATTTTTAGGGGGGTTACACTAATAATTTGAGTTAAAAAATAAATAAAATATCACAAATATTTACATTTTATTTTATTATTAAATTCGAAAAATATCGTTTGCTTTTTAAATCGTTTTCAAATGATTTGATTTTAAACACAAATATTTACACACACAGGGACAGAATAACAATTATAACAATTTGTAAAACGCTATTTTTAAAAAAACAAATATTAATAAAAATATTAAGCCATTATATATAGCCCATTATAAATTATGTGAAGTTAGAAATAATTGAGTATAAGGATCCATGAGTCAAATTTCAGTTTCATAAATCAATGTAATGGTTGAGAACCGAAAAATAGTCTTAAATCTCTTTTCTAAATAATTTAACCACAGGGAATTGAGGTCGTAATTTATATTATGGGACACTCTAAAGATGGATTATTATGATAGTTAATTATTAGGTAGATTCTGCTTAACTATTAACATTTTTTTTTGTTATATAAAAAAAGCTACTTAATTGTTCTAGAAATGTGTGATTTTATTTGAAAGCCAATGAAATGCTACTGGCCATCAATATTGTTACCAAAAGCGAAAATTTTCTGCGAGTCTTCGAAAAGTTTGAAAAAAAAAGAACAAAAGTGGAACAAAATTTATGGTTTCAGATTTCCAATTTGCCAAATTTTATTCATAGCACAGGGTTTGAAAAGGCATTGTAATTTGGCCAAGAATAAAAATGACCGGTTTTATGACTTTTTTTTTTTGAATTTTTTCTGCTATCTCTTTTCTTTGATATTAAATTTAATTTGGAATATATATTTAAATTTTATTTCGCTCACAGAGTATTCTTGATCGAGTTTTTTAAAAAAGGATATATATATCTTTCAAAGATTTCTTTTTTTCAAATGTAAAAATGGAAAGGACAAAAATATATAAGGTAAGATAGCTTTTGATAAAAAATATTGCGGCGCTTTTTCGTTTACAATTGAAATTATCTTCTGCATTTGTTAATTTTCGTCTGATTGTGAATTTTATTTTTTCTATCCTAGTAAGTGAATTTTAAATTATATAAATACATTACTTCTGTTTTAAATAAACCGCCATATACGTTGATATTAATTTTTAAAAGAATATCTGTTTATCAAACTCAATTTTACGAATATATAGGCATTTTCTATTTTTGACAAATAAACATTGTTTACTAAAATATTTGTTAATAATTTCCTGTTGATATCGAAGCAAAATGAAACATAACATGAAGAAAATAAATGAGCATATATATGCATTAAAGATAACATATTAAAATGATGCATTAAGCGAGCGAGCTGTTATAAGAAATTGCAACTATTTTGACGCGTTTGATTTTTTTTTTCAAAATAATATTTTGAAAAGAATCATACGCGTTAAAAATAGCTTCAAATTCTTATAAAGATGACATATGCAATAATATATCCCTTCTATATAATAAAATACCATAATATAAATCAAATGTATGCTTTTTAATGGCTTAAATACCTCAATATATATTTTTAAAAAAGATGAAATTCAGGTTTTTTTTTTACAAAAACTAAAAACAGTTTGTGGAAATATAAACAATGTTTGCAGAAATATAGATACAGTTACAGAATTTTAAATATAGCGTGCAGAATATTAAAATAATGTTGAAAATAATATAAACATTATATGGATATCTGAAAATAGAACAAAATTGAAATTGTACTGGGATCAGGTGGATAAATTAAGATAAAAAAAGATATTTCCTGATCGTGCAACTAAAAGTTGCTGATGGCTTACACCAGATATTCCGACTGATGGCGCAAGCTATCAGCAACTTTTTGTTGCACGATTAGGGGTGCCTTTTTCCCTTAACATATGAATAATTTCTTTTTTTTTGTTTATAAAAAAACTAATTTTTGTATAAACGTATTTTCAATGCTTTATATATCACAAAAATTTTCCAATTTTACAAATATTATTTATATTTTAAATCTGTGACAAGCTCGGCAATAGGAGATATCTCCAATCAATAATCTACATGTGGTATATATGTAAATAGGTAAAGGCGCTCGTCAAATTTCATTATCTTCCAGCTAATATATCGTCTGCATTTTATTCTTTTTTTTTACAGCGGGGGTTGGTTCCCGCGGGATCGAGTATTTTAATTAGGCCTATAAACCTCCTGCGGATAATGACGTCACTGCCATCTATCGGAATTAAAATGAACTAAGATTTTTTTTAATTCTCCAAATGTAATATGTGGATTCCTCATCTCTCAAAATAAGTTTATCATGTGTCCTGGAGGCTTACTGAGAAATAAAGAAATGGGTAGCTAAAGATAAATTTGTTTATATGCGATAAAAAAACAAGTGAAAAAGTATGAAGGTAGGTATTAAAATTCAGGATGTCGCTTTTGTATTGAATTTTAATTCTTCTTGAAAATTTCCGTAGCTTTCCGCAAATGGCAAATGTTCTAATATTCGATATAGAAGTGGTGTTATTTTATTAATTAAATATTTAAAAAACTTATATAGCAAAAAGTTTTTATTTTAGCTATAAAAGGTTTAGAGGTAAAAAAACCACACCTCTAAAGGTTTCCTTTCGAAGTATTTGTTGATTTTTACACACTTGATAGAGATAAAGGACTTTGCTTTAAAAATCTAGCGGCTTCGACCAAAACCTTTTGAATTTTTAAAATGAGACATTTTAACTTGCGATCGGGGGTTTGAGAAAACAAGACTCAACGTTTTATAAATATATCGAGGTCTCTTCGACGACAAAATAAACTTTTAGAGAAAGCATATTATATATTTACATAGTTATTTAACAAATAAAAACATTTAAAGACGCATTTTTACTTTTTCAAATTAGAAAAAATTCTACTGTCCTTACTGCAATGAATATATAATCAGTGGTGAACCCTCCCAGCACTTTCGCCAATTTAATCTACCAGACCGGGCTTTTTAGAGCTTTAATACTGAATTGGACAATTCTGCTTATATATGTAATAATGAAAGGTGAAATCTTAGAAATGGTATTTAAACTACCTATATGGATATATATATAATATTTAATAAATATTTTCAGCTGTTTTGAGATTAATTACTTGTAGAGGAATTATTGGTCATTTGCTTGATTTTTGGCATGCAGTTGTGGAAAAGATTATAAAATTAGTTATCAAAAATAGCTTTAATTGAGCTTATGGGATATATAAAAACATAATAAAAGTACTGCCTGGCTTAAGGCGAGTAGAATAAGGAAAACAAAAGAATTATTTACATAATGTACAAAAGTTTTGAGCCGGCCAACGGGAAACAACAACAATGAGTATTTATAGGGTAAGCGTGACCTCTGGCGGTCGATTCAACAGAGTAGTTGTATCTATGAAATATATTTTTAAATAAAATAATATTTTAATATAACATATATATAAACTTTTAGGATAGTAGAATTACATACAAATATATGCATCGAACAATGTTCTTACGCAAACAATATAGACAAGACCAGTTAGGCAAAAAAATATTATAAGGCAATAGCACGTCAAATATATATATATATGTATATTAAACAGAGTATAAACAGAAAAATTGATTTTCCAGAAATTTATAAAGAATTAATATCTTAATTATTCATAAATAACTATGTATATACCTTTTATTTAATAATTTATTTTGCTTTAAAAGATTTTTTAATTTAGAATTAATGTGTAAACACAATTTTTTACAATTACACTGTGTTGTATATAAATCTCTATATCTTCCATAGATAAAATAATAATATATAATATTAAATATAAATATAATTATTTGCTGTATATAAACTGAAGGCAATAGTTGAGTCAAAGATACAGTTCTTTCATTGGCCTTGTAGAACGAGAGTGGTGTACGCGTGCGCGCGTGTTCTAGTGAAAAACACAAACATCCTCGATAAAGAGAGGCGAGTTGCCCCTCGAAATATTGGAACAATAAAAATAATTAGAAATCCAATATATGCATCTTTTTTAAATATATATATATATATATATATATATATGGGACAAAACTATTAAGCACTAATTCTTCTTTTTTTTAGAATGAAACAATTGGTTAATTAAAAATTTTGACAACCGGTTTCTGGAGATGAATTAATGTAATCTGTACTCCTGTAGAAGATGCCCCTGAAAACTTGAGATTACACTAATAAAACTCATCTTAACAAACCTGGTGTATTATTATAATCTAAATTTAGGAGATTCAATTCAAAAGTAAATTAGTTGTATTTACTAACATAAATATTTGTCTTATAAATGTGAGAGTACATCCTCACCGTGGGGCAATAAATCATACATAGGAATGGTTGGAGATGGAATACATATTTGCATATATGCATATGTTTACACCAGGTTGCGTTTCTGTAAGGTATTTAACCTTGATTTCTTCCTTATTTGGGTTGTACACCTTTCTAGAGCGGGATTCCTTAATCAAAGTAAATAAAAAGTAAATAATAAATAAATTACTTTTTAAAGTTATTATGTTTATTTGTTGTCTTCCTTGTATAGTTAATGCTCCTTAGTCTTCGCGTCCGCCATATTTCCCCAAAATAAATAATCAAGATATAAACAATAACAAAGTTACAAAAGGAATGATACTATGGTATATATAATCGGTTAATATCGATTTAAAATAAATTTAAAAAATCTGAGAATATTTTGAATAAATGGAGGGACGCATTAAGCATGATGTAACAATATTTACACAATAACATATATTACTTCTCTTCCAGATCTCCGTATAATTTGCAAATACGTGGGTTATAGATATGATGGAGATTCAAGTTTATGCAAATTTGAAGAAATCCGTTGTGAGTATATTTCAGTACTTGGTGTTTGTTCTTCTGGTTTGTTGTCTTCCAGAATAAGGTTACAAATTCTGGGCCAGTACAGTAGTTAGAAGTAAGAAATATAAACTCACGGACAAAACTTAAGGAAGTGGAAAGTATTTGATATCGCCGGTCGTCTGTTATTTTGAAGGAGACAGAGGCAATTTTGTTCACACTTGGTTATCTCGTATGTCTTCAATAAAGGTCACTGTAATAACTTTCAGAGTTATTGTCTGAATCCCGATATACATGTTAAAAGGTACAACTTCCCCAAGTTTTGTCCATGAATGTATATTCAAAATATAACATAATGTGTTAATAAGCAAAACATATTCTCAAAAGATCAATCAACGTTTAACGTTAACACAACAATTTAATGATCATGAAGGCCTTAGACGCCATATTTGTGAATGGGAGGAATGATAACATTTCCCCCATAACAATAAAGACAGTAGGAGGTTGTTCTATTTGAAAAATAACAAATTGCCTTAAATAATTCCATTTTTAAATCACAATAATTTATATATCGTTAAATAAAATATTGTTTTTTAGCATATTGCTTGATTGGCATTTACAGTAGAACCTCTTTGCAAAGGATAACACCTAGTTGAAGAGCCAAAGTGTCCTCTAAATAGAGGTGTCCTCTTACTGAATAGTTGCTAATCAGTAAAAATGGTAATTTTGACAATGAATACTGTCCTTTATAGAAATATTTTTTCTAGCGAGTGTGTCCTCTCATGGAGATTCTACTGTATATTAATATTTAATGAATAAAAGTTATTTAAAAACATGTTTTTAATATTGCATATACACCCAATATACAAATATTAAATAGGTAGGCATTAAAGGCAAATATATTCCTTATGTTAAATATAAAATCATATAAAATTGTATTTATTATTAAGTTGTCAACGTAATAATCCTATTGAAGGACTGACAAGTCCTAAAGCTTGAAAATAAAAAGTTACACAAGAAACTTAACCCTGGAACCATCATTTATTTTATAATAAAATCATATTGTGTGTTATACATTGTATTTAAATATATTGTTGTACCGTATTTAATAAAACATATATTTTTTTTAAATGGAAATAGTATATTTATAAAATGTAAACCTAAGCACGACGATATATATACATGTCACAAAAACAAACAAATGTTTAAATTAACTTTAGAGGATAAAATCAGAATTTGAATGAAAATTACCATTTTACAAAACAATATTTAAATTTTTACCTTTGAGCGCCCCACACTTATTTATTAAAAATATATATTTTTAAAAAAGAAGAATCTACATTTCTTTTAGTTTAATTTGAGGGAAAATATTTTGTTGTTATTATTCTGTTTCATTAAAATTCGAGAGTTGGGCAAATGGAAATCTTATTTTGTGCTGATATTTCTTAATGTGAGCAGACGAACTCTCGTTTATATTGACGAATCTTTGGAATAAAGCAATCCCATTTTTTATTTAATTTTTTTTATTTGACATATCGGACGCGATATCCCAGCTTGGGATACTTGCGCCTAAATACATTTTAACAACCTATATATAATTCATTTTATATATAATTCAATAACCGGACTAAAAACATAATTAAAACTGAAACGATGGTTTTCTCAAACAGAAGAGAAAATCTAATGATGAATTATTATTCATTTTATTTACATATATTTTATATCAATATTATGAAGAGCAATATCTCTAAGTGCATATTATTTTTGGTAATGTTTACATTTGTGTAAATATCTTCATAAATTTAGCGCCATCTATCGATGAAAATATATAATATTTAACGCTACTTGTTTTAAAATACACATATGTAATTGGAATCTATATTTACATACCCCTTCTACTGAAATGCATAAATATTGAATAATGAAGAAAATGGCTCATTTAATTTTGATATTAAATGCAATATAAAAGAGAGATTTGTCTAAGCTTTATAAACTAAGAATAGGATTGATAAAGAATATGAAGATAGAAAATCTCATAAGAAAATAATAAAAATAGTTGAAAACACTACCCAGAGAAGATATATGAAAAAGAAGAAATATAAGAAGAAACATCAAGTGCAAAGGATTTTGAAAAATAAATTCTTACAAAAAATCAGGAATAAAGCAGACTCTCGATGAAATCATCTACACAAAGACCCCAGAAATAGATGACATTCCAATAGAGTTAATTAAAACAGCAGGAAGCCCTAAATACTATCACACAACTATGTTAGAACATATGGGAGTGTGGGAAATGGACCGAATGGAAACAATCAATATTTCTACCTATCCTCAAAAAAAGGAAACCTAAAGATCCGCAGAAACTACAGAACCATTGCAGTTATCCCACACATACAAATACTTCTCTCAAAATAATACAGAAAAGAATGGAAGCCCATTTACATAGAGAAGAATTACCACCAGAACAAGCAGGTATATTAGAAGAGGGACAAGATATCAAATACCAAACTTAAATAATAGAGAAGGGCATAAAGAAATAAACAAAAATAAATTTATATTTCATTGATTATAGAACGAGATTTTAACTGAGTAAATCACACGGAACTATGAAGACAACACTAAGCACCGCTTTTGGCGAAACAGCTGAGAGGGTTCACTACTGATGAGCCAAGTCCTCTCATTCATTAAATCATATCATTGCAGTAAGGTATATAGAGATAATATTTGATAATATAATTGAAAAGAAACACATTGACAGTAAATTTATTTGTTACAAATTTTATATATATTGTTACGAGAAGAGCACTTGCAACCTCCGCCAGTAGATGGCGCGTTCGCCTGTTTTGCATCCGCAACTGATGCGGAAGTCGCCGACTGCTGTGATCCCGTTTCCTGCGGAGGCCACCTCTCCTGGCTGTAAATACCTTTTTATATTGGCCCCAGGGGGTGGCGTAATGTAAATACCCGTTGTTTATTATTCAAGTTATATGTAATGTTTAGTAATATATGACACCAAGAAGTGCTTCTAGTTCTCCGTGCCGCCTCCTGTCATTCCTCTAGCCATTGCCATCTTCGTCGGGCCGCTGCTGCTACTACTCTTCTGGTAAGTCTCTCGTGTCCCCCCACCAGTGGTAAGGCCGAGAGATACTGCCAGAGGAAGGGAGTGTCCACTTGAGGAGGTGGAACTCGGGACGTCGTCAGGGTGCCTGCAGGGAGGAGCTACTCCGCGACCGAAAGAGCGAATCGTACCAAGAGATCGGGAGGGATCACGCGTAATAATATAATATTCTATTTCATAAAATATATATTTATATAATTCAGAGCTTTGAAATAAAAACGTATCCTATTTAACATATGTTAATGTAATGAACTAACATAATTTTATTTAGAGTTTTTTTTTTTTAATTTCAAAGTGCCAGTTTTTTTTATTTATTAATCGAATCTAAATTACCATTTTTGCTTCTAATCATGGGATCATCAACATTTTTTTCGATTCAATTTTCAAAACGCCCTAATTTAAGTCAACAACAATTTATCAAACATTTTCATCTCTAGAAAATTGTAAATATTAATTAAAAATATAACTTGTGAAAATATTTGAAAGGAGCATATTTAACACTTAAAACATGTCTCTTCACTTATTTATATTTATTATCATTTTAATTATTTTGGTCTATATTAATAAATGGAGAAAATATTTAATATGTAAATATAATAGGATATTATGCAAACTTGGCAAAAATTGAAATTATCAATATTTGACTTTGAGCTACATAGAATGGTTAAAAGAGCGGAATATATATATTGACAAAAGCCAAAATTAAACATGATAATAATAATTCAGAAGTTTAGAACTTTTTAAAAGAAATTGTTAATTAATTAGAGAGTTATATTAATTAATTTGCATGCAGGTGTAATTAATATAAATTTCTATTTTAAAAAATCTGTGTCTAAAATTAAAACATTTTCATTTTGCATACCAAAACAAGTATATATTTTGTATTCGCGTTTGGTTTCTCTCCGAAAATTTATATTAAAACTTTAAATAAATTTGACCAAAGATTAGGAAATTCTGATATTCCCCTATCTGCATCGTTTGTTTCAAATGCTGATACAACATTTGAATATTTACAACTTTTTTGACTAAAGAAGCCCCTTTGCCCCACATTGGAGTAATTTATGGAAAAACTTTGCAAGCAATAAATTGATGCGTGTACTAAATATATTTTACAGAGAATGCCCAAACACATGCATTTAAATTAAGTCATAGAACAAACACTCTGTGGTATGTAAACATTGTTGTTGTTTCTTATCCCCTTGTGTAAAAATTACACGAATGCCACGAGTTCATGCTCCTCAAGCTGATCTCATGGAATGGGGTTTAGGGGTGCAGCTTTCGTTGATCATGGCACCATGATCCAGGCACACTTTGGGGAAAGTCTGACTTTGCCTGTAGAGGCCGTTCCTAACATGGAAGCCTTTGCTGCCGACATAAGTACAGATGCAGATTCCTGTATCCCTGGAGAGGAACCCTTGCTGAGGTTTATCAACTGGGTGAGTTAAACTCGGGATTTTTAAAGAGGTCTTTCTTCTCTTTCTAACAATGCTGCTGTTGTTCCGCGACTGCTTATTCGTCATAGTTATTCTGCTTGTTTACAGCTGGCCTTCATATCTGAAGGTTGTTCCCCTATCCGTCACCTGGGAACGCGCCCTGTAGCAGTCAGCTCTGCCGAGGGGGTATGTAAATATTATCATCATATATAGATAATTTGGGAATGTTTTAATGGGACTTTGTGAATATGCATAGGTTTATTTAAGAAATTTGAACTGTTTTTGAAACGTATGATTCTTTTAAAAATAAATTAATTTTCTACTGCCCTTACTACAATGATAAAATAATGGGAGGGCCTGGCTCATCAGTGGCGAACCCTCCCAGCGGTTTCGCCAGTTTAATCTACGAGGGCCATCCAATAAATAAGTTTCCCTATTTTTTTTCTGCAAACGAAACGTTGTAAAAATTAGTTAGAAGGACGGCAAAACGTGCATGATGACGAGCGAAGCGGCTGCCCATTACTGCTACGGACAATGCACCCGTTGCTGCTGTTCGGAATGTGGTGGAAGCAGATCGCCGCGTCACCATTGACGAAATAATGATTCGACTGCCTCCTGTAATCGAAATTGGACGCTCTTCGATTGAAACAATCATGTCAGATGTTTCGAATTTTCGCAAAGTCTGCGCAAGATGGGTCCCACGTTTGCTCTTGGAAAATCACAAGCAACAACGGATGGAGGCAGCCCGAGCTTTCCTGGAAATGCATCAAAGAGATGGAGATCAACTGTTTTCCCGTATTGTCACTGGAGATGAAAGCTGGGTGCATCATTCAAGTCCAGAAACAAAACGACAAAGCATGGTGTGGAAGAAGCCTGAGGAAAGTGCACCAAAAAGGGCGAAGGTCACAATCCCTGCAGGCAAAGTTATGGCTATGGAAAATTTCAAATGGGAAATTTCCACACATCCACCTTATTCTCCGGAACTTGCCCCAAGCGACTTCCATCTTTTTCCAGCACTCAAGTGGCACCTTGGAGGCAAGCACTTTGCGAATGACGACGAAGTGCAGGCGGAGGAGAACCACTGGCTACGAAGACAGGACACGGCTTGGTACAACAGTGGTATCAAAAAATTGCTACAACGGTACCAAAAATGTTTGGACAGAAATGGTGATTATTTAGAGAAGTAGTCTATGAGTTGTATAATGAAAATAAAATAACTGGATAATTGTAAATAATGTGGTTTATTGGTTAAAAAATAGGGAAACTTATTTATTGGATGGCCCTCGTACCATTTAGAAAATTGATTTTATTTTTAAAAGAATCATACCCGTCAAAAATAGTTCAAATTTCTTATAACAGATGGCGCGCTAATGCATCGTACAAATACGTTGTTGACACATATGTTATAATACCTTGATAAAGGTTGGCGTTCAGCCAACTGAAATATTGGTAAAATAAATGATATTTTGATCCAATATATTCCTTTTTTAATTAAATACGTTTATTTATTAGCATTTTTTGGTACCAAATTTACTTTGCGAATATTTTTACATTTATCCATTTTTGTTTATTTAAATCCTTCATTTTGTCTGGTATATATCAGGCGGATTGAGCATTTGCATGAATGTTTACAGAAGAGGAGCATCCAACATTTTCGAAAAGTTGCATATTAAATCAAACAAATATATATTCCGAGATGACCTAGTGTTTCATCAATGAACATTGATTTAAACTAAAAAAATAATCGTGTACAAAATAAATATATGTCAATTTTTTAAAATTTTAGAATTGAAGAAAAAAAAAGTGTTCTTTTGAATTCAAATACAAACGATACACTTTAAAATAAATTTACAGAAAAAAAATCTTCAAATTTTCACAAAATAATTCACAGAAGAACACATATATATATGAAAAGTTGATAGTAGAAGTAATAAACTTTCATTTCTAGTTTCCATTTTAAGCAATTAGGCCTAAAAAAAAAAAAACCTCCATCTTCTTTCCTACATAATTTCATTATAAAAGAAGGTTTCGAAGAGTTTCTCTAGTCTTATTTTTTTTCTCTTTTTCATTCTCCAAGATACATTGTAGAGGTTATTGTATGCTGGGCAGTATTTATTGGGGGCAAGAGAGAAAAAGGCCTGCGAGGAGAAAAGAAAGAAGGAAAAAATTCCAGAGACTTTGTCTAAGTTTTGAATAGTTTCTTAACATTAGTTTAGCCTAAATACTTATTAGTTAGAGTGTTAGTTTAGGGGAATAAAAAAACTATCTTAAATGATCTATTTCCTAACACACTTTGAAACCTTTAAAAATGTGTTTAGATAAAAAAAAGGTTTGTGTGTTGTTGTCTATTTATGAATACCACTTTAAAACTATTTAAAACTAATTAAAATAGTATATATATATATGTTGTTTTTGGCCTGTTATTTGGTTAATGTAATTATGTAAAAAGGGTTTGCATATAATGATATATGTAAATGTGTAAAAATTTTGGGATATATATTTTTTTCTGATAAAATAAATTGAGCACAGTTTTAGAGAGATTTATGATTCTTATTATTAATCATTAAAACTACCACTGTAAACGTCTTACTTCAATGATAGAAAATTTTAATGAGAGAGCTTGGCTCTTCAGTGGTGAACCCTCTCAGCGGTGTTTCGCCAAATTAATCTCCAGACAGCTCTACTATTGTATTGAGCCGTTTTTCTTATAAAGCCTGCACATTTTCTAAGGTTGGTAGGTTAGGGTTATTTAGGTAATCTATATAGATTGGAGATTAAGTTGGCAAAACTGCCTTTATTGAAAACACACGAGATAACCAAGTGTGAACAAAATTGCCCGTCTCCTTGAAAAAATGATGAATGGCGACATCAAAGACTTTCCATTTTCTTAAGCTTTGTACGTGTTTTTTTTTGTGTTGTGTGTGAGTGTGTTTATATATATATAAATAAATTAATTAAGAAAGTAACCATTAACAAAATATATATATATATATATAAAAAAAAGATTATATCATAGTAATGAAAGATAAGCTGACCAATAAGAACGCTTCAATGGGATGATTGACAGCTTCTAGCCACGCCCCACTGTATCAAGCTAGGCCTAATCCCGGGCTATCATATTTACACAGTTACCGCCATTTAATCCATTCTTACATGGTATATCGTCTGTTTTCTTTCCTCCCTTCCTCCGTGTATCAACCCGACCAACAGTTGGAGCGATTTATCCAGTCATTATAAAATAACATCTTCTTTGATGCTGTCTATAATATGGGCTTTCCCCCTCCTTTTAATTAAACAGATTATTGTTTTACATTTTTTAAATGAAATTTCACATAAATTGATTAAAATCTCCTGGACATTAATTGAAAAAAGTTCCCAGAATGAGTTTCTTTATTTCAAAACCGTCTCAAGCTTCAAGACATCTCTGTCCTTCTACAGGAGAACATAAACAATGAATAAAACGAAAGGATTTAAAAGCACGAATGTTTCTTTTATACATAATACAAACTTCTACTGCCCTTACTGCTTTGAAAAAATATATTGGGAGGGCTTGGCTCATCAGTGGTAAACTCTCCCAATATATTTTTTCATCGCAGTAAGGACAGTAGAAGTTCGTTTTATGTATAAAAGAAACATTCGTGCTTTTAAATCCTTTCGTTTTCTATGTATAGATGGTGCGTTATTGCTTTGTGTTAATGAATAAAACGTCGCCTGATACCAAACTATTCATTATATAAGTTCTCCTAAGAAGGGCAGAGATACCTGAAAGCTTGAGACGGTTTTAAAATAAAAAAGAAATTCATCTCCGGGAACCATTTTTAATTGCATAATTTTTGAAATTTATTAAAGATACAGGGGTTCGGTGGAAGGATGGTCTAAACCGTTGTTTACAACCGCTACGACCCAGGTTCAATTCTCGCATTGGGCACTTTTTTTCTGATAAAAAAAAAATGCTCCAATGACCCCCGATTCTTCTAAAAGTCCAACCCCACCAGCGAGTGCAAGTAACCAAACGGGGCTATGGCATATTTGTAAGTGCGAAGTCGAACTGCTTTTCACGTTTATAGACATGTGGTGCACTTACAATAAAAGCAATCGCCTTCTACACACCATGATTATCATGGCCTGTACCACGTGTACTAGGGATAAGCAAAAAAAATAAATAAATAAAGATACAGTTAGCGATTGTGTAAATAAACACATATTATGCGATATAAGCATGGAACATAATAGAAAAGTGAAATTGCTTTGCCACTTGCATTTAGCCTAAATGTCCATTCCTAAATAGAATTGGAAGCCTATTGAATCAATTGGTCGTTGACGTACAGCCTCTACATTTCCACTGAGGAAGGCGGCAATGAATTACCGAAATTCGGAAGGTAACGAACTAAAAAATGCTTGTGAATAACTACGTTTACATACAGTGCGCGTGGCCACAGATATGTAAGAAACAAATTATAAGAAATTTTAAGAAACAAAGTATTTGGAATTAGAGTTCGGGTTAAGTGTTGGTTTACAGGTGGCCTCTTTACGAACACCATGCTCCCGTTATCTATAGCATATCCTTTGTTATTCTTTTTCTTTCTTTGCTATCCGCACCACAACAAGATGTAACACAATCTGCATAAAGATCGCCAATAACTTCACCAGACGACAAAAATACATTATGATACATTAGCGCGCCTCTGTTGTCAGAATTTGAAACTAATATAGACGCGTATGTTTATTTTTAAAAATTAAACAATCTTTTTTCTACTGCCCTTACTGCAATGAAAGATTAATGGGAATGCCTGGCTCATCAGTGGTGAACCCTTCCAGCGGTTTCGTCAGTTTAATCTACCATGGTAGATGACGAAACCGCTAAAAGGGTTCACCAATGATGAGCCAAGCCCTCCCTTTTCATTACAGTAAGGGCAGTAGAGAAAATTGTTTAATTTTTAAAAAGAATCATACGCGTCTATATTAGTTTCGAATTCTGACATTAGTAAATCCCTATTTCAAACTTTTTTGATTGTCATGTACTTATATAAAAAAGAAAACACATCAAATCGCAATTCCTTTAAATATCTCCACATATGGAGGAAGGAGGAGCTAGCCAAAATTGACATATAAATATTTAAGGAAATTCCGCTACAAAATTGGAATGTATATTCAACGTTTAATATTTAACAGCGCACCCACCCTCTGCGAACTATATTAAAGTTAGTTTTGACCGGGAACTTGAAAAAAAAAGAAGTTAGACGAGTTTTAGAAGTGCATCTTCCCCCCCTCCTAGGTCTAATGCCTTCTTAAAACTTTGTCTATCTATATGCTTCCTCTCCTCATCCCTAATATACATATATATATATATGTCATATTTACATACACTCACGGACAACACTTATGGAAGTTGTACCTTTTACCATGTATATCGGGATTTAGACAGTAACTCTGAAAGTTATTTGATACACAGTAACCTTTATTGTGAAGACACACGAGATGACTAAGTAGAAACAAAATTAACTCTGTCTCCTAAAAAAAAAAAATAGACGACTGGCGACATCAAATACTTTTCACTTTCTTAATTTTTCCATGAGTGTATATATATATATACATATATATGTTTAACCTGTTCCATGATATTTAGCCAACCCAATTTCTTGATAAATCAAGAAAATATAACCACGTACGCGTTTCGGACTGTTGGCCCCCCTCAGCGTGGTGCAGACTGTACCTCTACGACCAAATATATGGTCCCAGAGGCTTCCTGAGTAATCAAGAAAAGGGTATCTAAGGCCAAATTTGCGTAAATACGCTTTATATATATGAAAATAGTACAAAAGTGAAATTTTATAATGTCTTTTTCTTAATATATTATAAACTAGACGAATGACCCGGGCAACGCCCGGGTTTACACGATTAAATGTATATTACATGTGGAAGATGGACGTAGTTCCCGGAGGGCACCCGCGAGGTCACTCTGCCCCCGCGCAACTGTCCAACTGGGAGCGCCCCGCGCCGTCAAAATCGTCACGCGTTATAGAGGGCGCTGCTCGTGAGCTCAACCGGCCGTCAGCCGGGAGATCTCATTTACTCGGCCGGGGGGAGGGGGGGGGGGGGGGGGGGGGGCAGGGGGCAGGGAAGTCACGTGCTGCGCCGGCAGCCAATCGTCGCGCGCCGCCGTCGCCCGCCTGAGTGTTCTAGAGGGCGCTGCTCGTGAGCTAAGTTGAATAATTTGAATATATAGTTTTAATAAATGATTTATATATATTTTAAAATAGCCTATCGTCATCCCCGTTATTTTTTACCTATGTATGGAAATTTTTGTTTGAATTAGTGAACTACTTCGAATTTGTATACCGGGCATACAGACCAACAAACATACAAACATTCATTTTTATACAATAGATATATTATTTTCTAAACATTAATATATAAGAGGGTAAAAAATATTTAAACAGAAATCTAACGGCAACAGAATTAATCTTACAGAATTTTTTATAATGGCTCTCAGTTAAAACAGCAATTAATTTAACGAATAAAAAGTTGGTCCCTAATTTATGATGGGCTGGGTAGCCAGCTTCTCGGGTGGCTATTCACTGATGGCCTCTGTGAAGAAATATTAAGTTTTGACCGTGATGAAAGGAGGTTAAACATTTTTTCACAATTTCCTTCACGCTCCTTTTACTCCAAAATTATAGAAAAATTATAAATATATATAACAAATGAAGACATTAAGAAGCGAATGTTTCTTTTTCACAGATAAATCAAACTTCTTCTCAAACTCCTTACTGCGTTAGAAAAATATTGGAAGGGCTTGGCTCATCAGTGGTGAACCCTCCCAGCGGTTTCGCCAATTTAATCTATCAGACCGCTTCTTTAGAGCTCTAATATGTTTTGAATCATTCTGGTAGGTTAAATTGGCGAAACCACTGGGAGGGTTCACCATTGATGAGTCAAGCCCTTCCAATATTTTTTCATCGCAGTAAGGACAGTAGAAGTTTGATTTATATGTAAGAGAAAACAACGTCTTAATGTCCTCATTTATTGTATATAGATATGGCGTGTTATTGATTTTGATTAATATGTAAAAAATGATTTTATTTATGACTATGCATTTTAGTATTAATAATGTTACATATCAATTAATTATTCCTAAACTATTTTTAACCGGTGAAAAATGATCGAAACTGTATTAATTATTTATTGTATTTTTGATTTTTATTGTTGTGAATTTATATTTGAAGTTTTTTTGATCACTGCTATCGCTTTCTCTAGATGTAAACATTAATATGTAAATACAGTTGATTTTAAAATAGAACAACAACGTCCGTAGTTAGCTTTTCTTGATTAATCAAGAATGGGTATTTGGCCAATTCTGGATTAATTAAAAATCAACGAGAATAGTTGATATTTATTCCGATAGATGGCGCAAGCCATCAGCAACTTTCAGTTGCACGATAAGGAGATGCCTTTTTTATAAAACAACAAGAATCGTTAGGTTAAAATAGCTAAATGTTTTGATATTAGTTGTTTATTTGAGATTAGATCTAGCTTCAATTTAAACTTTTGATAAACATATTATTTTGAAGTTTTATAAAACATATATATGTATTATAATTCCAACTTCCAGGCGTGTGTGTATACGGGAAAGCCTGCTACCAATTACGCTACAGAAACGGCTCTACCTTTTACTTGCGTTTTGAAGGAATAAACATATTCGTCTATTTTCGAACTAATTAGCCCATTCCGAGCTTGAAATCATGGCAGGGACCTCTTCCAGACCTAATTTCTATATTGCGCCAAAATTTCAGCCGAGTATATCAAGTATGGTGAAAAAATAGCACAAAATTATATTTGGCCAATTTTGGAATAATTAAAAATAAACGAATAGTTTATATTTTTTCCGACAGATGGCGCAAGCCATCAGTAACTTTTAGTTTCACGATCAGATATTTTCTTAATGTAAAGTATTGTTGAACGTATATGCGGGATAAACATTACAGACATTTCCTTTTTATTTGCATAGACATATAGACTCTTGGGATATGTATTTATTACTATTATCTCTGTCAAAACTACTCAAAGTTATTAATTAATTTCAAATATGAATAACAGAAGAATTAGTGAGTAACATATAGATGCTATTTAAAACCTATACAAGTTATTCAAAAATGAAAAAAAAAAAGCATATTTATAGAGTCGGCCAATTCCTATCCTCATACACTCGGGAAGAAACCGATCGAAAACTAATCATTCGGATAGTTAAATATATTTCTTAAACATATATGCATAGATGGATATTTTGCCGAGAGGATTTTGATCTATAAGTATCTAGGTGGACGCTTCTCAGTTTGCCAAAGCTGGTGTTGAGGCTTTGTCACCGACCCGAGGCCGCTAGTTGGCGGCGACGGTCAATAGATGGCTTCTAGCTTTGACATCTTTTTATGATAGGAGAGGCGATCTTTGTAGATTTATATATATAACATAAAGTTGCAGGAGGATGGTATTCATGTACAAAAATGAACTGTTTTAATGCAATTTCAAAAAGAAATGTACAGCTTTCAGTACATTTATATAAATATTTGAGAAGAGATAAATTTGTTTCGCATTATATAAATTATATATAGTGGAAGATATCAAATGATTTATTTTTCTAAATGTCGCGCCAACTAATTTAAAAAGCAGACGAAAGTTCAATAATCGTCTGTTGTAATAAAAATATATATGATCAGCATATAATAAAATATCTATAAAATATAATATATCAATAATATAGACTATATATAAATGTATATATATAAAATTAAATTTGTAAAAAAAAACTATAATTGCCTTAATTTATCTTCAAGCTAATCATTGGTCTCTATACTAGTTTGGGTGTGTTTTTTTTCATCGTTTGCTTCAAAATTGGATTCAAATCAGCGCCTCAAACGAGATTTCCTCTTCTGCAACTTAATCCCTAGCATCTTTTGGTTCTTTTAATTTGGCTTGTTAAGCAGAAGACACCTAATTGCGGCTTCTCAATACAAACTTGATTTCATTTCTGACCAAATTACATGATTGGCTTTTTTGTGTTCTTTTGTCAGCACTCTTTTTTTTTTTACATCTTTTATTCTTTCTTTTTTCCCACCTACCTCATTGAAAGAACTTTTTCTCTCTAACAACAAAGTTTACTAATATTAACAAGAATTTCTCCAATTTTTTTTTTCTAAATATTTTTTATTTTGTTAATTATTCTCATTGTTACATACGTTTAAATTTTGTAAATTTGGTTATTATATATTTATATATATATGTTATGATAAATATTATTTTGAGATAGAGATTAATTGCTGGTTGAGTACATGAGTACTTAATGGTATCGTTTGCAGTCGTGTCATTTTGAAAGAAAAGCAGAAGAATAATTATTTACTATCAAGTAGTTTTTAATTTTAAATTACTCGAAGAAAATTACAATAAGACATTTTCACAGTTATATAGAATTAATGAAATAATCTCTATATTAGTGAATTTCAAAAATAGGTTAGATAACTACATATTCACAACAAGTATTAAAAGTCGGCGTATTCTAAAACTATGGTAAAAAAACAAGTAGAATTATCAATGAATGAAAATGAAATATATTTTTTAAATTATAGAATATTTTTATATTTATATTAAATAATATATATATATATTTTGATGAGAGAGATTTTGAATATATAAAAAGATATTTGGACAATAAATATATCTCAACATTATTTTCCTCTATCACAAATAGAGTATATCATTTATTTATTTTTATCATTTTCAATATTCTGCGAAAATATATTTTTCTTTTAACATTAGCATTTTAAAAGTTATTTTTTCTAAAGATAAGATGTTTTTAACTATTTTAAGACAAATTTTAATTAAAAATTCTAAATATATAACTTGATTTGTAAAAAAAAGTAAGGAAATTTATTGTTTCAACATGTGTCAAGTTTTAGGCCTAATTTACATTGTATTATGTATATGGAATTTTGACTATATTTTATACAATTGGTGAATAAACACCAATAATATTCACAGAATAATACAAAAAAAAAAGCCAAACGACCCTGTCGATATTTAAATTCGAACTTACATCCATACTACAAACACTAAAACACATAGAGGGCAGCAAGACAAAACTATCAAAATATGTACAGATTCAAAAGTTTTGCCATCTACGAAAAAATAATTTGAAAAAAATCTATAATATAAAGGACATATTCCTTTAAAAATAAAAAAAAGTCGGTGAACGAGTGGTTAAAACCTTCGATTCCCGACACCCATAAACCGGGGAATCCCGTATTGTACACTTTTTTTTTCTGTGAAAAACCTATTTATATATATTTTTTTCTTGTCAATAACAAAAGCTAACTTGCTCATTTTGAGAGGTACCTAATAAAGGTATTTTGGAACAGGAATTACTCTAAAATACTCTCTACCAAAGAAATAAATAAACTGAAAACTAAAGGTAAAATATGTCTTTCGTCGCATGTATGGGATTCTTGAAAACAAAGAAGACCGATTCTTTGACAAAGGAATGCGCATAAAGGGACCCTGATGTAATAGAATCTGAAACCCGCCTTCCAAGAGAATACATCATATAAATCAAATATAACTGCAACTTATAAAACAGAGTCAAAATGTTTCACTAATGATATCCAATAGAAAACCACAGACCAACAAGCCCTTCCAACTGAATAGAAAAGAATCCCCGTAATTTGCATAATTAACCCAATTATAATCAAGCTATCTACATCCATTGATATATAAAGAGGGGGTAAAACCTTTCTTAGATGAACAACATGCGAATTTGAGGAAACCACAATATATACAGAAATATATTTGGATGGGAAAGAACACTCAAGGAACTGAAGAAATTACTTGAATGGCTTAAAAAGCATGGCTTACATAATTTCGTCTGATATGCATATATATACATAGATTCATTTTCATAAAAGTTCCTAAATATTATAAATGAGCATTTATATTTATGAAACCATTTAAGTAAATATATTGTTATATATATATAGTAGATGCATATATATATTTTTAAAGCATAATAAAAAGAATAATTTTTAAAATGTACAGAAATAGGGATATGGACCTGATCTATTTTACATATTTTGTCTATTAATAGAAGTTTGAGATATTTATTATAATTTTAATACCAAACGATTAAAAACATCGTCTGCCAGAACATATTTACATAGTGGAAGATAATATATATTTTTTTATATTTATACCATACCCAATCGACCGCACACACACACCTAAATTTAATTAATTAAAGTAAAACATTTATTTTCGAATTACGACGCAGAAGATAAAGCAGAAGAGAAAAAAGTTTTGCTAAAGTTTTCTATTCCCCAAAGAACCCCTCACAATAACACAGCACTTTTTCCACATTTTCTTTGGTACCACTGTTTATCTAAATACATTCCAGAAAGCTTCCTTCCTAGATAACGTTTTTCAAACCCCGTCGCATATTTAATATAGGAATAATATTTACTTAATCAGACAGAAAAAATAATTAAAAAAAAATCGAAGACCTCTCTAATTATGGAAAAAAAAACTTGGCAGAAAATTACCAAAAACATTGTTCAAAAGATTAATCAATATTTTAAACTTTTTTTTAAAAAAGACTTCGTTATGTACCTTAATATATTTTAAAGTTTTAATAATATTTTCACAATGATGTTTTAATTAATTAATTAATTATTTTTTACGTAAATATAATATTTAAAAAAGTTAATTTAAAACGAAGAAGGGGTATAAGAATATAATAGATAGCTATTGATGTTTATTTTAATAAGCTATCAAGATATAAGGTTATGTAAATTTGAAGTAGAAAGATTTTTTAAAATATATGCAAAAAAGGTGGGAAAACTTTCCTGTTTAAAAGACATCAAAACAAACCATGATTTTGATATTTCTCCCCAAATTAACCAAAATACCACCTTTTGCCAAAATTTCATGCAAAAATCTAGCAATCTGTATACCAAGCTTTCGGGCTATGACCTTCATCAGTACTGTTAGTATTTCGTAATATCCTTCAGAAGGAGTTATGATATCGTCTGAAACTGACAAAAAGTGATAGAACCGAACTTTAGATAGAAAACGTTGCAATATTTTGTAAGGAAGATTTACACTCATGGGGACGAAACTCAAGAAAGTGGAAAGTCTTTGATATGACTGGTCGTTCATTATTTTTTTTGAAGGATATATAGGCAATTTTGTTTACACTTGGTTATCTCGTGTGTCTTCAATAAACGTCATTGTAATATCTTTCAGAGTTTTTGTCTGAATTCCGATATACATGCCAAAAATACAACTTCCCTAAGTTTTGTTCATGAGTGTATATGTGCAAAAAAAGAGGGACACTTCTCCAGTTTAAAACGTATCAAGACAGCACATTTACATGCTTTTTTAAAAATTATTCCTAGTACATTGGTACAGTAGTATTCTCACTTATTTACAAAGTAGGTAACTGGTGGTACTGTAGCTTAGGTTCCAGATTTTCTTTCTCCTGAATTGGACTGTTTTACACCCTCATTTAGGACCACAGAGGACCTATTTTCCAGGCCTATAACTACCTTTGCAAAAACTGGAGAGGAGTGGACTTCAGGAATTGGTTTAACCATGGAGATAAACACCACCACCATGCCTTCATTTAGTTTGCTATGACCATGCGTTTACTTCTTCATTTGTATTCGTTTTTATCTAAGGTTATAGAACAGTTACCTTGGGTTCAGATTCCTTTGTTGTTTCTCGTTTGTAGTTACAAGCTTCTTGAAAGGTTATTACGATGCACTAGCGCGCGATCTGTTATGAAAATTAGAAACTATTTTAGACGCGTAAGATTCTTTTGGAAATTAAACAATTTCTACTGTCCTTAATACAATGATAAAATTAAAGAGCCAGGCCTTCCCATTAATTTTTCCATTGTATAGTAAGGACAGTAGAAATTATTGTAAGCCCGTTGAAGAGCGATTAACGCTTGAAAGCTAGCGTTTTTTAAATAAAAAAGATACTCATTGTGAGAATATATTTGTAATTGTAATACTTTTTTCCAAATTTTATCATGAACAGTAGAAATTGTTTAATTTCAAAAAGAATCTTACGCGTCTAAAATAGTTTCTTAATTTTCATGAAAGATTATTGTTTAAAGTTTTTCTGATTTTGTTCTTCGCGTATAGTAGAAGTTGAATGCTTATCATGAAATCGTTTATTTTTTGAAGATCATTTGTTGGTTGAAAGTTGGTTTATAAGAAATACATCAACCAATTATGTAATTTAATTCCAGACGTCTCAATGACTCGCTGTTACTCTCATAAAGGGGAATTACAGCGAGTTACTGAGACGTGGGGAATAAAACTACATAATTGGTTTATCAAAATACGAAACTATTATAGACGTGTAATATTCTTTTTAAAATAAAACAATTTCTACTGTCCTTACTGCAATGGAAAAATTAATGGGAAGGCCTAGTTCATCAGTGGTGAACCCTCCCAGCGGTTTCGTCAGTTTAATCTACCATACCGCTGTTATATTGCATTTTTTGGAACTTCCTTTTATAGTGATACTGATGTTAGACTCTTGGAATGGGTATTTTAAATGAACTATGGACATAAACCCTCCCATTAATTTTTCTATTGCAGTAAGGGCAGTAGAAATTGTTTTATTTTAAAAAGAATTATACGCGTCTAAAATAGTTTCGTATTTTGATAACAGATGGCGCGCTAGTGCATAGTAATATAATTGGTTTATGTAGCTAGAAATCGTTTGTTTTTTTGACCTAAAGATTATTCTTATAGATAGCGTATTAACAACCCACAAAGGTCATACTTTTCATTCAATCAATGGTATTTAAGATTAAAATGTAGGTGTATATACGTTAAAACGGGGTTTAAAATAAAGAGTTTATATATTTAAGACGCTTCAAGATGGTGATATAATAAAAGAGCTACTCTCTTGATTATGCAACTAGTTTATATGTTGTTAAGAGGGTCGGTAGAAGGATGGTCTAAACCATTGGGCTTCGACCGCTATGACCCGGGATTGAATCCCGCATTGGGCACTTTTTCTAATTAAAAAAAAAAATGCTGAAATGGCACCCCGATTCTTGCAAAAGTCCAACTCCACCAGCGAGTGCAAGTAACCAAACGGGGCTTTGGTATATTTGTAAGTGCAAAGTCAAACTGCTTTTCACATGTGTAGACATGTGGTGTACTTACAGTAAAATCAGTCACTAAAATCATGATTATCATGGCCTGTACCAAATGTGTACTAGGGATAATAATAAAAGAAATTGTTGTTAAACTGGCGAAACCGCTGGGAGGATTCACCACTGATGAATTAGACCCTCCTAATATGATTTTATCAATGCAGTAAGGTCAGTAGAAAGGGTTTTATTTGAAACAATAGAAACAATCGCGCTAAATAGTTTACATTTAAAAATATAGATGGCGCGTTAAGTCATATTATTTAATTAATTTGTTTTTGACCAATTTACAGAAATTTTGAAAAATGTCTGCGTTCAATTAATAAATTAATTTAGATTGTGTGCACGCTTTACCATCAACTTAATTGCATGAAATATTCTTTATCATATTTACATACCTTGCATATTAAAAATTCAGAATAGAAAAATGTTTGATGAAAAAAAGGAGGGGATTTGAAAGTTGCCAGTTACAAATTGAATACCGTTTCTATCATTTATCTGGTAGAAAAATGGCAAAGCCTTTAGAAAAAGCTTACTTTGACTGGATTCGTGACTGGCCCAGGTTATTTTGACACACACTCCAGGAATCCATTCAATATTTAGCGCCAGTAATATATGGTTTCCATCTTTTTTAAAGTCTCTCGCAATCGAAAATCTTTTCAATAAATTTTGTGGCGGACGAAATATTCTTTCTATGGATTCCTTCTTTTCAAATGGGAAAATATTTTTCTCTGAATTTTATATATTTATTTATTTTTATATATAGAAAGAAATAGGTTTAAAAGTATTTAGGCCTATAATTGATAGATTTATAGGATATTTTATATAAAATGTAATTTAGCGGAAGAATGGTATTCATGTCTTAAAAAGGGCAACTCTCCCTTTAAAAAAATGCTTTCGAACAATAAGTTTTGTATCTTATTTGCGCACACACTCAGACAAGTGGATATGCAACTAAACCACTTTGCATATAAAAGAATGAGAAAACGCGTTGTTTCAGGAAATATTTAAAGATTAAGTGCCTCTTCTGAAAAACACAAATATATGTAGTAATATATGCCAATTTTCACTATATTTTCTAGGGGGGTCGGTGGAAGGCTGGTTAAACCGTTTGGTTTACGACCACTACGACCCGGGTTCGATCCCCGCATTGGACACTTTTTTTCTGTTAAAAAAAAAATGCTCCAATGGCCCCCCGATTCTTGCAAAAGTCCAACCCCACCAGCGAGTGCAAGTAACCAAACGGGGCTCTGGCACATTTGTAAGTGCAAAGTCGAACTGCTTTCACATGTCTAGACATGTGGTGCGCTTACAGTAAAAAGCAGTCGCTAACTACTCACCATGATTATCATGGCCTGTACCACGTGTACTAGGGATAAGCAAAAAAAAAAAACTATATTTTCTCATGTGTACCATAATTATAAATAGCGTAACAGCCCCAAAATGTATACAAAATTCAAAACGACAGCTTGGCGATATCATGTAATCACAAACAAAGCAATAAAGTTTTATTGGGAGTCCGTCACACCCAAGGCAGGGCGAGGTCCAGTCCAGTTTGTAAATATTAGGTCATTTTCTCCCAGGAAACTTCCATAAGTTGTTAGTGAGTTTTGCGACACCACCGCCGGACAACAACAGATCATCTTTCCCACTCTTACAGATCAGACACCCTCTTGGACCTTGCCGTGTCTTCGGCCGCTGGCCTCTTTTAGGTGCCGTCCAACCTGCCTCGTTCTTTGTGTTACCTACAGACACCTGAAACCACTTGGCCCCATGACTGCTGGTGCTTGTGGTACGACATGTATATATATAATGAAAAGTTTAAGAGAAAATGGGAAATTATTATTTTTATTATAATTTGAAAACAACAGATTTCAAACCACTCGGTTCTTCTTATATAGGTATAACTCCCCCAATCTGAATTTCCAATTGGAGAGCCACCTATAGAAGAATAGCTTTGCGTTTGAAACCTGTTGTGTTTTAAAGTTATGATAAAAAAGAAACATATTTCTTTCCTTTGCTCTTAAACTTTTCATTATATATATATATCTAAAGAGAGATTATTAATTGTTTAAATATACACTCTTATGGACAAAACTTAAAGGAGTGGAATGTCTTTGAGGTCGCCGATCGTCTGTATTTTTAAGGAGATAGAGTCAATTTTGTTCACACTTGGTTATCTCGTATGTCTTCAATAAAGGTCACTGTAATATATTTCAGAATTATTGTCTAAATCCCTATATGCATGCTAAAAGGTACAACTTCCTTAAGTTTTGTCTATGAGTGTATACTAATCAAACAGTAGCCAATTCAAATGGGATCTTCCCATCTCACTGTTGGTCTCCCCGGTCGTATCACCGCATTCCATCACCAGTTAGTGACTCTCTGGTAACCCAACGGTGTCAATATCTCATTCTATGTTTCCAGCGCCCATCTCCTTTTTACAATTCTACTGTCCTATAAGCTTATGTCCATAGTTTACTTGAAAACCATTTCTAAGATTCCATCCTTCAGTGTAGCATATAAAAGCAGAATGATCCAATACAGTATTAGAGCTCTGAGAAGCGGTCTGGTGGATTAAATTGGCGAAACCACTGGGAGGGTTCACCACTGATGAGCCAAGCCCTCCCAATATATTTTTTCATCGCAGTAAGGACAGTAGAAGTTCGTTTTATGTATAAAAGAAACATTCGTGCTTTTAAATCCTTTTGTTTTATATGTATAGATGGCGCGTTATCGCTTTGTGTTAATTTATGTCGTCTATGTTTACTTATCTCGACTATTCGTCTTTTAATTAAACTTTGCTATTAATGTAACGTTTCCTATTTAGAAATAAAAGATAGTGACAATACTTTATGTTTTAATATTTAATTTAATTATGCAACAAGGTGTTAATTATAATATATAAACAAAAATATCTTATACACAAAAATAGAGAAAGAAAGTGATGCTGACTACCTAACTATGATGGATAAATCAAAGAATAATCAAATATTTTACATAAATAAATACAAAACATGTTACAAAATAGGATATGATATTCTTTATTCTATTCTATTATTATTATATTATTATATTCACAAGAAACGCACTGCCAGTAAATTTATTTGTGTAAAATTTTAATGATATTCTTTGTGGGGGTGCTTAATCTTCCATTTCCACATAGATTAGTGATAGTAAAATAGGACCCGTTGAGGTAGATTTGATAATCTATCCAGTTGTACAGTCTCCCGTCTCTCTCTCTGTAATAATTCTCTTAATTTGGTTTAATATGTCTCATGCTGCTCTTTTTCTCAGTTCTGCATTCACAGCTCGTTCTCCATTCTGACCGCCATATCCCCAGCTATATTCGTGGACACAACTTAAAGAAGTTGCATCTTTAACCATGTATATCGGAATTCAGATAATAACTCTGAAAGATATTACAGTGACCTTTATTCAAGACATACGAGATAACCAAGTGTGAACAAAAATTCCCTCTATCTTCTAAAAAAAAAAAAAATTAAACGACCGGCGACATCAAAAATCTTCCACTAAGTTTTGTCCATGAGTGAAATTTTTGTTTAAAATTTATATTTATAATACTTGCGACGTATCGAGACTAAAAGAAATAATACAAAACAATCAATAAACCAGAAAATAATATTAAAAAATAATAAGTGTATTAGCTTCAAGCATACGCAGTTATAATATTTTTATATCATTGTAAAGCCATCCCTCACTCAGCGGTGTCGCCAGTTTAATCACATACACAACCACACTTTTAGAATTAATGTAAAGAAGGTTGGAATCCTCTAAAGAATATAAGTAATAGATTTAAAGCGTACGAGGATGCGTTTCTTATAAGTTTTAATAAAGGCGAGCTTTCGGGTCAATAACCCTTCTACAGGACATCATATTTAAATAAACTTGCATCTTATATATATCCATATTGAGAAAAATTAGCATATATACAAGAAAAACAAACGTATTAGCAAATTAGTGAGAAAAGTAACAGTAAGAAATATCCGCGTGCCCCGAGCATGCCAAGTGGGAAATCAAAAGAAGCTTCACGTTTAAGATACAATTCAATTAAGGCAGCATGAGTAAAACAAGCCAAAATAAAACGTACTGGCAATGGTCACCTAAGGTACACTATGGCAATATTGCTTTGTATATATCAGGGATGTCTATGTGTCTATTAATACTATTATGACTTAAAGAGAGCAACGCCTCGACGACCAATCTTTTGTATTTGCTCTTGATGCCTGAGTAATATGCCTCTGGGTGAGAGGTATCAAAAGAATGTCCTGTATGTCTAATGTGTTGCACTATAAGAGATCTAGGTTCACTGTTTCTGATGTTTCTGTGGTGTTCGTCTATCCTATCCTTGATTCTTCGGCCTGTCTCTCCTATATACAAACTATTGCAATCTGAGCATTTTAAGGAATACACGGAGTTTGTAAGATATGGCAGGGTAATGGGAAAACTATTTCTGGTGATGGGGTTTCTAACTATTGTTTCTAATTTAGGAGTGTTGGTATAATAGGTGCGGATTCCGTACTTGTTTTTTAAGTGTCTAGAGATGTTGATACTATAGGTGGAGTATGGGATGATGCAAGTCGATCTATAAGTCTGACTGTTTAGCTGCTGTTGGGGATTGTGAAAGTGTCGGAGAATGAAGTTTCTGGGGTAACCTGAGTTCATTAGGTGATTAACCACATTTTGGGTCTCTGTTTGTTTAAATTCAGACGTTGAGCAGTGAGTAAAACGCTGAGATAGGACTTTAGTAAAATGGAAATTTCCTATAGAACCTTTTTTTTTTCGAGCTCTAACCTTATTATATTAGAGAAATTATACAAAAATGTAAATATACGGAGATTAAGTCGATAAATTAAAATAAAAAAACCTTCTCCCAATCGTACAATTATAAGTTTCTCTTTTTTTTCCCGATAGATGGCGCAAGCCATCAGCAACTTTTAATAAGAATCGGGTTAAACCGTTTCATATTTATCTATAAGTTGTATAAGAGTACAGATTTTTAAATTAGCACCAGTATTTAAATTCCAATTAAATACATAGATTACTAAAATATCTTCCAAAATATTTATTTTCTTTTAAGTCAAACGAAAATATCCCTCCTATTAAATTCAAAACGTGAAATTTCCATTTAAAACATTTAGTTTATTCTATTCCAAACGACAGAAAAGAAAGAATTTTTCCATTAAGAATAAATCAACTCGGCTCTATTCAAAATACATAAAAGATATGTTTTCAAATATTTATAAAAATAAAATAAACATTAGCAACACACAAATAATATATAAATATTTTAAAGTTTAAAATCTTTCCGAATCAATTTTGTATGTTCCGCACAAATGAAAAAAAAAAATCTTCCATTAAAAAAAAAAAAAGCAGACGATTCCCCCCAAAAATGAAAACGAAAAATCCAACGTTGCCAAAGATGATAAATTAACAAGTTCATTAAGTAGACAGCGATTAAAACGAGCAGAAGTAAATTAGCGAAGCATTTCTATCTGTTGGCATCAAAAGAAGAACAAAATTCTATCATCATCCATCCTTTATTACCCACATTTGCATAATCGAATGTAAATGGTTCGCGTGTCTAAGGAAATCCTCTCAGATTTATTAGATCAGTTGGAGGAAGTATTTAAGAAAATGGTAGTCAAATGTCAACAAATAAGTTTGTTTGTCTTGTTCCCCTCATGATTATATGTAATTTTGAGAAGATCTCTTATGCAAATTATTCCTTCGTGAGAGACAACCTAAAATGCTTTTATTTTCCATGACTCTGTAGTTATATTAATAGTTTAGGAATTTGTTAAGAGTAATTGCTTTATTCTCCGTGAGGAGAAAAAAAAACCTTTTTATTTTATTTTTCAGTAAACAATATTTATTGAATTTGGACTTTTGACTGCAATTCGGAATGATGCCCACTTTATAAAATATCGATTTATGATTAAGTAATATAGCATAGTATGCATATATATAAACATAGTGCATTATTTTTAAATTAGAAAAAAGAGAATAATATATACCAAATTAATATTCAAGAATGAAGATTATTCGAAGTTTAGTTGCTATTTATTCCGATAGATGGAGTTATCCACCAGCAGTTTCAAGATCAAGAGAAGTATTCTTCTTAATCAACAGTAATGAAATTTCTATCTGAATTATTTCTTTGATTTTCTTTCTTGGACTTCGAGACCAGCTTATGTAATACGAAATATGTTAATAAAAGTTGTTGTTGTTTGTATGATACATAATATGTTAAACCTATATGCACATATTATATACACAATTTATCAATTAGGAGAATTGCAATAAGTTTCATCATTATTTTATAGTCATGACCTTTTTACCTTTTACCATGTATATCGGGATTCAAGCAATAACTCTGAAAAATATTACAGTGACTTTTTTTGAATACATACGAGATAACAAAGTTTGAAAAAAATTGCCTCTGTTTCCTTCAAAAAATAAAAAATAAAATAAAAATACGACCGGCGATATTCAAGATTTTCCACCTTCTTTTGTCTCTGAGTGTGAAATGGCAAGTATTCAAGCGTCAGCTCATCATTAGGCCAATTGTGTGATTCCCAAATAGACATAGAGGTTTTATATATAGAGCAATCCATACTTAAATCCTTAGATGATAAAAAAGTTATATATTGGATTGAATAAAAATATTTAATTACCAATATTTCGGTTGGATGAACGCCAACCTTTGTCAAGCTTTTATAATGTATTTATTTTGTATAAACCAATATATGACGCTGAATTTGTTTATACAAAATACGTTGTTATACAATGACAGAGGATGGCGTTCAGCAAACCGCAATATTGCCGATTAAATCTATTCAATCCAATATATATGCATTTTATTATCTAAATATATATATGTAGTAGCGTAGAAGGAATTTACATATTTAAAAAAGTGCGGATAAAATCTGAAATACTTTGAAGTATTTATCCTTAAAAAGTGATTTACTTTTACAAAATATATCGAAGAGATTTCTGAAAGATTTGCTAAGCTAAATATGAATGTGTTTTTTTTTATTTAGAAAATAAAAGTAATAATATTCTATATATTATTCTATAAACGGAACTTCAGAAGAATAAATAAGAGATAATTGAGAGAGAAAATTATTAATATAAATATATAAATGGTATTATATTAAAAGGTAACAGAATCTATGTAGAAGAATATTGAATAGAATATATATGCGTATTGAAAATAGAGCAATCCATAAATAAATCTTTAAATAAAAAGGCATATATTAGATCAAAATATGCCTTTTCTATTGAAAAATATATGCGTATGTAATTGAAAATATTCACAAAGAGAATCATTTCCTGAAATTTTGTTATAAGTTCAAAATATTGAATCAAGAGGGGAAGATTGTCATAATAATATGTTTTTATTAAACCTCTTTCTTAAAATAATAATAGTAATTGTAGTGTGATTCAACATGATAATTTGTTCTATTTTTTTATAAGAAGAAAAATGTAGTAAATATGTATATATTGCATGAGAGAAGGAAAATAGAAATTATGTAAATATAAAAGGATAGTGTTGATGTGTACTGAAGATAGTTGAATTTGTCAAAATAAGAGCTTATCTTTTATGGTGTCTGAGATTTGAGGCAGCCAATAGGTAGAAAACACGACAATATGTAAATATATATAAACAATACTATAAAACGTGCTGCCACAGCCAGAAAGTCATACAAAAATATAGAGTAAAATAAAATTTATATTATATAGAGAAAGCCTACAATAAAATTCACAAATTATAGTTTAAAATACGATACAAAATATATTGGTTATTAATATGTAAATATGTGGAAACATATGTAAGCATAAGAGAAATTTCTTTTCGACATGCTTATATTTAGAGATTATATTGTTTACAGTGTATATATATATAAATATACGTTGGTTATTCAAATGTAAAATGTTATCTTACAAGTGGAAAAAAAAACTTATAAATAAATTTTAAAAAAGAATGGATTTTAAGTTATCCACACACAAAATAATGGGGTTTTACACAGGTGGGGTTTAAAAGGTTTATTTAAAGGTAAGCAAACGGTATTTTCAACCGAATCAAAGTTTACTTTAAAAATATGGGAGAAAATGGAAGGGTAAAGAGCAGGAAAAAAAAAGAATGTGGCAAATACTTGTCAGAAAAGCTGACTTTCTTGAAAAGTTACAAGTAAAGGCAAAAGTAAATTTAGTTGGTTAGGTTACTTGTTACTCAGGTACAACCGAAGATTTTTAGGCCTAACTATTTGGCGGGATTACATATCTCTTTAATGTATAATTATTTACATATTATTTATATATAATTACTTTATTTTTATTCTATTAAGTGTGTGACTCTTTCTCTTTGAACTATATAATATATAAAGATATAATTTAAAATTTTAAACTCTTTCATTAATATATGAAAAATCATTCATTTTCGAAAAATAACGAAATTTTAAAACAATAAAAGTGTAAGGATATATAATTTCATATAGATTTGTAAATTTTAAAATTTATTTATGATAGAAATGAAATATAAATTAGGCTATTTTAAATTTATATATTAATATACATTAAAATATTATTAGGCAAAACAATTCAATTTTAATAATATTATATATTTTAGAGTGCAGATAATTGTTTGAAAATAGGTTTTAAAATTCACCCTCTTATATTTATTCAAGCGAAAATATTTTTATTTTGATTTAAAACCATATTCTTTTAAAATTATCCATTTTTATCTTTTTTTGTATTAAAAATTATAAATATTTTGAATGATGGTTGGAAAATTTATTTTGATTTGCTCTAAAAATAATTTATTATTATATTTTGAAAAAAAATCGTGCTATCAAAATATTTAAAGAATCGCGGGTTTGATTTATGAAAATTAATTACACCTATACAATTGAAAAATATTGATTATGATATATATTTGTAAATATTCTGTTTTAAAAAAATGTCTACTTTCTAAAATTATCGTCTGATTTTTCTTTAAAAAATCGTCTGCTATTCATATTTTGAAAAAATCGTCTGATTTATATTATTTTAAAATTTGCATGCTTTATATGATAAAAATCGTCTGATTAAAAATTAATATATATATATAAAAAAGGTGTCTGCCTTCAAAAATCTTCCAAGAGAAATATACTATAGTTATATACACATCTATAAAAAAAAAAATACGACGAAAAAAAGAAAAAGAAGAATCTAATAGCGAAAGAGAAAACAAACAGGCGATTAAGTAGAACAGGTTCTATTTGCAGAGAGAAAACGTGATGTATCTTTTGGTAGGGAGTAATCTCCGCAGGCGAGAGTCCTGTCCTTGAGGCGGTGGCCGCCATGATGGATAACTCTGTGGCAAATTGATGGCTACCACGACGGCCGCCTGAAATATGGACTGCTCCAAGGAATGCATTAAAATCCCGGAATTGTCTTTGGCGGAATTCTGTCAGATATGAAACCATTCCTGGCAACACTGGTCGTTTATGTTTGCCACAGAGCAATATTTCTTCCTAATACTTTCCCTGCTGAAACGCCAAACGACAGAATAGTTATCATCTGTTTTTTTTTTTATCTTCATCCCTTTATTTTTAATTTCAATCAGACGATAAGTTGCATATGCATATTTTAGTTGGAATTTAACTGGAACAAATAACACATTGTTTTTTTTAAATAAAATTATAGGGCGCTTCTCCCGACAAAATAAGTGAATAATATGTCTGATATTTATTTACACAGTTACTGGCAGATCACTCTCGCAGGATATGACGTCACGAGTAATCAAATTTCGTACAAACTTAAAAGATTTGTTTATTATTTTAATTCAATTTTAATATACACATTCACATGAACAAAACTTAAGGAAGTTGTACCTTTTAGCATGTATATCGGGATTCAGAAAATAACTTTGAAAGCTATTTGATACATAGCGACCTTTATTGAAGACACATGAGATAACCAAGTGTAAACAAATTTTCTTCTATCTCCTTAAAAAAAAAGGTGACCGGCGATGTCAAAGACTTTCTACATCCTTAAGTTTTGTCCATGAGTATAGAAGTAAGTTAGGTCTTGTTAGACTACGTTGTTTGATGCAACATATTGCCTTCTTACACTAAGGTCGTCCAATCCCAGGGTTCCCAGGGTGGAAACCCAGGGTTCAATGCCTCGTTAACCAACTGGGAAGAGTTTAATATTCTCTAGATTCGATGGTTATTGAACTGATCTCTTCCACTATGACACTCTGACTTTTGCTGGATCTCAGACCTTCTATCTTCTTTTTGACTATTCCTCTATAGACTGCTACTCTTTTTGTGTTGTTTTTCTTGCTTCCCTCTTTCTCTTTCTCGTTTTTTTCTTTTTTTTCTATTTCTTCTGTCTATATCGTTATTTCCTTTGTCTCACTGCTTTGTTCTTATGCATACCTCTGGTGAATCCTGTATAGGGTCAGTGACCCTAAATAAAGGCTTTTTGTTGTTGTTGTTGACTATTCCTCTATAGGCGATTCTTTTGGACCTTGTTCTTGAGTCCATCTTTGTCACTTCCACCTCTACTGCTTCCAACTCACCACATACACACGCATAAACATATATATATATATATATGTCGTATCTGTCGTGATCGAATGGAAGGGCTCAACTATTGTGCATGTAAGCTTCGGAAATAAATCATTCCACACTAGTGAGCGTGCCGTAGCATTCACCCGCGCGCTCTGGCTCCCACGTTTATTTTGTACAGTGTATTTACAGGTGGATGCATTTTATTTACAACTTAACACAAGCTTAACATATTTACAGTTTAACATACCTATTTTGGCGAAAAGAAATTATACATCTGGGGTATTAGGCAAATTAAGACATATATATACCTGTGTGTATGGTGAATTGCATAACCCCTATTGTAGAATGTTATGAAATCGAAACCGCCGCTGTACTGATGATGGCCATAGCCCGATAACATGGCATACATATTGACTTTTTGTCTGAATTTTCCAAAACAGATCTTGTGGCTCATTTCTTATCCCCACTATCAAAATTATTTTACTAGAATGACAAAAATAATGGATTGCTCTAATGAATATTTAAAAGGAGAGGTTCCCCTCAAATAATATTTCTTATAAGAAAAAGGCATCTCCTTATCGTGCAACTGAAAGTTGCTGATGGCTTGCGCCATCTATCGGAATAAATATCAACTATTCTCGTTGATTTTTAATTATTCCAGAATTGGCCAAATACCCTTTCTTGATTAATCAAGAAAAGCTAACCACGGACGCGTCGGGCTGTTGGCCCTCATCAGCGTGGTGCAAGCTGTACCTCTGGACAACAATTTATGCACCTTATCCCAGTACAATGTTACATTTGTACTATTTTTTCACAATTATTCTTTTATATTGCGCTGTGTTTATCGATATTTGACAAAAAATATGCATAAACAGCAATAATAGATATTAAAATAATAAATAATATAATAAATAAAGAATCTATTTGTGTAAGTATTATGTAAAATGTAGATATGTATATTGTTGTATATATATATAAATTAATTGTTCCACAGAGTGTGTGTAAGCTCACAGGTAAATAGGCGCTAACCGAAACAAGAAAAAAAGTTCCTTTGTTTAATATTAGTTTCCCTTTTATATTTTGTTCTCTCCCTTGTAAATCAATAAATATAATGTTTAATTAATAATTATTGGAATCAGTTTTATTAATAATTATTGGAATCAGTTTTATTAATAATTATTGGAATCAGTTTCATTAATAATTATTGGAATCAGTTTCATTAATAATTCTAAGCAAAGTCAACATATATATATGTGGGATTATCGTTGCGAAATCTTTTGAAGTTGGTGGATAATTGATTTGATTGGTGTTGGCGCAGTCGTTTGAGTGACAAGTTATGCATACAGGGGAAAATAACGAAAACACAGGGGTTGGTTGAGTTGAAAAAAAGCTAGCAATCTAGGGAGAAGAAGGATTTGAGGGTTGGCTATCGACTATCTATTCCATAATTGAGAATTGACTTATCTGAGGTTTGAAGAGATGGGATTTTGCTCCAAGCTGATTCCTATGGCGGTCCAGGTGCTAACTCGATCCTGTCCAGTTCCCACTCGGTGTTGTCCAGCTCACTACTCGGTGCTGTCCCGGGGCTAACTCCCAACTGCCTATTCTTCGTTCCCGATTTAAGAAGAAAACTCTTTTGGTTTCTCATTGGTTGGTCGTTTGTGACGTGTAACCTTGCTATAGGTTCCTAGCTAATGGTCTACTCTCTGATTGGTCTTTGCTAATTCTTTGTTCTCTGGACATGTGCTGACCTGACCAGGAAATGCTAGGTTCTTGAACTCAGTTTTATGAGTTCCGGGATAATAAACCCTGCTAATGATTGCTTCCTCTTTGTTAGTCCTTCTCTCCCAGATCTTAAGCCTTGTCTTTATTAAATCTTTTAAAACATACATTGCATACATATTGGGTCGGGTTTGCATCCAGTTATGTACAAATTATGACATATATAGTCAAATAGCAACTTTATAAATTGTGATATACGCATCAATATATCCACTTTATTTTGAATACCACCTTTTTGCTACACTAGTAGCATTTCATTTGGATAAAACAGTTCATAGCTTCAATAAAATTCACTAATTGGGGGTAATGCTAAGTGTTTAGTTATTTATTTTTAAATATTATTATTTTCATACACTCAGACACCAACGCGGTTATAACCAGAAGACAAAACTTGATTAAAAAATTAATGTTTTCTATCGCATATTTGATGATTTAAAATATATTTTTTGATGCTGAATTTAATATAGAGGTCTGGGCTAGAATAAAAACCAAAGCAAAGAGTAAATCATTTTTAACAACTAAGACGAATTTGATTTATTCCATTAAAAGTTGCAAAAAATGTAGAAAATGTCTCTTAAAAGGGCCTAACCACATTGGCTTTTGAGCAACTCGTATTTTAGACAAACGATATATATTTTAATGTTTTCCTTAAAATATTTCAAAGTGAAAGAATCATTCAATTATATTAATAAATCAGAGAAATAATATTCTAAAGTATTATTTAAGTATTTTGTTATGGTAAAAAGATATAATAAGACTATATATATACTACCCGTTCCATGATTTTTCAGGAAGCCTGGATGACCAATTTTTTGGTCGTTGAGGTAGAGCTTGCACCACGCTGATGAGGGCCAACAGCCCGAAAAGCGTCCGTGGTTAGCTTTTCATGATTAATCAAGAATGGATATTTGGCCAATTCTGGAATAATTAAAAATCAACGAGAATAGTTGATATTCATTCCGATAGATGGCGCAAGCCATCAGCAACTTTCAGTTGCACGATAAGGAGATGCCTTTTTCATAATATATATATATATGCTTGAATAATGCTATGAATTTAAATAGAATGTTTTTAGAAAGCAGACGAAATTATTGAAAAGATGAAACGATATCGCTAGAGAATATCAGAAGTGAAATATTAATTGCGTTAATACAACAAAGAAATAGGCCTAACTATGTTTACTGACCGTCTTTCTAATACCACGTCGAAGTCAAATATTGATGCGGCGACGCTGGAAAATGTTGTCAGACGATTAAGTACCAAGAAATATTGGACGTTTCATTTTCCCGCCATTTTATAAATGGTCCACCTTTTAAATATCCTTGATTGCCAAAAGATAATTTTTTACTCTGTGTGACTCTTAAAAAAAACTTTTAAAACTCTTTAATTTCTTACTGAAAAATGTTTTTTTTTTCTTTTTACAAAAGCAGCCGAGCTTCAATTCACCCATTATCTTCGCCGTTTTAAAATTTTTCTTTTGCAATCTTCTCTCTGCATTGTTTTTAAATGGTAAAAGCTTGTTAATTTTTAAAAGGGTTTTGTTAAGTCTTTGTTTAATTTGGTAATTTTTCGCAAATTATTTTATTTGGCTAATTAGGGGGAAAAATTTATGATGAGTGTTTTAAAAGAGCTGAATGTTTTTATTGACGGCTTTTTCTTTTCCCCTTGAACTACATTAATCACCTTAATTAGAGAACAAATTGATTCTAAATTTAAGAAATATAAAGTATTTGAAGAAGGGATGAGTACGTGTTATATATAGGCTTTTTTTATATTAGATCTATTCCTTTTTTAGTGATAGAATAACTTGATTAGAGAGTAAAACCTCGATATAGCGAAATCCCCCAAAGAATTGAACGCAGGTTTACTATAGTCATGTATACTTATAGCTATTAAAATAAAAAAGACATATCCTGACTATGAGCACATGAGTATTTTAGAAGGCAAAGCGCCATCTAGTGGAACAGAAATCAACCAAACGTTGATTTAACCTGTTTCCTGATATTTGGCCAACCTATAATAAATCAAGAAAAACTAACCATGAACGCGCTTCGGGCTGTTGGACCTTGTCAGGTTCAATGGTTCCATGGAATTGGGAATATTTCAGGTTCGTTATAAGAAGGAAGTTTCGCTATATACCGGATTCGTTATAGAGATGTTTTACTGTACATAATTGTCATTATATATATATTGTTGCATTGTTGGTTGACAAAGAATAACTTCCGTGGGTACAAAAGATCTTTAGGACTTTGTTTAAGCCTAATTGATAAAATAATTACAGAGGAGTGCAAAAATAAAACAACAATAAAGAAAACAGCAGTTACAAATTCACCAACTGCAGCACGGTGAAGGAAAGCAGGCGCAGAACAGGAGACAGAAGTTGGTAGAACCTTCTAGAATCTTCCAGAAAGTACACCGGCGTCGGTGGTGAGCAGCAGTCCGACCTCTTGAGACAGCAGCTTTTGCTTGGAATACACCACGTAGCTTCGTTCTTCTACTTCACTTCTTAACTTTCTTCCCCCGGCATGAGTTTCTCCTCCCTATATATCCCGGAGTAGATCTTTCCAGAACGGTCATGGTTGGTTAGCCAATCAGAAAGCCGCCAGCGCTGAGCATTGCGCAATCGCTACTGATTGGCCAATCAGTTGTTCTCCGAATTTTCTACATTTTTCTTGAACGTTCTAAAACATTCTCTTTCCATTCTGGAATGTGCTTTTCTTTCTACGTAGCAATATATATATATATATATATATATATATATATATATATATATATATATATAAGCTCAACAAATAGAATTATCTTAATGAGTTCATGTTCTTCATTTAAAAAGTAGTTTCTCAAATAATAAATAAAATAAATCAGAAATATGTGTTTAGAGAATGTGTAATATACTCATAAATATAAACAGAAATTATAAAAACACAAAGAAGAAAAATAATAACGAAGCATTATTCATGCACGCGCGATATCAGATTAAAAAATACAAAAAGATAAAACTTAAGTATTTTCCCCCAATAATGAATCCATACGCTTTGGTGTTCATGGATTTGCATATACACTCATGGACAAAACAAAAGGAAGTTGTACTTTTTAGCATGTATATCGGGATTCATACAATAAATCTGGAAAGATATTACAGTGAACTTTATTGAAGACACACGAGAGAACCAAGTGTAAACAAAATGATTCTTTCTCCAAAAAAAAAAAAAAAAACAGACGAAAAAGAAAGACTTTACACTTCCCTAAGTTTATATTGGTGTATATAAATAACATATACAATACATCAAAAAACCTATACGCCTTATATTAATACTATATTATTAATATAAAAATATATTTAGACTATATAAGGAGAATAATTTAGTAACAAACTATGTTTATTGATAAGGCACAATTTGGATTATAGTTTATAAACACAAGGTAATAAGACCAAATCCAAATAAATAATTATTTATTTGGATTTGGTCTTATTACCTTGTGTTTATAAACAATGTTTATGAAATTCAATATTTCCCCCTCTCTCTCATTATATTTATAATTAATTAAGGATTATATCTGCAGAGTTATAAAATATTTAATGGACATAATATTTACTAATAACCACGCTTGACTTGTATAGTTAATTAATAATTAACACCCTTCCACAATATCATATTGGAGCAATTATAAATGCTTCGCTGATTTTATTATACATATTATATATGTAAAAAAGAACAAGTATACAATATTAAGCACAACTATGCATTTATTTAAGATAACAATATACATTTTGTTTGTGTGTAATATAAATATATATATTTTAGACATTACAAATCTAATAACAGAAATATTTATATATATAAATATTATATAAAGTTAGATTCGTTATTTATAAACAAGAAAAAAAAAGAGAAAATATTATATATATGGAACAGTCTGCTCCACGCTGACGAGCGCCAACAGCGCGAAACGCGTTCGTGGATGGCTTTTCTTGATTTATCAAGAAATTCGGTTGGCCAAATATCACGGAGCAAATTAAATAAACGTTTAGTTTATTTTTGCTCCACTAGATGGCGCTCTGCCATCTAAAAAGCACATGTGATTTTGGTCAGAATATGCCTTTATTATTTTGAATATATATACTTGTATTATATGCGCGGGAAAAGGCTTATAAAGTATATTTAATTTTATTCATGAGTATTTATTTTTTTTTTTGCATAAAAACAAATAATAAAAATATCACACAAAAATAATATATTTTACTAATAATACTTGAGCGAATTATTTATTAAATAAAACCTTGTAAAAGAAAGAGGAAAGAGATGATAATTTTAAAATAAGTTTAAATTATATTTTACAAATTCTCGTCTGATATTTAAAATATAATAAGCGCTATGGATGCATACCATTTAAAATCTTTCACTTGGCTGCATGGCTGTGAATTGACGGGCACAACTAACCCTTAGGGGAGTTCGTCTGGATCGATATTACAGAATTAATGAAAGCGTCTGAACTTTAAAACAACTGAAGAATCTCCTCCTCCTCAGGCAAGGAGCAGATGTCGTCTGCGAGAATTTGGCAATCGGCCATCTTGGATTCTGTCATTTTTGAACAGATTATTAATTCATTTCAAATGGCCAACATAAATTAATTCTCGAAATTCCTTAATTAAAATAGCAAAGCGATTTGGAATTTAATCAGACGAAAAGTTTAAATATTAATGTCTACGTATATATATAGATATATTATTTAAAGGTGTTATATAATAGTGTTTGCATATGTTTTAAAGTATTTATTTACATATATATTTTAGAAGTTGACTCTCTCTCACTCTTGCATTGAATAATTGCTTTTTGATATATGTATGTTGTATAATTTTAAAAAAATAATTTATAGAAATGTCATAGATATAAATCCTTGTACATATTATTTTATTTTAATAATCTGTTTAAAATAACTCTGTTATTCTTGGCCACTAGATGGCGCCACCTTAAATATAAATAAATTGTTTTTTAGTAGAGGTTAGGTAAGTTAGATTTTATTTTATATAAATATGTAAATAGTGATATAGAATTAAATGTTAAAATTCTATATTTACTTAAAATTAATATAATCTTTTTGCTCAAAGAGTTCAAAAATAAACTTCTTGAGACTGATTTTCTCTTTTTAAATTAAATTCAAGACGACTGCACCTTCAACTTTAACAAATCATTTTTTGGATTTACATAGTTTTGTAACATGTATAATATAAAAAAATAATAAAAAATTATTAATTGAATATTATGATTATTTTCCCAATATATAGGAATAATATTTAATTAACTTATAATTCTATTAATTATAATTTTGTTCTCTTCTCACCCCCCGTCAATATTGTTAATTATTTGTTTAAATGTAATAGGAAATTTCGTGCATCTTTGTTATGGTGTTCTCCCTTTGTAGAATGTCATTTGATCTCGAATGGATATAAAAACGTAAAGAGAGAGCACAAATATTTGCATAAAGTATTTCTTTAGTAAAGTGAAAAAAACAATGCGCACAAATGCACTTGTGAAACAGTTATAACATTTTAAAAATATTAATATTTATAATAATTGATTTAATATTATTCTTTTTGTTTGCTTTGACATTATTATACAAATTCGGGTATGAGACATTGTCTTAATTATGTTTTTTTGTATATATATATATCTAATTTATTATTATCATTAAATGTAAAAGAATCTATCTTTTTTAAACCCTTTTTCTTTATAGACCCCGTGTTGTGAATCAACATATAGAAGCATATGTTTTATTAAAAAGTCTTTGGTATGTTTGTTTGATATTACTGTTTGATAATGTATAATTAACAATACAAGTAAAAATAAAAATTTGTACAAATAAAACTTTAAAAATTATGTATAATTTAAATGTGGCCAAATAAGCTTTATTTGCATATACATCGCATTTTTACTACTTTGCATATAACCTCCGATTGACTTTAAAATAGACAAATTACGCATCATTTCCTATAGAGAGAGATTTATCCTTCTCATTAACAACGATTCTGTAGCTATCAGCTGGCCATTGAGGTGGTGTTATGTTTTGTCCTAATAGGCTTAGAATAAATTGCTGATTAGCACCTCTGAGTGGCTGCGAGGTTTGTGCCTTTATGGCCGCAATGCCAGGATACGGATACCTGTTCATTCCATTGTGGTCCATCAACAAACCTGATCATCCAATCGTGTGGTCCAGAGCCGATGCTAGGCCTAGCTGGACTATGAAGTAGCCACTTGGGGTCATGATCAAGATCACGGCTGGTTATCGTCTTCCATCCCTCTACTGGATTCTTGGATTCTGAGGTAGGTGTATAGCGACTTTGATAAATTGAAATCTTGTGCAGTAAGAAAGAGAGACACTCAGTTATCTCCTTTATGGTGCAACTGAAAGTTGAAGATGGCTTGCGCCATCTATCGGAATAAATATCAACTATTCAATCAACTATATATTATATTTGGCCAATTCTGGAATAATTAAAAATCAACGAGAATAGTTGATATTTATTCCGTTAGATGGCGCAAGCCATCAGCAACTTTCATTTGCACGATAAGGAGATGCCTTTTTCTTAATTTATGCATCTTATCCCAGTACAATATCACATTTGTACTATTTTTTTCCACTCAGTTATCTGTTCTCTGTCTCACCAAGACTCGTTGTCCTATTCACGAAGAAGACTATACTCGGCTTGGGAGTCCTCGAGAATACAACTACCATGTTTAATGACCTTAACTAAAACATAACCTTTAAACTATATATAACTATAATCGTTAAACCAACCTATACTCTTCATAAGTCGCAAACATTTTACACTATATTAGGGTTATAAATAGACATTTGGCAAATTACGAGACCCGATTCTTTATATAAACATTTCTTCACAATAAAAAAATTAGCTTTCGAACACAGGCTCTTCATCAGATGTTAGTATCTAACACTTACAATGTAGCAACAACTGAGGAAGATCCTGGTGTTCGAAAGACTGCGATGATTTAATAAAATAATCTGGTTGTATTTTGTAAAATGTTGATACAACTCTCCAACTTTAGAATTCTTTATGCAAATTAGGGTTGATAAAACTGAGAGCTAGTCCCAAGATCTCCCGTATTGCTTCATCCCAGCAGTCTCACAGGATCAGAATGCCTGGGGAAGCATATCATGATGAAGGATCTTAAGAAAGAACTTGTAGAAGGATTGTCGATTTACTCTGATTTATAATTTTACATTAGAATAGACGGCTCTTAGATTTATATAAATTCATTGACTTAAAGAGCATCTACTCCCATTATCTACCTCTCTATATATATGTAATAAAAATATATTAATAAAACAATTATAGAAACAATAAAATAAATGATATAAATATATGCCGCGAATATATATATATATATACTTATTTATAATAATGGAATATATATATATATACTTATTTATAATAATGGAATATATATATATATACTTATTTATAATAATGGACGCACGAATGTTTATATTTTCAAACACAAAACAAACTATTCTACTGTCTTTACTGCGATGAAAAATATATTGGGAGGGCTTGGCTCATCAGTGGTGAACCCTCCCATTGGTTTCGCCAATTTAATCTACCAGACCGCTTCTCTTAGAGCTCCAATACTGTATTGAACGATTATGCTTATATACGCTGCAATGACGGGTGGAATCTTAGAATGGTATTCAAACAAACTATGGAAATAAGCTTTTAGAACAGTAGAATTACATATAAATATTTATTTATGTCAGAAGCTTTCGAAAATCCCTTCTTCATCTCTATATACAACTGTAGAGGGAGACAGAGAGAGTAACATATATATGTAAATAATCTGAAATAAAGTTTTTCATTTGTTGAGTTTATATAGGGGGAGAAAATTATCCAAAAGTATTTATCTCCTAATATATTTATTATTTTTTTACCTCAGCACATATATGAAGCGTATATAAATAATAAAATTATTGAGTATAAACAGAAGAAACAGAATATAAGTAAAATAATATACATAGCATATTTGAGGTGTGACACTTTCTATGATATTTAATTAAATATTTTAAAATATATTGCCACGTGGAAAATTAGGGAAGACAAACTTCAGAATGAGACAGCAATTTATTTAAGGCAAGAACAAACTATGAGTGATAAACAAAAGATAAGTAACGAAGGGGAGTTAACAGAGTAACCAAATATAAACATAAAAATGACCACTCTGTTATAATAAAAATAATAAAATTAATAAATACTTATATAACAGCAAGAGGCAACATCGGAAACAAACAGACTTTGAGGCGTCCTAATACTTGTACAGAAGACAAAACAAATAATGAAGTTACATAAATCTGAATAATTCTTCAATAAAAAATTATATATATTTATGTACGCAAAGAGGGCACCTCATTCTTTATTTTTGCATCAGAACACGATGCATTGTTTTTATTGTCTTAGTTTAAACTTTATCGAATTTATACCTATATATATATATGATAATTTAAACCAATAACCCTATATTATGTAATACGTATAACAAGATTGTCATGTTGTATATAGAACTAATTGCAAATCTATAAATAATTATACGCATAATTGACATGTCTCCTTGCATCACCATATGTAATGTACTGAGGATGAATAAATAAAACTATATAATAGATTAAAAGCTGAGTTAAAAGCAAGATTGAGAGAATTACAAAGTAACTTCTAAAGATAGATTGGAAGCCGACAGACCGTCGCCAGTGTCCGGTGTCCATCGACACGTGTGACACGTGCATGACCCAATTCTCGTAGTATAAAAAGGCCCGTAGCAACAGCAGTCAGTCCAGTTCCAGTGAGTTCCCCTTCCGCGTGTCGCCGGTTGTCACCAACTCATCGACCATGTAAAACAGTAAGAAACCTTCTCGATCTCCATCTTTGCTTTTGGCTCGACTTTTTATCTATTCAAGGAATTTTCCTTCGACAACTGTGTCGCTTCGTTTTGTGTGTGTGGACATTCCCAAGCTTTTCCACTCTGCCTCGACCACGACTGCCTGTACTTTGTGAGAACTGTTAAAGGTCCTACAAGGTGCAGAGAGGTACTGGAAAACTCTCCACGCCCTGATTGTCCCTCTCGGTTACTACAGGTTTGACCCTCGGTTGCCACAACTTATAGCGAGAGTCGACGAGGTTCTACAAGAGTCAACCAGAACTTCAACACATTATCACAGAGAGTCGACAGGATCCCTAATCACAGATAAGTCGACTTCAACATATTATTACAGATAGTCGACAGGATAACCACAACGAAAGAGACCACAACGAAGAAGGTAAAAAGACTGTCCAGATAGATAGAAGAGCCAAGAAGCAAAGATGGAGGAACAAGCACGCCATTCCAACGAAACAACCAAGCGATCTCCCCTCAACGACACAGCCGAACATCCCGCAAATTAAGCCGGTGAGAAGTTACCCACCTTCGGCCTTACAACGCAACCATCCAGACGACATGCCACCATCGCCAAACAGAATCCACAAGCTTCTACAAGCTCTACATGGGACGCCTTCCACGTCATCAGGACAACAACCAAAGACCAAGTCTCCTGACTGAACAATCATAAAAACTGTGAGTTTTTAAAAAATCTACTTAACTCTCTCTTCAGGCTAACAACTTGATTTTCCATAAATATAATGTTTATTTTCACTGTAATTATTTTTAAATCAAATTTTACCATTTTTATAGCATTTCAATTCAAATTTTAAATCTTGTACACCCTCATTTATCAATTTTTACTTTATTTTAAGCAACTTATAAATTTTAATTCATTACTTGCAATCTTACAGTTTTAAAAAATCATATTATATTTAAATTACTCGAATCATAATTCTAAACTTATTTGTATGTTTTTTTAATACCTTATTTTTATACCAAAAAACACCAATGTCTTAATTAAATACACAAAACTTTGCAAAAAATCATTGTTATGTTCACTATTTTATGTACACGCCCCATTCAAATTATAAGTCACTATCATGCCATTGCCCTTTTACAAGTATAATTTGCGCACTAACATAAGCAACGATTTAAAAAATATATTCAAATTTTAATAAACATAGGTGAAACGCATTTTTTAAAAATACAAAAATCGAAAGATACAATATCTTCAAAAGCACAACTAGAAATGTAACTGTCCTTCCCCAAAACAAGTTAAAAATTCCAGCATAGCTACACTCCCTCGTCCTTTTCTTTTTACATGCATAATTATTAATAATTCACACATCTCTCGGAACGAACTTCAACACATTCCCACATCACTTTCTCCAATTGGCCACCATCTATTAACACGCGATTTAACAACACAGCCAATTTCGAGCCACACGAGCTCCATATCGTCGCGAACACAAAGATTTCACGATAAACATACCACCTCTATAACAATCTGAAAATTCTCGATGTGTTTCGTACAACAACCACCCATGACTAATAAATTTGTTATTCATTCGGAAACTAGTTAGATGCTGTACCAAAACAAATACTTCACGTGACACCTTTCTATTCAATCCACTCACTAGTGTCACACAGCGCACCACAACAATTTTCTCACTTAATAGGCCACAAAGACGCCTTCATGCCTGTGACACTTCACACCCCAAAGCGTGTCCCGTCGAATGTCGCACTTTTATTCACATCTAAACCTGACATCATTGAATAACATTTTTTAATAAGTCCGCAACAACGTCGAGACACAACGCTTGCGAACACCGAGAAAACTATATTTTCAAATAGGCAAGTACCACTGTGCTGAGAGATTTTCTTCCAGCCAGCAGGGTGACTCACAACGCCCGCCAACATCAATAAACAACAGCTGCGTCGGTCGGCATCAAAGGATATGGACACCATTTGCAGCCGCCATGTTGACACCAGTTTCAGTTTACCACCACCGACAAGCCTGTACTTGAAACTCGTGGCCCAACTCGCAGGACGGATAGATTACAGCACCTAAAACTAATTGACTTACCAATAAATTACCCAATTCACTTATTAATTTGAATTTTAATATTGAAATATCATTAAACTTTATATCTTTAATTATCATTGTGTGTAAATATGTTCCCTTTTTTCAGGAACGAATATTTTTGTTTTCTTTTAACTTTTCTTCAAAAGAGACAATTTTTGTGTTCCATTTTTCACTACTTAACATTTATCTAATCATTAATATCCTTTAATTATATTATATATTTTTTTGTATAAAATCTTGAATAATTATTTTTATTTTTTACTTTTCAATTATATAATCAAATTTTTATTCCAACATTATTTTAACAACTTTATTTTAACAATTTTATTTTTCATGATATTATTTTAGTATGACAAAACATTTAATTCTTTCAATAATCATTTTTAATTCATTATTATATCTTTTATATATTACTAATTCATTATTATATCTTTTATATTTTACTAATTCATTATTATATCTTTCATATAGTACATGTTTGATCTTATCCACTTATACTTTTTTTTATCCGCAATCATATTTTATCTTTTTATTCACTATATTTTTGTTTAAGTAACTTTATTATATGACAATGTTTATTTATCAGCAACTATCGGGCATACAACAATCGTTTTCAACAATCAAATTCTTACTAATCACTTCCCTATACTTTTTTCACTACCTATTTCAGCCATTGCTTCAAACCATCATAGAAACGACAGTACTGCTTGACAATTTTTCTTTTGATTTCTTAATTCAACAAACTCTTTGAACACAGTTCCCCAGAAGTACAAGTCTCGACTTTTGGTCTGAACACGTTTCAAAAGTTTATTTCAATCATCCGCAGAGCACATCACCAACGCATGCACAAAGCGTTCACTTTTTCCAACTTTCAATTTTTTCAACTCTTGCGGACCACAATCAACCTTTGATTTCAAGTCAAGTCAGACCACCTACTGTCGCTACAACAATTCTACGTATCGCATGGCTCTACCATATCCCTTTCAATCATATTAAGTCTTTTCTTCAACAACTTTTCAACCCAATAACCCTACAATTGTGACAAAGCACTGTAACCTTATACAGGATCGCAGGTGAAACATTGCCTAGGAAGACGCACAAGTCTATATCCTCGCTTTGCACCTGGATCTCAGTATTTGATTGTCTGTGCAACACTTACAATTGCATATTCTTCAACCCCTAACCCTTTCCAACGCCCGCCAACAATCTCTTAGAACATCATCGTTATTTTTTTAGCAAACAAAGGTTTTATCTACAGTTCTCTTTTATAATGAATATCATAACTTTTAAATTAAACATAAGTTTTATTTTTATAATTTTCAGATATATCCAAATAAACATCTTGTTATAGCCCTTTACGCTCACAGTTTTAATTAATTAAAAGAAATTTTAATTACTTACCTGTGTTAGAGAGGCTTTACCCGCTTAAACCCGGATAAACCCTTTCACTCCCGGGGCCCATCTATGATAATTTAAACCAATAACCCTATATTATGTAATACGTATAACAAGATTGTCATGTTGTATATAGAACTAATTGCAAATCTATAAATAATTATACGCATAATTGACATGTCTCCTTGCATCACCATATGTAATGTACTGAGGATGAATAAATAAAACTATATAATAGATTAAAAGCTGAGTTAAAAGCAAGATTGAGAGAATTACAAAGTAACTTCTAAAGATAGATTGGAAGCCGACAGACCGTCGCCAGTGTCCGGTGTCCATCGACACGTGTGACACGTGCATGACCCAATTCTCGTAGTATAAAAAGGCCCGTAGCAACAGCAGTCAGTCCAGTTCCAGTGAGTTCCCCTTCCGCGTGTCGCCGGTTGTCACCAACTCATCGACCATGTAAAACAGTAAGAAACCTTCTCGATCTCCATCTATGCTTTTGGCTCGACTTTTTATCTATTCAAGGAATTTTCCTTCGACAACTGTGTCGCTTCGTTTTGTGTGTGTGGACATTCCCAAGCTTTTCCACTCTGCCTCGACCACGACTGCCTGTACCCTGTGAGAACTGTTAAAGATCCTACAAGGTGCAGAGAGGTACTGGAAAACTCTCCACGCCCTGACTGTCCCTCTCGGTTACTACAGGTTTGACCCTCGGTTGCCACAGCTTATTACAGAGAGTCGACAGGATCCCTAATCACAGATAAGTCGACTCAACACATTATTACATATATGTTATGATCATTTTTTGTGTTTTGTTGTTGATAAAGAGGTGCAGTCGTGAAAAAAGAAAGATATGTTATTCACCTCTCAAGTAGTTTTTTATTTTGAAATACTTGAAGTAAATTTACATATAAAAATTATTTATCACAGCAATATAGAATTTATAGAATGAATTCTATAATCGTGATTTTAAAAAATAGGTAGGGTTAACTATACATATATTTACAACAATAATTAAAGTGGTATGTTCTGAATCTATGGTAAAAAAATGTAGAACAATCAATGAATGAAAAATAAAATATGTTTTTTTTTTAAATAAAATAATTGCATTTTAGAATATATAATATATATATCATATCAATGCGCGCGCGGAATATATTATGTTACTAATTATTATAGAGTTTATTAATTCTGTCTTTTTCTCTCTCACATACATAAGGTCCTCTCACAATAATTCTTTCATTCAGTGAGACTATAAAAATCTCTATAGTTAAAAGTTGACCAAATTTCAAAAATCTTAAATTTTCCTCTTTAATAATCGCTTTATATTTTTGGCAGAAGAGATTGAATCTACTTTATTTCAATGTCCATATAAGATTATATAAGGTTATATACAGAATAAATATGAATAAATAAGATTATATAATTGATAAATATATGAATAAATAGATATTGGCAGAAGAGAGAGAAACGTATTTTTCTAATTTCGCATATGCAAATTACATAATTCTTCAAAAGTTGTGTGTAAACTCTGTGTGTGTATTATCTATATTCTAAACAAATAAAACATCTGTAGAAGAAGCAGCACTTGTAACACCATCTTTTGGTATAATAAAACAAACAATTTCCAAAATATATATATGTTGTGTCTTTGCATATTTGCTCTTTGTATATTTGTTCTTCTTTAATTTACATAGTTTTAATTTAGCGTATTTTGTGCTATAAATAGGACGTATGAATAAATTTAGTCAGTCCAGCCTTAGGAATAGATTAGTCTTGGTGCATTAAAATTCTTTCGTGGCCCGGAGCGACACGACAATATATACCATATATATATATACAGGGTGTACCAGGTAAATTGGGACTAACTTTGACAGTCCATAAAACAAAAACTACTTGAGATTAAAAACTTGTTTTTTTTTTTCATTACGTAGCCATATTCATGTAAAATGCAACAGTACATGTGTGCGCAGTGTAGTGATGAAGAGTAACCGAGAATTTGAAAATCGAGCTGCCATCATCGTTGCTCTGCGCGCCGGAAGGAGCCCCAAAGAGATAGTGGATTTTCTTAAGTTGCCCAAAACCACTATTTATCGTGTCAAGAAGCAGTTTGATGAGGCCGACAGTAACAAAGAGGGGATAGCTACAAGGAAAAAGCACTCGCGTCGATCGGACAGGGTAAGAGGCGAAGAATTTGTCAAAAATGTCAAGGAGAAGATTGATGGAAACCCTGGGAAGAGCATGAGGGCCATAGCCAAGGAAATGGACGTTGGCTCTATGACAATTGTCAGAACTATCCATGAGGACCTTGGTCTCAAGTCTTATGCCCTTCGGAAAGGTCAGTTGCTGACTGAGAATATGAAGAATAACAGAAAAGGAAAGGCTGCTTCCCTCCTCAACAACCTGAAACACGACTCTTTTGGCATGCTAAGGTTCTTCTCTGACGAAAAGAACTTTGACGTGGACCAAAGGGTAAATCCCAGGAATGATCGCTGGATCTGTAAAGACCCCTCAGAGATACCTGTCGTGATGCACACGAAATTTCCTGCCTCTGTAATGGTCCTTGGCGTTATCAGCAGTGAAGGTGATGTCATGCCTCCCCATTTCTTTGAGAAGGGCCTTAGGATGAACGCTGACACCTACATCAATGTTCTGGGGACCGTTGTGAAGCCTTGGATGGACATGGTGGCCGCAGGAAGGAAGTATGTCTTCCAACAGGACTCAGCTCCAGCCCATAAGGCAAAAAAGACACAATCGTGGCTGACACTTGACGTCCCTAGTCACTGGGGTCCTGATATTTGGCCCCCTAATTCTCCAGATTGCAATCCCCTCGACTACTATGTATGGGGCGTTGTTGAGAGAGATGTCAACAAAGCTCCTCATACCACCATCCAGTCGGTCAAGAAAGCAGTTCACACGGTGATGACCCAAATGGACAAGGTCATCGTCGCCAAGGCCTGTGCTTCATTCCGCACTCGCCTCGAGACTGTTGTAGCTAATAATGGAAACTACATTGAATAAATAAAAACTATATCCTTTTATCTACTACTGTGTCAAATTTCATTCGGATATTTTAATTTTTACTTGCAAAAAATTGCAGTTAAAATACCATTGTTGAAATTCCCAATTTACCTGGTACACCCTGTATATATAACATTTTTTGTGAAACACGCTACAGTTTACAAAATTTTAAAGTAGATTAAGAGATCAAACGACTAAAGTAATTAAAAAGACAATAAAAAGTAAATTCAATATATAAAAACTAAATCTTCTGTAAAACTATATATTAGGAGAAATAAAGAATCAGACGATGTTTTAGGGACGGTGCCATGTCCACTGGGAACGAGGCTACGTCGTGAACTAAGCCTAGTCTTGATCCAGAGATTAACAGCTGTTAATTTAGATCTAGGCCTAACGTTAATTGTTGAAGACAGCGTCTAATTGTATTACATATAGAAGGAGGAGTTCCCTTTTTTTATTTGTTTACAAATGTAAGCCTATATAATAACTCCTACTATTTAAAACATTCGTCTGCTTTCTAAAATATTAGTCAACTATTTAAAACTCTCTCTCCTATGGTTATAAATATTTATAACATTTTTATAAATATTAATTATTAAAATATATCAATTTATGCTTCTATTTTAATTGGTTTCCTAATTTTTGGATAATTTCCTTGAAATAGAATTTTTATTAACGACATATTTCGATTTTCAAAAGAAACATTCGCGGTATAATTTTAATTTTCGTTTTACATATATTTATACCGTATAAAATTTTAAACACTTTCAACTTATTACTAAAAATATTATATTTACATATTTGTACGACATTATCCAAATTTAATATGATTTTGAATAATATTGATTAATTAATATTAATACTGAGTATCACTGATTAAATTAATATTATCACTAATTGTTATGTATTTATATTTAAATTAATGACATTTGTTTACACACAAATACAAAAACAATTTATTCTCGAAAACATGTCTTGATTACAACCTGGATGATGATGATGATTAAAACAGAATATAAAAAATCAATGATAATTAATACACAACACTAATATAAATGAATTATTAAAATGTGTCTTTGACAATAATTCATATTCTTAGGAATGACATTTTGGGGCTCAAAATGAATCCATTCTGGTTAACACAGCACCGTAAAAACAAAGATATTTACATATTCTTAGGAATATATTGGCCAATCTAATAAAAAAAGTTTTCTGTGAAGGCAAAAAAAAAAAACAATATTAAATGAATATATCAGTTAAAAAATATATATATATTTAAAAGATTAAAAAAAAACTAAATAAAAAAATAATAAAATAAATAAAAAAAATAGACAAAAGATTAAAATCGAGAGAAAAAATAATCATTTAATCAGTGAGCATTAGACCAAACGATCATAGATAAAAGTAATAAAATATATCATCATCATTAAGATCGTTATGAAACCAATATAAATGAATAAGTGTCATTAACATAAAGGATTTTATGGAAGCTAACCCTAAATTATCACACTATTGTTCTCCGCAGAGTTTTCTGCGGTAATAAATGCAGACGATGGCGCAATTTGCACCCGGTCATCCTGGCACTCAACTTCCTGTTTGCACGTTCCGGTAATTTCTGATGTCTCCAGAGATTGGCTAGGGTTCTTTTGTTTACACAAAATAGGTATATATACATATTTACATGTAAAATACTTGTTCGTCAATATTTCATACATTAATACTATTAAATAATATTAAGTATATATATATTTTTTACCCGCAAAATATTTTAATATTTAGCTTTTTTATTATTTAAATAAGAATAGTTAGAGAAATGAACGGTAGATGGCAGTATTAAATAATAAATAAGTATATATTATAAAATATATAAAATCAGTTTTTTTTCTTTCAATATATCTTATTAAAATGTATAGCTAACTTTCTAAAAAAGAGAAAATTTCAAAATATACACAAATCAGAAATAATTATTTCTGATTATAATTTATTACCAGACGATTTGAAAAATATGCAATTAATGAATAAAGAGATAAAAAACAACAGAAATTCTTCAAAAGTGCCTATATGCATATAGATATCAGGACATTACTTTATTTTAAAGTTAAGAATTCACTACGAATTTAATATTTTTATTAAAAAACAAAGTTGAGCAGACGAGGCAAATTGGGTTATGGAGAGAAGTTCTTCTGAAAAAAAAAAAAGATATATAAAAGTTAGAGTGAAAAAATCGAATTTTTATAAAAATAGTTCACAGAAATATCTCAAATTATAAATATACACAATTAAAAAAGTACGCGAATTTTTTTAATCAATAAGCAGTGTTTATTATAAGAAAAATTCATGGTATGTGTGGGTGAGCAATTCATAATGATAATAAAATAATAATACCTCAAATTACCAATAAAGTGAAAAAGTGTAAATGAATGTTAAACAATATGCAAAGTTACTAGAGTCTGTGGTTATAAACAACACCTATGTGATGCACAGAAAAATAAATAGCATCAATAGAAAAATAGACCTCCCAACCCAATATGGAAATATCCCTGACAAATTATCAATAAATTAATAATTTAAGAAAAAAGGCATTTCCTGATCGTGCAAATAAAAGTTGCTGATGGCTTGCGCCATCTATCGGAATAAATATCAACTAATCGTTCATTTTTAATTATTCCAGAATTGGCCAAGTTCCGTTTCTTGATTAATCAAGAAAAGCTAACCATGTACGCGTTTCGGGCTGTTGGCCCTCTTCAGCGTGGTGCAAGCTGTACCTCAACGACCAAAAAGACTGGTCTTTGGGGCATCCTGATTTGATTTTCGATTAATCAAGAAACGGTATTTGGCCAATATTCTGGAATAATTAAAAAATCAACGATCAAGTGAATATTTATTCCGATAGATGGCGCAAGCCATCAGCAACTTTGAGTTGCACAATCAGGAAATACCTTTTTTCTTAATTTATCCACCTAATCCAAGTACAAATTCACTTTTGTACTATTTTTCAAATTAATAATTGTTTGTATATTTCATCCCATTAGAATATATATTATTTTAGCTGTAAACAGTCTGATGCACGCCAACGAGAGCACATGCCAATAACACATTTTCAATTATTACTGTACAAAGTTCATCTTGATATTGTATATAGAAGTACTAGCCGAATGACCCGTGCAACGCCCGTGTTTTACCCGATTGAATGTTTTTATTCAAATACTATTTGTTACAATTATAAATTGGCGCCTTAAATAAATGCATATATTAGTTAATAACTATAGCCTATGTGCTTTATCTGTCTATGTACTGTTGGCTTCCGTAGGCGTCTCTTACTGGGAAAAAGAAATAGAGGATTCCATTTAGTTATTAACTAATATATGCATTTATTAAAGGAGCGACCCGCTCCAACACAATAGCTACAAAAACGAAAAAGCGAGTGGGGGAAAATGATTGGGGGGGGGGCAAAGGTGGCGTGATCGTAGCCAACCAATAGGAGAGCGCCATTCCAAAAAAAAAAAGCAAACGGTGACAGAGATGAAAACTGAAGAATTAAGAGATGAAGAACGCATGACGCTCGTAACTGTATATTGGATATGCCCGTTGAAGAGCAGAAAATCTGCTCGAAAGCTTGCGAAATCAAGTTAAAAGAAGGGCATAAATTTATTTGAGAAACTTAAAATAATTTTGACTCGTATAATTATTTTGTAATAAAATTATTTTATATTGTCCTCACTGCAATGATAAATTTATGTGAGATCCTGGCTCATCAGTGGTGAACCCTCCCAACTGTTTCGCCAGTTTATTCTACCATACCGCGGCAATATTGCATATTGGCCTGTGTTTTGTTTTCATACCGATAATGAAGCTGAACTCCTGAAAAAGGTATTTTAAATGAACTATTCGAAGAAGGACAGTAGAAATACATATAATTCTAAATATATAATATGCTTCTTGCATTGCTCTTCCGCAAACAGCAAGTAAAAGACATTTTTTAGAACAATTATTACATTATGCATTAGTGTACCATGTGTTATGAGACATTTAAACTAAATTTGGATGCGTAAAATTTACAATAAAATTACGTTTAAAATTTAACTTTATCTCTACAGACTATCGTAATACTCCACGCAGGCTTACATACACAATTACAACATAGCTTTTCACGTGGCCAACTTCTTCTGGTAAAAAAATTGAATAAACTTAAAAATAAAGATATAGAATACATATAAAATGAAAGGATTTAAAAGCACGAATGTTTCTTTTATACATAATACAAACTTCTACTGTCCTTACTGCGATGAAAAAATATATTGGGAGGGCTTGGCTCATCAGTGGTGAACCCTCCCAGCGATTTCGCCAATTTAATCCACCAGACCGCTTCTCAGAGCTCTAATACTGTATTGGATCATTCTGCTTTTATATGCTACACTGTGAAGGATGGAATCTTAGAAATGGTTTTCAAGTAAACTATGGACATAGGCTTATAGGAAATATATAAAAATGAACAAAAGGAATAAGGTGGTTTTAGCTTTTCTCTATTAACCAGGAAAGAATATTTGGCCAATTATGAAATAATTAATAATCGACGATTTAGTTTATATTTATTCAGACAGATGGCGCTAACCATCAGAAGATTTTAGTTTCACGATCAGAAGAGATGTATTTTTCTTTAAAAAAAATAAAATTATAAATTCTAAACTCTATAATACCTTCACTAAAATAATCCCTTGTTTCAATATAAAGTGAAAACATTCCAGGGATAGGTTTCACGATATAAAGATTGTGTTTTCTTCTGTTGAATAGGTTTCATGTTAGAAAGATTAGTGATTTTAAATAAATAAAAAAAGAGAAACTTATATCCCAGGAAGCCTGATGTTTTTTTAAACTCTAATCAAACACCTTCCCTTATAACTGATCTAAAACAATCCTTAATTATCGTATATAATATTAATATTAATAAGATAATAAGGTAAATATAATATTAATAAGAAGCCTCTGGGACCAAAAAAATCTTTTTGGTCTCAGTGGTACAGCCTACTCCACGCTGACGAGCGCCAAAAAGCGCGAAACGCGTTCGTGGATGGCTTTTCTTGTAGGTGCTGTATTGTCCGTGAGGTCAAGAGACGTACGGACCTCTGTGGTGTTGATCTCTAGGCGGAACGACTACGGGGCTACACCAAAGATCCAAATTGTGCCTGCAACGTCCCACAATCAATGTCCCATATACTAGATGACTGCCCGCTGTACAAATTCAATGGAGGAATCTCCAATCTCCATTCTGTCACCCCGGAAGCCCTGAACTGGCTGAAGGCCTTGCCTCTCAGACTTTAATGACCGATATGTCCTCACTTCTTTTTTCTAGATTTAATTCATTTTGTCTCCTCTCTAATTGTAAATACGCTGCTGTATCACCTCATAAGCATAAATAAATAAATGGCTTTTCTTGATTTATAAAGAAATTGGGTTGTTCAAATATCAGGGAACAGGCTAAATCAATGATTAGTTGATTTCTGTTTTTCCAGATGGTGTTCTGCCTTCTGTAAAGCACATGTGCTCCTGGTCAGGATATGCCATTTTTATTTTTAATATTAATATTGAAGCGAAGTATTTATTATTTTACAAGCATTTATTATTTTACACTAGTATTAACAGAGTATCATTTTTTATGTTTATATTTTACTACTCTGTGAACTTCCCTCATTGCTTATCTTTTGTTTATCTTGCATAGTTTATTCTTGCCTTAAATAAATTGCTGTCTCATCCTAAAATTTGTCTTACCTAATTTTCCATGTGGCAATATTGGGAACCATGTAGCTATGTAATTTAGTATAACCGGGCCTATAGTGAACTCTAACGGCTTAATTCCATTGGGCTTCTCTCTTTAATAAGGCTTACCTGTACATCTATTTGAGAAAAAATATCTCAAAATATAATAATAATGATATATCTATATTAATAAAATGGAAATTTCATAAGTGGACATCACTAAAAACTTTCGTTACAATGCATCAATTTCAACCAAATTTTCAACATTTATGTAAAACGAGATGGAGCAGGTTTTGCTTAACATCAAAATATATTTCCTAACATTAACATGCGTAACTTCGCTGTTATCGATTAAATACAAAAAAAATCAACAGAGTTAATTTTATTTATATATAAATACAAAATTAAATTTCAACAGAGTTAATTTTTTTACATACTAGCTAATAATCTCAATCTAAAAAATATTCAAAACAAGCAATTTTAAGATAACACCATATGTAAAACAGTCGGCCAAGAAAACAACAACGATATTACATCTTTCTCACATATTCACACACAATCTTGATTAATAATTAAAACTAATCTTTAACATTGTTTATTATACTTCAACTTTTATTTCTACATTTGTTTTTAAATACCCAATTGTTTTTATCATGTTTCTAATTTCGCCTAACAAATGTACAAATTTATAGTGACCAACATATGCAAATTTTATCTTTGTTTTTATTTAACTTGATATCGTAAACATAACATCCATTGTAAGCATTTTTCTGTTCACCTTCCGTGGTTTCTATTTTATCTGATAGTTTTTAGGTGTAGTATATTTTCTTATTACTAGACTACAAACATTCCCTCGAGAAAAACCTGGGCGAAGCCGGGTACATCCGCTAGTAATAAATATATGAGAGAGATCGGGACAGAAAGAGGCTATACTAATTTTTAAAATGTTATTAATATAATATACAAAAAATATCTTTTAATTGCAAACAAAAATTGTTAACAATACACTAATATACAAAACTTAAGGAAGTGGAAAATATTTGATGTCCCCGGTGTCTATTTTTTAAAAAAAGTAAACAAAGGCAACTTTGGTCACACTTGGTTATCTCGCGTGTCTTCAATAAAGGTCACTGTAATATCTTTCAGAGTTATTTTCTGAATCCAGATATACATGCTAAAAGGTACAACTTCCTTAAGTTTTGTCCATGAGTGTACTTTATATTGATTTCTTAAATAACCATGTAAACACTATTTTGAAAAATATGTTCCCTCATTATTGTTTATTTTATTTTAATAAATACACTTCTTTGAGATAATAAAAAAATCCAGTAGATATACTTACCTCTAGGAACTTTTAAAAATATAAAAAATAAATAAAATAGATCAAAACAGTAAAAAAAACACATTTAAAAAAAAAATTATATAAAACATTAAAAATAATATTTCAAATCATAATTCAAAATTTTCGTTTGGAAAAAAAGCTAGCGTACTGCCATCCATCTATCTATCCTATATCTCTAACTAACTATATATAGAGAGAGTTAGTAATAATTAACCGAGTAATAATAAAGAGGATCATAACGATAAATCCCAGAGATAATTCTGACCAATGAGAAGAAGAAGTCATAAAGAGGACGCCGATTGGTCTACGAGAGGCAACCAATCATCTGCAAGAAAATTACACAGCACTAATAAACTCTAAAAATCTCGATTTGGCAATCCCTTTGTTTGCTGGGAGCTGGTCTAATTCAATAACTCCAATAAGCTGGTCCCCCTGGACGAGCTCCCTCCAATAAAAGGGACTACACTCCATCTATAAGCAACTTGTTTGTCCTGAGGGTTCTTTGAGTATTTTCTGCTATATATATATCCTTTATAATCTGTGGTGTGTGTGTGTTTATAACCGTTTTATTTATATCCACGATATATTTATAGATATTTATCCACATAATATATATCCATTATATTGATTATTTCATCTGTGGGGGCGCGCGTCGTTTGGTATTTTATATTCGTTTTATTTATTCTCTATCTGTTTTAATAGGTGATATTTAATACGTACAGTGGGCCACAACGTTCGATTGCGAATAAAATGATATATGTAAATATATTTATAACTATATTACATACAGGCATAAACATATTTTTATATTAATTCTTATATAGTGTTATAATTTCTGTTCTTTTCATTAGATGCATTTAATTTATTATTACATTATAATCGAGGGTGTCTATAAATATGCCCTTTTTTATTACTGTTATTTAATTTATAATTTGTGGTACTTATGGTTATATACGTTCTATTTGTGTTATATTATTTATAATCTGTGGTGTGTTTATGATATATTTGTTTTATTTCTGTTGCATTATTCATAATCTGTGGTATTTATTATTATTTCAGTTTATTCCTGTTATATTATTTATAGTATGTGGTATTTATCACTATATATATATCTGTTTATTTCGGTTATATTATTTATAATCTGTGATGTGTTTACGACTTTAACCGTTTCGTTTCATTTTATTATTTAAAATCTGTGGTGATTATAACTATAAATAACAATACTAATAATGACCGTTTGTTATATCATTTATAATGATAGATATTAAAAATAAAGAAGGCATCTCCTGACCACGAGCACATGTGCTTTTAGATGGCTTTTCTTGATTTATGAAAAAATTGGGTTGGCCTAATATCACGGAGCAAGCTAAATAAACGTTTAGTTTATTCGTGCTCCACTAGATAGCTCTCTGCCATCTAAAAAGCACATGTGCTCGTGGTCAGGAGATGCCTTCTTTATTTTTAATATCAACACCTGACCCACTTATCTTTTATTTTTTTTTCAAATGATAGATATGTATTATTTTTTTCTATATCAGACAAAATCTGTAATCTTTATGAAATATTAGTTTCTTAGATTTATTGAGTTATAATTTAGGATTTTAGAAATAACTTATCTTTTTAAATTTTGCTATAACCGTTTCAACAATGTGTATGGCAATTTCTTATTATTATTGAATGCAGTCAAGGTGAAGATTGGCGAAGATAACACGCATACAGGAGTCTGGAGAAGAGACCTGCAAGGTGTAGACAAAAGAGGAATGACAGAACAAAAGAAGGACTATAGCGTGGAGATGGCGTCGGGAAATTATGACCACTAACGATTGAATTCAGTATATTTTAAAGCACATCCCAGAGAATGATCATAATGATCAAGATCCATTGTAATTTGTAGGATTTATAACGAGATAAAAATTTCTCTTTTGCTCTCTACGTTATATTATCTCTCTCAGCTATATCTATTACTATAACTATTATATATTGAAGCTTATATATCATTATAGCAGTTATATAAATTTAGTATAGGAGAAACAACAACAACAATAGCCTTTATTGGGCACACGTGCCATTCTCCCTGTAGAACAGAATAAATAAATAACAAATTAGCATCGTAGTTATATACAAATATTGGGTATTGACCTCGACCAATTATCGAGTTGGATCCGGTGTCTGTGCTAAATATTTTCATTGAGCTAATTTCCAGTATTTATAAAAAGCGAATGCAAAGGGTCTGGATTTTACGACTTTTTCCATTAAAACATAAGGCGAATTGCTATTATAGCCGGTCTCTTGACGAAGAATTTCTCTTTCTTCTTCCATTGCCGTACAGTAGAACATGTAGTGTGGAAAATCGAGACTAAATTCACCGTTGCATAAGGTGAATTTTATGGTCTTAGTTTTCAATAGTGAAACATGATTAATTCTCTGTACTACAAAAAGGCTTCTTACTTGTACAATGATTTTCTTTAAGGTTAGGGGGATATTGTCATTCAGATAACATTCCGTTGTAGGTGATGAATGAAAGTATTTAGTATAGGAGAAACACGATATATAGTCAACTATTTAAAATTTAGTATTTCTATACATATCGACAAAAAAGATCACTTTTCTGTTCATTTTTTAAAAGTTAAAGTGAGGAATTCTAGAAGATATTTAATTTTGCCATATGATCTGATAATTACTTACTTTTGTATTACAGTCGAACTTGGATAATTTGAACCCCAAGGGACCATAAAAAAATTCGAATTATCCAAAAATTCGAATTAAAAACGGAAATTATAATTATAGGAAATTCTGGGGACCAAGATAAATATTCGAATTAAAGAGGTTTTCGAATTAAAGAAGTTCGAATTATCCAAGTTCTACTGTATTTCTTTAATCATGAAATCGATCACCGAAGCGCTTGTGAAAATAAGGCTAAAATCTTTAATTGAATAGCTATCTTTTATAATTGACTCTACTTTCTCCCCAATTAATATTACCTTTCAAAAGTAATTGAGAAAAATTCCAAAACTATTTTAATAAAACCTCAACCAAACTTCTCATCAGTATTTATATGGAACAGCCAACTTACCGTTACCCACAGTCTGTGGCCATATTAATAATTAAGATAATCTCTAATCCCTCCGTATTAAATGAGTATTTTTAATTAAAGTTATTAAGGAACACGAAAAAAAAAAGAATATGGAAAAAAAGAGAGTTAATAAAGATTTCTATCAGGTTATATTAACTAATTTTTTTTTGCTAACCATTATTATTGTTAACATCGATTGAAGAATTTTTGTGTAAATTTTTTTCCCTCTCTCGTCTATATTCATTCTTGTAAGTAAAGAATATTAAATATTTTGGGGCTTTTGTTTTAGTTCTCTAATTATTAGTGAAAGGTTTTGTTAATTAAAGATACTGTGTATTAATTAAGATGTTGTGAGCCTAGTATATATATACTATAATATATGTGCCTTAATTAGTCTAGATAAGTCACAAAAACTTCATTACGAAGTTGGGAATAAATGACCTGTGTATAAAAGAGAGAAAGTCTCTAAAATAGTAATAGGACTCGAAACCTTGTTTATGTCGAAATATTTATTCTCTTTACCATAAATGGTTTTTTTAAACGGTTTATTGATTTTGAACTAAAAATTAACGATCATTCAATGGGATGTCTATAAAAATCTTGAATTCAATCGTTAGTGGTCATAATTTCCCGACGCTATCTTCACGCTATAGTCCTTCTTTTGTTCTGTCATTCCTCTTTTGTCTACACCTTGCAGGTCTTTTCTTCAGACTCCTGTATGCGTGTTATCTTCGCCACTCTTCACCCTCACTGCATTCAATTCACTACCGACAAAAATGCATAAACACACGCTAGCTGAACAAACACGCACAAACAACAATACACAAAACGCAAACAAATGCACACAAACATACGCAAACTGCGTAAAAACATATACAAACACATACAAACGCAAATAAAAATACACAAAACACACACAAATACACACAAACACACACAAATATACAAACACGCGAACTAACCTACAAAAACATGCACAAAAACACATAAAAAATACACAGACTACACAAACAATAAAAACACAAATTCAAGTGTAAACATATATACAAACACAAACAAACAAAATACACAAAAACGTACACAAATACACTCAAACACACATATAAACACACGTACACACACGCATACGAATATATGCATGCAAAAGAAGCAAAATTATAAGTAAAAAAAGTTCCGAAATATAAAATGAAAAATGCATTTCATTTGGGGCTAGCCCTTTTTATGAGGTGAAGCACCCTTTCTAGGCGCAAAGCACCATTTTATATAAATAATATTTTAATAAATTTTGATGTGGCAATTATTTGATGATTTTTAATGCAAGAGTATTTTGTTATTGTCATGCAGTCGTAAACCTTTTGAAGAAAATAAATTAAAAACATTTAGATCACTTTTTGCTTTAATTTTAGTAAAAAAATACCTGACTTGAGACGAGTAGAAAAAAGAAAGAAAATACTTGATTACATATTTATATATTTACAAAAGTTTATGACGGCCAAAAGAAAACAACAACAATGGGTTTATATAGTGTAAAGCCGCGACATCTAGCGGTCGACTTTATAGAGTAGTTTGTTATAGAAATATATAATTAAAAATAAAATAACATTATATATATATTTAAAGTAGAGCAATCTATTTTAGGAATTTTCATGGCTTATTATGAAATAAATAATAAAAGTTATTCTATATATATTTTCAATTCTCAATATGTGTATTAACATCTTTCAATTTCAATATTTCCTAATAAAATATTCACAGAAAACATTTTTTTAAAATAACTATTTCCTTAAGCATTTAATTCTAAAAAATAATTTTTACTTTTTTTAGCATTTTATTAAAAAAATGGTTGAAGAAATTGCCCATATTGATTTTGATTGCATTTCTTTTATTTTAAAACAACGAAATGCCTCGAGGCCTTTTTTTATCATCGATTTTTATAAAAATTATTAAATTAATATTTGATTCTATTCAGTGAAAAAATATTTTATTACTAATTTTAAATCAAATAGTTGCAAACAGTTTTTTTAAAAGAAAATTTTAAATTATATTAGCAGTTAAATCAAATAGAAATGAAGTTGGGTAGACTATATATATAAACCCTGAAAATATATTTTTATTGATATGGAAATAATGTTTTTGCAAAAAAAGTAATATGAATGAATATATGAATATATTTCCCCCATAATTGAATAGATTAATTTTTTTTACGGGAACATATTCAAATATATTTTCACAACATATTTCAGAAATGCTTGCTTTGAGTTTCTCGCACTTCAATTTTTCGTGTTTGTAGATATGATAATTATTGCATATCTATTTACATATGCATATCTATTTACACGGTCTTTGCATATAGTACTAATAATTGAAAAAGGAGACCTAATATCCCAGAATTTACTGACATTTATGTAAGATCTTGTGTCGGACAATGGAGTCTTGCGAGGCCTAACTAACTTCTATATATGCAACTTTCTCTAACCTTATATTTCCTTACAAAATATTTTATTTGAGAGAGAGTAACATTGGGATGAGATTTAGTTTCTGTATATGCCTCTTATTATATAACATATGTATGTCATATGAAATAAGATAAATTCAGAACGATTTTAACCAAAGAAATAAGGTACAATTAAATAGTAACCTGGCCTTTTCAAAATCAAGAGTTAAAATTTTAGTCATCAAAATTTTGTTCTTAGAAATTTTAGTTTTGCCAATCGTTTCAATAAATTCTGTGCAAATTGGAAGAATTGTATGTAATCATTTGTGTTATATCTATATATATATATGGCATATGATATGTACGCCATTAGTAATAATAATAATATAAAAGTATAACAAATCTAAAGTTTTGCGGAGGAGCCTCTACTTTTAGCGTATATTTTCCAAAAAAAAAATTTTATCTAAATTTTAAATCTTTAAATTCATTTGCATAGTTTTATTTTATATTTCATAGTCATAATTCTTATTTCTATTTTAATTTATTATATTTGAAATATCACTTCGCATGTAAATATATATGTTGTATATAATGGCTCAAGCGCGCTTATACCATGTTAGTATAGTCATACTAGCCACGCCTGTCGAAGAACCGAAAGGTTCGAAAGCTAGCAAATGTATAATAAAGAGGCTCCTCCGCAAAACTTTAGATTTGTTATACTTTTATACTAATTTATACGGAGTTTACCTGTAGAATAATAATAATGTCATTTTTAAAAATCTTAAAACAGTATACACATTGAAATCTTCAAAAATTTCGAAAATAAAGCTGTTTATCTGGTAAACATTTATTCTGAAAGCTTATACTGAAGCTAAAATATAGATGGAGATTTTTCTGGAGGGGCATTTTGTGTATGTGATCCTAAAAAAAAAAGATAGGTCACATCTCCCGTCAAAATTGACTCTGAGACCATGCACCATCTATTTATCTTCCCTACAATCAATCAGGGTTGCCATCGAACAAGGGATGGATGACGACGCCATTTTAGAAGAGTGTCATAAAAATTACAAAATTCTAACAGCACTCGAGAAAAAGACACACGAAGCCAGGTCATCGCTCTGTATAAAATATCTTTTCTTGGCTTTTTATCTTTGATAAAAGTGTAGTATATATTTATATATGTATAAATAATTGTATGTATTTATATATTGCTAATATTGAAAGATTTAATATATCTCTTACCTCTCTCTATATATGAACTACAGAAAAAAAGACCAAATAAAATACAATGTATAATAAAAAGAATAAATAACGTGAAGATAAAATGTGGGAAAATATATTCAGCCGTATATATGCGCAAGTCTCTTCAGCAAGGGAGGCTTCCTACACCCAGAGAGTTCTCCTCCAGACAAGGTCTTCTTGAACACTCTTCAGTTCCAGGCCGAGGAAATACTTATAGATACGGGTGTCTTAGTGTTAGAAAAGACGTCCATTTACAAGTTATTCCTTAGCCTAGAGATAAGAGGAGTAAATGATTAATTCCTGATAATCTGGAGGAGGACTCATCGGCGTTGGAGATGCCTTCTCGGATCTACACACATGATAAAAATTAAGGAAGTGGGGGTCGGTGGAAGGATGGTCTAAACCATTGGTTTTCGATCTCTATGACCCGTGATCGAATCCCGTATTGAGAACCTTATTTTCTTATTAAAATATAATTAGCTCTAATGGCCACGCGATTCTTGCAAAAGTCCAATCCTACCAGCGAGTGCAAGTAACCTAACGGGGCTCTCGCAAATTTGTAAGTGCAAAAGTCGAACTGCTTTTCACAAATGAAGACATGTGGTACACTTACAGTAAAGGCAGTCGCCAACTTCTACCCGCCATAATTATCATGGCCTATACAACGTGTACTAAGGATTATAATAAAAAAGGCTTAAGGAAGTGGAATGTCGCCAGTCATCTGTTTTTTTTTAAGGAGAAAGAGGCAATTTTGTTCACACTTGGTTATCTCGTGTGTCTTGAATAAAGGTCACTGTAATATCTTTCAGAGTTATTGTTTGAATCCCTATATACATGCTAATAGTTACAACCTCCTTAAAATTTGTTGATGAGTCTATATAATTGCAAAAGTTGCTGTGGGTATAGTTCTGACTTGACATATATCTCTTAAGGCCAGGCCCTCCCTTCAATTTTTCCATTGCAGTAAGGACAGTAGAAATTGTTTTATTTTAAAAAGAATATTACGCCTCTAAAATAGTTTTGTAATTTGATAACAGATGGCGCGCTAGTGCATCGTAATATAATTGTTCAAATAAAAGACACAATTTGATATTTGCGGAAGAGCGATTGCTCGAAGCATATTATATATTTATATACAAGGTATGTCCCATAAGTTCCCGGACTGGGTCCATAAAAAAATAAATAAATGAAAAATGTAAATGAATTTGACTGTTTTTTATAGAAAAATATCTGGCTACACGGTGGTACCAATATCGAGACGGTACTTGCGCGCGCGCCAAGGTTATTCTAATTTATTTAAAGGTCACACCTAGCGCTGCGGCGATTTTACAATGGAACAAAAATTGAAGCAGAGGATTTGCATAGAATTTTGTGTGAAACTTCAAATATCAGCAACCGAAACTTTTGAAATGCTTAATAAAGCATTCCCCAATGACGCCCCAAAGAGAACAACTGTTTTTGAATGGCATTCTAGATTTAAAGCTGGCAGAATTTCCATTGAAGATGATCCTCGTCAAGGACGCCCAAAATTTCAAAGGACTGATGAAAATGTGCAAAAAATCACCGATTTGATAAAAGAAAATCCTCGAACCACTTTGCTGGAGCTAGAGCAAGACACAGGCATCTCTAAAACAACGATTGGAAGGATCGTAACCGAAGACTTGAAGCTCAAAAAGACTCCTGCAAAATTCATCCCAAGATTCCTCACCAATGAGCAAAAACTGTGTCGGCTTGGAACCTGTGAGGACATGATGGAAATGACAAGAACGGATCCAGAATGGAAAGACAAGATAATCACAGGCGACGAGACATGGGTCTATGGCTATGACCCTGAAACCAAACCTCAATCTGCCGAGTGGAGAGGTTAGGGTGAGCCTAGACCCAAAAAATCCAGAAACAAGGTGTTGCTGGTCGCTTTTTCGGATAACAAGGGCATTGTTCATCACGAGTATATTCCTGCAGGCCAAACAGTTATTAAGGAAATGTATTTGGGCATTCTTCGCCGTCTAAGGGAAGCGATTCGAAAAAAAAGGCCAGAAAAATGGACTAATGGTGGCTGGATCCTACACCATGACACTGCTCGCCCTCACACAGCGCAGTTGATGACTAGCTTTTTGGCGAAAAACGGGACACAAATCCTACTTCAACCACCCTATTTCCCAGACATCGCACCAAATGACTTTTTCCTGTTCCCCAAACTTAAAGCAGTTCTAAAAGGAAGACATTTTGACACCAGGGATGACATAATAGAAAAATCGCCGTTAGCATTGAAGAGCATTCCAAAAGAGGCTTATAAAAACTGTTTCGACAATTGCGAGAAATGATGGCGCTGGTGCGTTGAAGCAAGGGGGGATTACTTTGAAAAGTTTTAATAAAAAAATTTAAAAAAAAATCTTACCTTTTTTTTTATGGACCCAGTCCGGGAACTTATGGGACATACCTTGTATTTATAACTATATGTAATTCTGCTGTCCTAAAAGCTTATGTCCATAGTTAATCTAAAATACCCATTCGAAGAGTCAAGCATCAGTATCACTATAAAAGGAAGTTCCAAAAATGCAATATAACAGCGGTATGGTAGATTAAACTGGCGAAACCGCTGGGAGGGTTCACCACTGATGAGCCAGGCCCTCCCTTTAAATTTTCCATTGTAGTAAGGACAGTAGAAATTGTTTTATTTTAAAAAGAATATTACGCCTCTAAAATAGTTTTGTAATTTGATATATCTCTTAACTCTATTTTTATGATTTTCTATTGACGAAGATCATTAAAACTGTCTTAAAATCTAGCAGACCATGGTCGATGATAACTCTGTATTGGTAAAAATGATTTTGAAAAAAGTTGATGTTGTTATTTTGTCGCCAACGTGCATCTTCCAGATTGCTGAGGTGGGCAGTAGATGGCACCTAGTCTTGCATCAATTTTGACTGTAGTTGTGTTTTTTATTCTTTCTTTTAGAGAAAATATATTCTCAGGAAAATGTTTATAAATACACAATTTATTTATTTTTTTATATTCCAAAGCATTATTTATAAAGGAAATATCGATATTGCGAATGTAAAAGTTCTTAAAGAGAATAGATAATTAATTGAATCAAATTATAGTTGAACCTTGCTAAAACTGATAAGAGATATAGATGGATTTAAAAGCACGAATGTTTCTTTTATACATAATACAGTAAGGGCAGTAGAAGTTTGTATTATGTTTAAAAGAAACATTCGTGCTTTTAAATCCTTTAATTTTATATGTATAGATGGCGCGCTATTGCTTTGTGTTAAGATATAGATGGCTAATCCCTTCTTATATAGAACATAGAATAGCCCTCAATTTTGATGTATTATTATAGGGAACCATGACTATCATGAACTTTAGCTATTGTGAACCAAAGGTTCAGTTCTATTGGGGTTTGTAAATTAAATTTAATTGCCATCTATCGTTAAAATTTTACACAAATAAATTTACTGTCAATGCGTTTCTTTTAAATATCATCAAATATTATCTCTACAGACCTTACTGCAATGATATGAGTTATTGAATGAGAGGGCTTGGCTCATCAGTAGTGAACCCTCTCATTCAATAACTTATATCATTGCAGTAAGGTCTGTAGAGATAATATTTGATGATATTTAAAAGAAACGCATTGACAGTAAATTTATTTGTGTAAAATTTTAATCTATTGGGGTTTACTGAGGCGAGGTGGTTTTGTAATTACAAAACTTGAACCCCACGACAAGGGAAGTATTGAACGTCAAATGAAGAAATATATTGATTAATCAATTCAACTTTTTATTAAAAAAACCCTAATAAATAATCTAATTTGACACAATAATTGCTTTGTATAAATGAAAAGGTATATATTGAAAAATTATTTTATTAATTATACTCTTTTGTCTCTTCAAATCAGTAAAGAATCTTTAAGATAAAATCTTATAAGAGATAAAGAAAAATCCTTAAGGAATTTCCATGTTAAAATGACAGGGAAGTTAGCCCAAAGACAAAGCAAAAAACTCAGTCAATATGATTGATTTTTGACAGCAGTGTTTTTTGGGATATTCAATAACAGGCGCTTTGGAAAATTCAATTTCATAAGTTTGGGACACATTGCCATTTTTCTGTTCGTTTCGATATAAATTGCGTCAAATCTAAAGATATCTCTCTAATTTATAAATCAATTTTATATTAAATTATAATATAGAATGGCGAGAAAACGATATTTTTATTATATTTATTATTTATATCCAAACTCTATTATATTTTCTAAAAAAAGATAATTTGTGAAGTAGTAAATTTTGCAATATATATATATATAAATTAATATTTAATTGAAAATGTATATATTGGATCAAAATATTATTTATTTTACCAATATTTCAGTTGGTTGAACGCCAACCTTTAGCAAAATTAATAAATAATGTAATAATATTAATAAAATTAATATAAACATTTAAAATATAATATTTATATTATTTCACACTTATATATCTTTCATATTTGAATCAAATCAAATTTAAAATAATATTTAGCTCGGTTAAAATATTTAAATATATTATTTATATTTAGGAAAAATTCAAAGATAGTTTGTAAAATTGTTAAAACTATATAACTATGAATTTAATAAAAATAAATTATATTTATTTTATATTTAAAATAGGAATATACATAATTATTTAACAAAATATCTCTATTTATTGATTTTTAGTTTTTAAACAATGGACTAATTTACTTCACAACAGGGTTAATAATAGTTGTGTTAGAAAATGTCAAAATAAAACTTTTTTGACGTTGGGAGATATCGTTTGATATTTTATAATTTGTAAATGAACGTTAAAATAGAATAATTTATAATTTAAAGTAAAAATCTCATGTATTTTATTTGTTAAGGTAAGAAATTTAAATATATAATTTCTCTTAAAATTGATTTATAAATAGATAAATTTAATAATATAAATTCCATTAACAAACTCCGCCAAATTGAATTTGAACAATTCATTAGTAACCTAACGTTATTATTATATAAAGATCCTTATTTACATAGTTTAACAAAATGTCAATATATATTATGTAAATATGTATTCGAAATTGTGATATACTTTTATAAAAATATAATATGTGTAGGGGGTATTTTTTAACAGAAATTTAAAAAATATGTTGGGTCCATTAAATAATAATGTGAAATATAGGAAGAAAAATAACTTACACGATTTAAATATTTATGTTTGAAACGAAATTAACACTTCATGTCATAATGAATTTCTTTTTGAATATAGAAATATATATACATTTTTATATTATATAAAATATATATTATATATTATCTTATAATTAAAAAGGCATATATTGGATCCAAATATAATTTATTTTACCAATATTTCAGTTGGCTGAACGCCAACCTTTATCAAGGTGTTATAACATTAATTAAAGATTTATTTATGGATTGCTCTATTTTCAAAAAATATTATCTTATATATATATATATATTAAAATATATACATTTTAAAATATATATTTACATTTTTTATTTTGAAAATAGAGCAATCCATATTTAAATCATTAGATAATAAAAATGCATATATTGGATTGAATAAAATGTTTATTTGCCTAAATCTTTTATTCAAACCAATATATACCTTTTTATTATCTAATTTTTAATTTTATTATATGTGAGAAATATATTTTTGAAAATAACTTTTAAAATATATATTTTAGAATATTTAACAAGAACATTTTCATTTTTGTGAATATAAATATTTATAACCTTTATGGTCAAATTCTATAAAACTCAATAACAATACAATTTTCAAGTTTATTGAAATATTAAAAAAAAAATTAAAAACTATTTTATATTCCTTAACAAGATTATGTTTTTATTTTGTTGAAAATCTTCATATTGTGAACTAAGTTTCTATTTTATAAATTTTTATTTTCATTTTATTCCATAAACTCGTCTGTACATTTGTAACAAATGATTTCAACTATGAAACTCCTGATAAATATACTACTTTGTTCTTCCCAGGCAAAGGACCCTTTTTAAGTTTTCTCTTTGACTTGAGAGTTATAAATGATCCAACATGTGAATGCTGTCTAGATGTTGAAACACCATCTTTTATTGGCTTGCCCTCTAACTAACCAAATTGTACTTGCTTACTTTGACATAATGCCATCTTTCTGTATATACTCAATCTTATGAAAACTTTGGAAAGTTTAGAGCAATTTGTACACAGATTTATAAATCACTACTAATTCATCGTGTAAATAATTAAAGATATATATGTAAATAATTCTAATATAGCACAATAGTCTGATAGACTTCGTGCTTCTGTAATAATAAAATAAATAAAAATAAAATAAACAACTATGAAAATTGAAACTATTATAGACGCGTATGATTCTTTTACTGAACAAAAAAAGAATCATACGCGTCTATAATAGTTTCGAATTTTCATAACAGATGGCGCGCATCATAATACAATTGATTACAACAATATTTATGATTTAAGTACGTTTATTGAGATGTGCTCTATTTGATATCGCATAAAAACTTCGTCATTTAAATATGAAAATGAGTTCTAGGGGGTGAAAATAGATTTTTAAAAATGAGAAAGTATTCAAAATAAAAAAAGGTTTTCGATTTAAAAAAATCTAAAATGAGTTATTCAACTTCAAAATTATTTTATATGTCAGTTTTAATTTTTAAAAGGATGTTATATTGAATGTGGTTTTAAAACTTTTAAAATAGAAATATTAGTGGAAAGTCTTTGATATCGCTAGTCGTCTGTTGTTTTTTTTTTTTTTAAGAAGAAGACAAAAGTTGTTTACACTTGGTTATCTCGTGTGTCTTCAATAAAGGCCTTGTAATATATTTCAGAGTTATTGTCTGAATCCCGATATACATGGTAAAAGGTAAAACTTCCTCAAGTCTTGTCCATGAATGGTTATATTAGTAAGATATAATTGATATAAGCCTGTTGAAGGCCGATTCTTATTCGAAAGCTTGCCTTTTAAACAATAATAAAAAAAATCAATAGCGGGGAGAATATAAAAAAAAATGTCAATGCCTTCTACAATTAATATTTAAATCATGATTAGAACTATAATATTTAAACTCTAAATTATTAGGATTAAACTCTATAATGTCGTTATTGAACTTTATAATGTGGCCATAAAAATGTAAAACCTTCAAAAAGTGAAATAGTCCTTTTTGTGTGTGTGTGTGTGTGAAAAATAATAATAAAATAAATTATTAGAATGAAAAATGTACACATTTATATGTGAAAAGTAAGAAAAAATAGAAAAAAAAGGTCAGGTGTTTATAATAAAAATAAAAAGGTATATCCTGACCGCTTACATGAGCATTCTCGATAACAGAGCGCCATCTAGTGGAACAAAAATAAACTAACCGTTGATTTAGGCTTGTTCAATAATATTTGCTTAACATATTCATTTATAAATCGAGAAAAGCCGAATGTTTAATTTAGTTAGAATATTTATGTTTATATAAAGGTTTAATATAATTTTTCTATGATTGTGTAAATATTCATTGAGTTTATCATCATCACCTTTTTTGTTTCACAAAAATGTTATATGAAAAATAAAGTAAAAAATTAATTGAAGTGGTTGCCCTCATGTTTACTGATCCAATGTTTTAATAATCTGAGGTTTATGTTTTGTAATAAAAAGTTAAACACCGAATATGTAAATTATATATTCAATTGCCATCTATCGATAAAATTACAATAATTATTTTGGCAATATGTTTTACTTTTGGTGTACAACTTGTATATCAAATATTTTCTTTTCAGACTCTTATTGCAATTTTAATAATTTCAGTATGTTCTGTGTAGAGATAATATTTGATAATACATATCATAAGAAACATATTGTCAAAATAATAATTATAAAATATATAAAGACAAAGTTTATAAACAAGTTAATAAACAAGTTTCATGTACAACCTTTTATTTTCAAGCTTTCGGACTTGTCAGTCCTTCAACAGGAGTATCACGTTAATAAATTAATAATAAATACTATTTTATATACAAATTATTATTTACATATTTTAATTAATATTTAAATATTTGTTGATGTTGAAAGAGCGAGAAAAGTATATTACATTCTTTGTGTGTGTGTTAAAGATATTAATCTGCGATTTTAAATGTTTATTTTTGACCAGTACTTTTGTTTTGTTTTTGCTTTTCTTAAAATGTTTCTTTCTTCTTCTTCATTATTATTTGTTCTATATGCAAAGCTTTGTTTTTTGAGACTTGAATAAACAAATTAAAGTTTATTATATTTTTGTGTGCTTTTAAAGTAACAACACAACAGTGTGAAAAATATTTATTGCAAATTGTGTAAATATGTAAATGCGTACTATATCAATATCGATATTTTATAATATGATGCTACAAAATTTTCTCTCTTATTTTTATAAAAATTAATACAGTCGAACTTGGATAATTCGAACCCCAAGGGACCATAAAAAAATTCGAATTATCCAAAAATTCGAATTAAAAACGGAAATTATATATATAGGAAATTCTAGGGACCAAGATAAATATTCGAATTAAAGAGGTTTTCGAATTAAAGAAGTTCGAATTATCCAAGTTCTACTGTATAAGTGCAATATGCTAAATTTATCAATAATAAACCTAAACTAATTATATAAAAATAAGAAATCAATAAACTTCTCTTTTACAATAATAACATTTATTAATATATATATATCTACAATTAAAAAGGCATTTATTGGATTAAAATATCATTTATTTTTTTCCAATATTTTGATCCAATATATGCCTTTTTAATTGAAGATTTATTTATGGATTGCTCTATTTAAAAAAATATATATACATATATTTAATCGATATTTATAAAATCTATCAATTATATAATACATATGCGCCAAAATATATAAAAAATAATTAAATTTAAAGAAATAATTATAAGAACTTTAGCAAAAAAAGTTGTTAAGTTTGTCGAGAGCAAAAATAATTAATTTTAAAGCAGAAGAAAGTAATTATATCTAGAATTTTTATAAAGTATTTTTTGGAAGAGAAATTCAATTATCCGTTTTAATTAAAATAAATATAGCTCTGGAATACGTTTTTAAAATGATTTATTAGTAGGATGAGTGAAAATTTCATCATGCATTTTGTAAACAATTTAAATGTCTGAAATTAATATTTTATTTTTTTACAATTTATTTTATTTCGCTTGTGCCATCTGTCACCATTTTGAATTTTTATTTTAAATTTTATGAATAAATAGAGGTTCTATTATATTATAAATATTTGCTAAAATAATTTAAATATTATTATGTTTTTATATATTATATATATATTCTGTGCAGTTTATGTTATATATATATATTTGGTCATATATAATTCTATGATTATATTAAATATCGTCTGTAAAAATATTAACTTATCATCATCATCTTGTTTACATTATTTTTATTCCTGCTTATCTAAATATTAAAATTTAAGTTATATTTGTTGCTAATATTTTAAAAAACTCTGAATTTAATATAATAACACGAGCAAACATTGATTTATCAAGAAATTGGGTTGGCCAAATATCAGCGAACAGGTTAAATCAACGTTTAGTTTATTTCTGTTCCACTAGATGGCGCTCTGCCATCTAAAAAGCACATGTGCTCGTGGTCAGGATATGCCTTCTTTGATTTTAATATCAACATCTGATCTTTTTATTTATTTTATTTTCTAATATTTTTCCACATAAAAAAATAAATATGTAGCATATTTAGCAATGTTATTATAATAACTCTCCATTCAATATTTTGTTCTAAATATATTATGTGATATTATATGCATTCTATTTTTTAGAGAAATAAACAATATATTTGAACAAAAAATCGATTTAAAGGACTGAGAAAGCTCTTTATTAATGGTATATATTAAATATAAAAATTTATTAATTAGACAAAAAAAAAATCAAATATATTTCGATAAAAAATAAAATATTTGTTGATATATATTAAATTTAACGAAAAGTAAGAAAAAAAGGTCAGGTGTTGATATTAAAATAAAAATTTCTCATCTTGACCTTTTAACATGAGCATTTTTAGATTGCTGAGCTCCATCTAGTGGAACACAAAACAACTAAACGTTGATAGAACAAACCTAAATCAACGTTTAGTTTATTATTGTTCCACTAGATGGTGTTCTGCCGTATAAAATACTCAGGTCAGCGGTCAGGATAGGCCTTTTTTATGTTCAATTTATTAAATAATAAATACCTGTCTCTAGTATCGATATTGGTAAATAGAAATGTCCAGTATTTCAACTATCTTCTTGAGGGATTTAAACCTTGTCAACATTTACTTCACGAACAAGTAGCGAGGTACAGCATTGTTGGTGTCACCAAACTATTAAATGGGAATCTTTGTTTCTTCAGTCAGTTAATCAATTCTATATTCGACATTATTTACGTTTTAACTGTAGTAATGATTGTGGAATGTCTATTTTCCTATTTATACTATTTTTTACCATCTATACATTGGCATTTGAATAAAAAGGCATATTTTGGATCAAAATAGCATTAATTTCACCAATATTTGGATCAAAATATGCCTTTTTATTCAAAGATTTATTTATGGATTGCTCTATTTTCAAAAAGATACATTGGCATTTCAACCGCATTTTGGACTAGCAATCTAGGGATTTGGAAATTTTTAAAATTAATTAAAATATTGGAAATCACAAAAATGGTGTTTCTCTATATAATAAATTAGTTATTATTCTCATTAACATATAAAGAGATATATTTGTTAATATAAAGTCATTCATAATACACTCATGGACAAAACTTAAGGAATTTGTAACTTTTAGCATTTATATCGGGATTCAGACAATAACTCTGAAAGATATTACACTGACTTTTATTGAAAACACACGTGAAAATGTGAAAAAAGATTCCCTCTGTCTCCTTCAAAAAAAAAAAAAAAAAAAAGCAGACGATCGGCCACATCATAGACTTTCCACTTTTTAAAGTTTTATCCATGAGTGTATATACGTCTGCTATATATTTGTAAATATGTAAATATTTGTAAATATGTATATACTGTTCAATAAATATATGCAAATTAAATAAATTGTTGATAGGTAGGGAATAATAAACAATTGTGGAATTATACATTGTTACGTCTATATAGCGTAAAATACCAACAAATATAAAACCCAAGTATAATTAACAATTAATATTTAAATACAAGTTTAATGCGGTTGTTTGCTAGGGCTGTAGCCATCAGGGCCACTCTCCAACACTATAACAGAGTAATAAATTACATATTAGCCGGGTCATCTACATAACCCAGTGGTGCCAAGCTGAAACTTTCAGTTAACTCCTCCCAGATAATGTTGTAAACAGCCGCTATCTGTTTTAAGTTCACTCGCCCGCCATTTTGGGTGCTAAGCGCCATCATATTTCCTTCCAATAGGAGCGCTCAAGTTCTAATGATCCATTAGGATAATGTTTGTCTGTTTCCTCTTCTTTTTTCTTTTTGTATCCTTAAGCATGTGCCTTAATATCCTTTTTAACTGACATCCCCATTTGCAAGGCCTTTGTCTCCGACTTTTGCATTTTGTCGTCAACCTGAGTCTTTCTTTTTTTTTACTTCGCGTATATGTTATGACAACTTAACTTGAAAATTAGCTCTCTTGTCTTAAGTGAGTGAGTCAAATGTTTAGGACATTAAAGTTCTTTCTTCCTTTTTTTATTTCTTGTTCCTTTTTTTTTTAAATGTGTTTTACACGTGTTTATCGTTAAGTGTGTTATTTTACTGTTTGTTGATTTATAAGAATGTTTAGAGATTTGTATTGAAATAGAGATTTTGGCTTGGCATTTCTATAATCAATATATTGGAGTACATAGATGAATGTAGCGATATAATTTTCTTTTTTAAAAAATCTTCCTCTTTCTTACCTAAATGTGTAGTTGTGTAGTTGTTAAGAAGCATAAATAATAAAAAAAAAAAAACGCAACGTAAAAAAAAATATTTATTTTGAATCGATTATATGTAAATTGTCTTTCTACATTTTATAATGAATTTGTAAAACGATCTTATTTTTAAGAAAAAGGCATCTCCTTATCGTGCAACTGAAAGTTGCTGATGGCTTGCGTCATCTATCGGAATAAATATCAATTATTCTCTTTGAATTTTAATTATTTCAGAATTGGCCAAATATGAAATATGACGGTTTTCCAGCGCTCACTCATTTTATTTTTATTCCTGTAGAAACTCAGAAATGCTCGAAAGATCTGCTAAATAAAAAAACCGTTCAAGAAAACCTTCTCGTCTCATAATTCTGTTCTTCTTTTGATAATAGTATTATAGTTCTGCTGCGGTCTGATAGATCAAATTGTTGAAACTGCTGAGAGGGTTTACTACTGATGAGCCAAGCCTCTCATAATATTTTTCATTTTAAGTTGGATGGTTTTATGTTATAGGAATTTGTCGTTTATAAAAAAGGAACAAAATAATGTGATGATCAATAATCACATCTAAGAAAGTATAAAAGCTAACGGAGAGACAAGTTTCTTTATTGAAAAAGACATAAGTATGGCGAAAGCTTTCGGAAAATAACTTACTTCAATATGCTGTAATACAAGACTTGTATTCATATTACATGGGCAACTCTGTGCTTCACTTCCATCAATAATTGACAAAATGACCCAGAATAAGTATATTGCTACGGCGGTTTATGGTTTCCACAAGTCCATATCTCAGAAGAAGGCCAAGTGACACTTACTCCTCACTTTCTTACTGCTACTCTTTTTGTGTTGTTTTTCTTGCTTCCCTCTTTCTCTTTCTTTTTTTCCCTTCTTTTTCTTCTGTCTATATCGTTGTTTCCTTTGTCTCACTGCTTTGTTCTTATGCATACCTCTGGTGAATCCTGTATAGGGTCAGTGACCCTAAATAAAGGCTTTTTGTTGTTGTTGTTGTATTCATATTACAGCCTGTTGAAGGGCGTTATTGTTCGAAAGATTTTACCATGTTTATGTCTTTTTCAATAAAGAATATCGTAGCCGTTAGTTTTTATCTCTTTTTAGAATAGATACTTCTATGTATTATAATGTGTGCTATATAAAATAAGCTGAACAATATTTATATTAAGAAAAAGGCATCTCCTTATCGTGCAACTGAAAGTTGCTGATGGCTTGCTCCATCTATCGGAATAAATATCAACTATTCTCGTTGATTTTTAATTATTCCAGAATTGGCCAAATACCCATTCTTGATTAATCAAGAAAAGCTAACCACGGACGCGTTTCGGGCTGTTGGCCCTCATCAGCGTGGTGCAAGCTGTACCTCAACGACCAAAATATTGGTCATTAAGGCATCCTGAAAAATCATGAATATTATTATTATATTTATTTATATATTTATATTATGATGCACTATTATTTATAATTGTTATAAAACCATATTATATATTTATAATTGTATATAATTCTACTGTCCTCAAAGCTTAGGTCCATAGTTCAACTAAAATACCCATTACAAGAGTCTAGCAACAGTATCATTATAAAAGGAAGATCGAAAAAAATGCAATATAACAGCGGTATGGTAGATTAAACTGACGAAACCGCTGGGAGGGTTCACCACTGATGAGTTAGGGGCTCTCCCATTAATTTTTCCATCGCAGTAAGGACAGTAGAAATTGTTTAATTTCAAAAAAAGAATTTTACGCGTCTAAAATAGTTTCGGATATTTTTCATAAACAATATTTACTGTCCTTACTGCAATAGAAAAATTAATGAGAGGGCTCTTGGCTCATTAGTGGTGAATCCTCCATATAGGGCAGTAGAAACTGTTTAATTTTTAAAAGAATCATACACGTCTATAATAGTTTCGAATTTTCATAACAGATGGCGCGCTAATGTACCATAATATAAAATAAGTATCATTATTCTCTTTTATAAGATATTTAAACTATTATAGACGTGTATGATTCTTTTTGATAATCACCAAATCGGTGGACGAGTAGGTAACACACTCGATTCCCGACAGTCATGAACCGGGATTGAATCCCACGTTAACATCTTGTTTACTATGTAAATAACCTTCATATATTATTTATTGTTTCAATTATCATGAACTAGGTTGCTCTTGTTGAGCGGTACCTATTAATGTGATTTTGAACCGGCTTGAAAATAAGGATACTTTGGCCAGTAAATCTTTTTATTACTTCGACGTTTTCGACAAAAATCTTTGCTCCTGACGAGGACAAAATATTTTTATCGAAACGTCGAGGTAATAAAAAGATTTACTGGCCGAAGTATCTTTATTTTCAAGAAATATGAATGCCGGCCAGGCAGCCTCTATCTTTACGATATTATAGACGTGTATGATTCTATTTGAATTAAAACATATTTCTACTGCCCCTTACTGCAATGATAAATTAATAGGATGGCCATTGCAGTAAGGGCACAGTAGAAAATTGTTTCATCTCAAAAAGAATCATACGTGTCAATAATAGTCAAAATTTCCTATAACAGATAACGCGTTAATGCATCATAATCTCTCCTTTTTATTGAAAGGAAAAAAAATAATTTTATACTTTTAAGAAAACGTTATTTTAAAATAATCTCAAAATCATTCTATACAGTTTTTGATATTATTTGTGTTTTCTATTAGAAAAGCAATATACAAAAATAATGCTCTATAATTAACTTAAATAATTGAATATTAAAAAAATATTCTTATAAATACAAAATATAGCTATGAAAAAGGCATCTCCTTATCGTGAAACTGAAATTTGCTGATGGCTTGCGCCATCTATCGGAATAAATATCAACTATTCTCGTTGAATTTTTAATTAAGTTGATATTTATTCCGATAGATGGCGCAAGCCATCAGAAACTTTCAGTTGCACGATAAGGAGATGCCTTTTTCATAATTTATGCATCTTATCCCAATATAATATCACATTTGTGCTATTTTTTCACAAAATATAGTATTTTAAAATTCTACAGAAGAAACAAAAAGATCACAAAGAAAGAAAAAAATATATATATATCTGTGATATAAAACAAAAAATCCTAGAAACAAGTAGCAGAACACTGAATCTATACATTTCTATTTACTTTCATCTCACTGAATTTGTTTCCCTTACAGGCAAATATAAACAAAATCAAAAAACGGAAGAAAAATCAATAAAAATCATTTCCGCAGAAAATTTTCGAAAAAAAAAAAAAACATTTTTATTTGAAATCGATATATAATACCCATTTCTAATATATAAATAAGTATTGTTTTTCTGGATACACAAGAATTTTGTGTATTAAAGAAATAAAAATAAAAGTTTTATAAGTATGTATATACAAATTCTTTTTAAAATATACAATTATTAAATTTTTAAAAATACGATAAGAGAGGTTTTAAAAAAATTCACTGAAGCAATAATATTCAGTGAGAACCTTTATTTAAATTTCTCATTTAAAATCAATCAAATAGGAAATTGATCTCCATTTCTTAGGGGGGGGGGGGGGGGGGGGGGGGAAGAAAGTGACTTGGAATTGTAATCCATCCAGCCCAGTGTGGCCAGGCTCACATTAATACGGGATGGAAAAAGAAATCAATTATGAAAGTCGATAGCCCAAGATTTAAAATGGGATTTCCGTGGTCTTATCGCAGCCGATTACTTTCTCGATCATTATTCCGGCCCAGACGATAATCTTCCCGCCCAGTGGATAACCCGTCTGCCTACTATTTGAAAATGTCGTTTGGTAGTTAATATCAATATATTTTAGAGAGTTTATTAAAAGAGCCCTAGTTGTGTGTGTGTGCGTTACAAATTTACATTTAAAAAAATAAATACAAATTTTAAAAAATATTTTCCCGCCACAAAATTTTATTTTTTTTCGTCTGCCGACTATTTAAAATGTCGTTTGGTTGGTAAAAATAATAATAATGTATTTTTGGTGTACAAGCGCTTTACGTCTTTGAATTAAATATTAGTACATTTTAATTACGATTATTTCTCAAAGTAAATTACTTGATGAATAAAATATAACGGTTTTCAAACTCACTCATTAGTTAATAAGGTGCGTGGAGGGTAAATATTTGTTCCCGTTTGATAATTAATATCAATAAATGTCTCTTTTTTCCCCCTCTTCTGCCTTGCTGACTTAAAGGTAAAAAAAAAGACACTTACCTCTAATGAAGGATATTCATTTGATAATTGGAATGTTTTTTTTTTTCATTTGAAAATAAATATTTAAATACGTTTGTTAAACATCTAAAAAATATTGTTTGGTATTGTGATTATAAAAAAAATACAAATATATCTGGTGAAAATCTAAACTGGCGCCGTGGCAGTTTCCATTTTTAGACCTTGTTGTTTTGTGACTTCCATCTATCTCGAATTTAGACTTTTTGACTTCTATTCTCTTTAGCTCAACTCTTAATCTATTACAGAGTTTTATTTATTTTTTCTCAGTTTGTACAAAGTACAATACATATGATGATGTAATGACACATGTCAATCATGCGTATAATCATTTACAGATGTGTTTCTATTATACAACATTAAAATCTTGTTATAAGTTATATACAATATGGGGTTGTTGGCTTAAATTACCATATATACATATATAAGACCTGATATATTAATAGAAACTTTAATTTTTTATATATTTTTGAAAAAATATATGTATATGTTTTGAAAATAGAGCAATCCATATATTGGATCAAAATATGATTTATTTTACCAATATTTCAGTTGGCAGAACGCCAACCTTTATCAAGGAATTATAACATTTTAAAGTGTGTCAACAACAATGTTATAACACCTTGATAAAGGTTGGCGTTCAGCCAACTGAAATATTGGTAAAATAAATTATATTTTGATCCAATATATGCCTTTTCATTTAAATATGTATATGTATGTTATGATTATAATGTTTTGATGTTGGAATGATAAAGAATTGGAGGTGTAGTCGTGAAAATAGGAAAGATAATTATTTACCCATCAAGTAGTTTTTATTTTGAATTACTTGAATCAAATTACACATAAAATTATTTTTCACAGTAATATAGAATTTATATATATAAAATGAATCTTATATTCGTGAATTAAAAAATTATAGGTATGTAAACTATATATATTTACAACAAATATTCAAAGTGTTATATTCTAAATCTATGGTCAAAAATGTAGAACAGTCAATGAATGAAAATAAAATATATGTTTTAAAAAAAATAAAATATTTGCATTTTAGATTATATAATATGCATAAATGTGTAATTATAAACATTATTAGCGGTTTAATTATTTTTTGCGCGTTTTCTATTTTAAAAGATAAATATTTTTACATCTACTATTTAAACAGTAGGGTGGAAAAACAATTTTAGGGAGGGCTTGGCTCATCAATTGTGAATCCTCTTGGTTTCCCCAATTTGATCTACCAGACTGCGGAAATTATTACAGATAGTCTACATACAGCATCATTTAAGTATCATCCGAGAATAACGCAATAATCCACGGCGCCAAGAATCCTTCTGATAGAGGAAGTTAAAGACAAGTCCAACTTATTATACTCATTCTGTTCAATGCGACATATAATAAAAGGCTAATAACTCCGCCTTTGCCGGTCTCAAACCCGGATGAAAAAGGAGGAGGGGGAGCAGTAACAAGCTCACTAAAAAACCTGGGTTCAGCTGGCCCGGCTGATAGTACCCTGTAAGGGCTTCTAATCCAGGGATACAGGATAAGCAGCATTTGTACTCCATGTTAGGAGTGGCTGTACATGGTGTCTGTTCCTCATGTCTTATTTCGGAACTAAGTCGGCCTGCCACTGAGTAGTGCTCCCAGTCTTAATGACAAAGGCAGACGCAATCTACTTCAGCCAGTGTGGAGATAAGAAAGAAGAAGAGATAAAGGGCTAATATTTGCTGCATCCCTTACTAACTGACGTGTGCATCTCTGTGCCATCCTGATCAGACAAAGAACACGAAAAGCGTCTGGGTACGATGTAACAATATGTCGTTTGCGTATTTGAAGGTTTTATTCTTTGTCTTTAACCATGTAAGAATGACCATTGATGAGCCAAGTCACTCTCTATCTTTTTCATTTTCAGTTTATACTAATAATACATTTTTGTATCTCTTTTTAAAAAGCAGTGTTCAATCAATCAGAGTTTAATTTACTCCATCTTTCAATATACAGAAAAAATGACAATTATTCTTAATATTTAATTCACACACAAACAAAAAAAAATCAACAACAACAAAAAAACGGAAAAAAATACACGCGTAGGTTGTTGGATTTTCTATGTTAGGTATTCGCTCAATATATATTCTGGAATAAATAATTAAAAATCAATGATTCGATGTGATAAATATTCCGATAGATGGCGCAAGCCATCAGAAACTTTCAGATTTTTTTTTCTCAATTTAATCATATTCTGATACCAATACCAATTTACTCTTTTGTTTACTATTTTTATACGATGCATTAGAGCGCCATCTGTTTTAAGAAATTGGAACTATTTTTGACACGTGAATGATTCTTTTCCTTTTTAAAAAAATAAATCAAATTTCTACTGCCCTTACTTACCATTATTTTTATCATTGCAGTGAGAGCAGTAGAAAATTGATTTAATTTAAAAAAAGAAAAAGACGCATATGCGTCAAAAATAGATCAAATTTCATATACTATTTTTTTCATAAAACAATACTTTAATTAAAAAGGCATATATTGAATCAAAATATCATTTATTTTACCAATATTTCAGTTGGCTGAACGCCAACCTGTTATAACACCTTGAAAAAGGTTGGCGTTCAGCCAACTGAAATATTGGTAAAATAAATGATATTTCGATCCAATATATGCCTTTTTAATTAAAGTATTGTTTTATGGATTTCTCTATTTTCAAAATAAAACAATACTATAAATTACAAAATTTATCCACAATAATTTTCTACTAACTTAATAGTAAATAATATAAAAATTACATATTTTATTTCTATATCACTTCTATAGGAGCATACATTATAGGAGTGCTATAGTCTTACAATAGAACACACACACACAAAAAGAGGAATAAATTTCTCCATTTTTTCCAGTATATCTTATAGAATACCATCCCTCCTGTTTGCCGAGCTCTCAGTGATAACCATTTGTCTGTTTGAGCTCCATTACCATTTCCCCCGATATAACAAAGGATAGGAATGCACCCACAAAATTAGCTTGGGATCTAACCATCTTCCTATTACATACGTCTTCCCACCGCTGAATGCCTCCGAGGCAGAGAAAAATGCCTCCTCAAAGCTATCTTCACCCAAGGGCATTCATCAAGAAAAGAATAATAAAATACAACAGAGTATTATATTCATAGAATTCCAAGATATAAATGTACAGTTTGACCATTTGAACATTCATGTTTAACACAAGAAAAATTAATGTTTTTTTCTTTTAATATATCAGAATTATTATTCTTAAAATTAAAGATACTTTTTATATATTTATTTGTGATATATCGGACGCGATATCCCAAAATGAGATATTTGCGCCTAAATACATTTTAGCAACTTAAATACAATTAACTTTGATATACAATTCAATAAACAAGACAGAAAAAACAAAATTAAAACTGAAAGGTTCGTTTTCTCAAACAGAAAAGAAAATCTAAAATGTATTTAATAAAAAAGATATTTCGGCAAATATATCTTTTTATTAAAAACATTTATTGATCGAAGTGTCTTCAATTCTAAGGACTATGAATGCCAGCTAGAAAGCCTCTATCTCCTCACGATAATTGTTATTATATTAGAGTATAACGTTATGTGTGTGTTGCGGGCGAATTGTATTCATATATATATATATATTGCGTATGATATTGTTTTTTACAGCACAATACAACAATGTTGGCGAGTTTCTCTAGAGTGGAATGTCGAGGTGGCGAATTAGTGCTGTAAAGACCAGGATATCCTAAAGGATAATTGTATTCATATGTACCAAAGAAGGCACCTCTCCCTTTAAAAATGTATTAAAATAATTTTAATGAATTTTTTTAAAGAGTGAGGTGCCTCTCCTTTGGTACATGAATACAATTCTCCCGTAACATTACGTTATACTCTAATTTAATAAAACTCTCCCTTTAAAAATGCATTAAAACAATTTTAATGCCTTTTTTAAAGGGAGAGGTGCCTCATTTTGCTATATTATCCTAATATATAATAATAATAATAATAAAAGTTGTGGCGTTACCTTTTAATATTTTGAAAGCTCCCATATGGAACTACGGTTTTAGGCAAATGGTCCTCGTTGGCGCTTTCTCAGTTTGTCAAAGCTGGTGTTGTGGGTTTGTCACCGACCTGAGAACGCTAGTTTGCGGATACGGTCGATGGATGGTGTCTGGGTTTAACGGGAGAGGTGACCTTTATTTGTATATATTTTCAATACCTTGTTAATGTTTAAAAGCTGAATAGAGAGGATATAACTTCGATTTATTCTTCATCTAATCAAACAACATCGTGTGTATCTAGATGAAACAACTCGAAGGAGATTAATCCGGACATTTCTTTGATTTGCATAGTGTATGTTTAGTAGCTTCCTCGCAGCCTCCGGTGAAACATGGTCCTTTGCTCTCTGCATCCGTCATAGAGAGGTCGCAGGGATCCTTATGCTTGGTGACACGCGCTGTGCCATTCAAGAAGACCTTGACATCGTTGCAGGACACGAGGTGGTGCGGCTCAAGTTTGGGGATGAACGGAGGACGTCTGACGGGAGGTCCGATTTGCATAGGTTTACAGATCAGACAGGTGCAGCTGTTGGCCTTGTTGCTTAAACATCTGCAAGGGCAGTAGCATATCTTACATCCTTTGAGGAAGTAGGGGAGGGTCATGCTTCTGGCATAATTCTTTTTGTACTCCGTCATGGTCGATATAGAAGGCTCTCTAAGTATATTGGTGGATCTACCTAATGATTACGGTTTTTTAACGATTAGGTTTGAACTACTTTTATTTAACGATAATTAGAAATAATTTTATCTTCAAATAGATCTTAATAAATGTAGAGATTTTTTTCTCAATTTACATACAGATTAATTCCAGATTTCACGTTTGTTTGTTTTTGACCGAACACTAAGTACTCAGTAGTATGCTATTTGAAAATTGGAATTATTAAATAACAAAAATGATATAAGCTTATTTGCATATTTACTATCACTTTTGGATGTTTTCCGATAGCGCAATTTGAAGATATTTTTTATGAAAGCTTTCCGATAAATAAAAATTGAAATGAAATCTCTGGGAAGCTTGTAGTAATCTTGAGATGACCTTTTCGATAGAAAAACCAAGTACGATTTCAAAGGTAGTATTTTTTAAAAGAAATTTTAGAAGGTTTTTTTTAGAAAGCTCAGATGGAAGCACTAGATGTGGTAGAATTTTGGGGGATAAAAGAGGGGTGTAAAAAGAGATAACCAGAGTTACGATTGTAAAGGGCGTTTCGCAAAGTAATTAACTCTTCGGAGGGAATGAGAAATTTTAGATTATAGCATGGTACGTACGTGTTCTTGGAATGGCTAAACGGCCAAAATGCTAGATCATTCTGTCCCGAATTGGTTATATTATGCAAATTTTAGACATTTAGATATTCTACGATATAATCATAACTCCTTCTGCAGACGTCTTACTGCGATGGTAGAAAAATATTAGATGAGAGGACTGGCTCATCAGTGGTGAACCTTTTTACCGGTTTCAAGAAATTATCCTCTAGACCGCTCTACTATTGTATTGGACTATTGTTTTTCCAAATATAATGTACATTTTCTTCATTAAAACGGAAAAGAGATTTGTGGGGCATCAAGTGAATAACATGTAATATGTAACTATAATTTAGATTTAAAGTCCATTGGATTTAGATACGGTCGTTTGATACATTTAAATCTTTGCAAATTGTGCGAAAACATCATTGTGTTTATTTTATTTTAAATTAGAAGCTCGGATATTTGGTGTGTCTGATCATCGGAGTTCTTGATAATGGAGGCTTTCGATAATTGGAGTGTCTTATAAGTAGAGATTCGGATAATTGGAGTGTCTTATAAGTAGAGATTCGGATAATTGGAGTTTCAGATAATTTGATTCAGGATAATATAAACCTCGGATATTTGATGAGTCAGATAATAAGAATTTCGACTAAATGAAATAGCAGATAACATATTTTTGGACTTCAAGAATTCTTAAGTATTGTATTTATTGTCCTGTTGATATCGAAAAGTAGCTTAGAATTTGCCGGTTGACATAACAAGAATTGTGTCAACATGCGGTGTGGGAAGTTGCGTGAAGTGGACCAACGTTCCAGAACATTCCACGTTCCAGGAGTTGGTATGGAAGACACGTCCTGACGTAAAACTTCAACCAATCAACCGCCTCCTCACAGTTTTAATGCCGTGGCCACTGATAATGTATTCCTTGGAAAACTGTTTTAAAATTCCTCAGGAACTGCGGTCAATTATGTTTGGGGTTCATATACACTACGGATAATTGGATTTTCGGATAAGTGGAATATCTGACAATTCGAGTTCAGATAATCGGAGTGCCTGATCATTGTATTTATTTTATTTTAAATTAGAAGCTCGGATATTTGAGGGGTCTGATCATCGGAGTTCTTGATAATAATTGGAGTGTTTTATAAGTAGAGATTCGGATAATTGGAGCTTCAGACAATTCTATTTAGTATAATATAAACCTCGGGGATATTTGATGAGTCGGATAATAAGAATTTCGACTAAATGAAATAGCAGATAAATAGAAAATCTGATAATAATCGAATTCTACTGTAAGACAAAACGCCTTACCGTCATTAATATTTTTAAATAGAGCAATCCATAAATAAATCTTTAATTAAAATGGCATATATTGGATCAAAATATCATTTATTTTACTAATATTTCAGTTGGCTGAAGTTGTATTTAGTTGTATATATATGATATACTATATATAGTAATATATATAAATAGCTATATATATGTAGTAACATTTTTAGATTAGCTAGCTCTTTCTCAAAAATAGAGAGAGCTATCGATTTATAACGCTACGGTCTGAGAAAGGTTGTACAAACTAGCGAATTCTTACTCTATATATATGTTTTGAAACGTCGCAGTAGACTCCTCACCTAACTTGCATTCATCAGCCGGAAGTAGAAGAGAACTAGCTTGAAGACCAAAGAAATCCGCACACACATAGGAGCATGGTTTCCCTGGATTAGGGGCAGAATCCGGGAAGGTGAAAGTGGACTATGGTGGAGTGCTGGGATCACTCTTAATTCGTTAGCATGACGACCGTTTTCCGCTACTGTTCTGTGTCTTCTTGGCCCAGAAAAAAGCCAGCTTATATGCTGATGGTGACGTCAGAGAGAGCGGACTTGGTTGTCCAATCAAGGACTGGTATGGCCGATATGTTTACATACTGTCTTAGCTTCTTGGACAATGTTAACGATCTGTTATATGTGACCTTTCTGGCTGCCACCCTACTTTTTCCAATGGTACGTTTTATTGACGCCATTTTTAAGTTACATAATGAGATGTTTCTTGGATATTCTATTAACAATATTGTATATATAACATTTAAACTCATTGACAAATTTAAAAAAAGTAAAAAGTCTTTGATTTCGCCGGTCGTCAGTTTTATTTTTTTGAAGGAAGCAGAGGAAATTTTGTTCACACTTAGTTATCTCGTGTATCTTCAATAAAGGTCACTGTATTATCTTTCAGAGTTATTTTCGGAATCCCGATATACATGATAAAAGGTACAACTTCCTTAAGTTTTGTCCATGAGTGTATTTATATATGATGTTCTAAAAGAAACTTGTTGAAATAGTTTTGTGAAATCGAATATAAATCTATATAACACATAAATATAATGTTTTCTCATGGACAAAACGAATATTAAATATTTGGTTATTTAGGGGGGCGAATAAATAGAGAAAATGGGGCAAAAAGTATCCGCAGCAGTTTTCCGGACATTTCTAAATTAATAAGGGGACGCCATCCATTCTGTTGGAAAGCTCCATCTGTCATCTAGGCCCTGTGACACTTCATAAATGTCAATAAATATTTACGGCAGAGCGGGGTGAAACACACAATTTGTAACACATCTATTTCTCCTCTTCCACGGATTCCTTCAAATATCGCTTGTGTAGAGTTTGTTCCCTGCCGATGTGTGTGACAATTCTAACGCTTACTTTTTATGAAATTTATTTTTCTTTTCAATTGAAACACACCCTCATGGACAAAACTTAAGGAAGTTGTACCTTTTAGCATGTATATCGGGATTCAGTTAATAATTTTTAAAGATAAATAGATACACAGTGACCTTTATTGAAGACACACGAGATAATCAAGTGTGAACTAAATCACCTCTGTCTTATTCTTCTTCTAAAAAAAAAACAGACGACCGGCTACTATATACCATGGTTTCTGGATATGGCCCTCATCAGTACAGGGGCGGCATCGATTTCATAATATCCTACGAGAGGGGTTAGGAAATAGGTTGAATTGTACCAAAAGTGGCCTTGCCACTTAACCAACTTAAACACTTTTTAGCCAATCTCCGATGAACTCAAAATTTCAACGAGAATGTCGTGTATTAAGTAAAAGGTTCATTTGTAGAGACCTTTGTTGAAATATGGCATTTTGTAAAATCGAATAAACGGTACTTTTTGCACGCTAAATTTTAGTTTTAATATATGTTTTAATTATACCTAGTACACGTTGTTTGTGCTATGATAATCATGGTGGGTAGTTAGCGAAAACGTTTACTACAAGTTGACAATATGCCTAAACATATAGAAAGCAGTACGAATTTTTGCACAAACAAGTATGCCAGAACCTTGTTTGGTTACGTTCACTCACTGGTAAGGTTTGGACTTTTTCAAGAATCGGAGGCCATTGAGGATTATTTTATTAAAAAAAGTTCACAATACGGAATTCGATTCTGGGTAGTGGCTGAAGATAATAAACAGTACATACCATTCTCTTCTATCAACACCTTTTGAGATAGTCTTAAAACAAATAACCTATAACGATGCCTTCTTCACGGCTCTAACTACGATAAAACCGCTTTTAAGGAAATTCACCTTATATATGTTATGAATATTTTGTTGTTGTTAGATAAAGGGTTGATAAGACTAAGGATCGATAAGACAAAGGATCGATAAGATAAAGGGTTGAGGTGCAGTCGTGATAAGAAAAATATAATTATTTACCGTCAAGTAGCTTTTATTTTCAATAACTTGAGGAAATATTACACATTAGTTATTTTCACATTATATAGAATATATAAAGTTAATCCTATATTAGTGATTTAAAAAGATAGATATGTTAACTACGAATATTTACAACAAAATTATACAACAAAACTGGAAGTCTTTCTAAAAACGATGATAACGAAATTAGAATTATCAATGAATAAAATAAAATATATATTTTTTAAATATAGAAATATTTGAGTTTTTAGATTATATATTATATACATATCTACCTAATATTTACATACCCAATAATATTAGTGAATAAGATTCATACCTATAATCTCACTAGAGTCTGTAATTTCATTAAAGTCCCTTTCTCCCTTCCCCACATATAAAAATAACAGAAAATCGATTTTTCAGCAAAATTTAAATTATATCTAATAATAGTTCGGAATAGTTAGCTTTTAACCCCAGGAAGAGCAAATCTTTAGTGCAAATATACCAAAGCAATTAGCTAATTGTCTAAATCCACCAAAATTTAATTACAACTCCATAAATTAACCGCAAAGCAATCCTCCTCCCTTCCTGTCACAATATTCTGTGAAAAATAAATTTCGGCGCATTAATCTGTGAGTGGGAACAAAGCAGACGAAGATTTAATTGTTTGTAAAATTTCAAATATAGAAAATCTCTCAGGAAGATTGAATATTCTCTCTTTCTATAATCCTTCCTTTATACTACGCTTAGTTACCTGAGCTAACTTAACCTAACGTAACCTAATTGTGTTTAGAACACTTCGTTTATCTTATGCTTAATGACTCAACGCCTGCATCATTAATTCGCTCAAGAGATTCACCGCCATTAGGGTCACGTGATCTCTCCCCTCTCTAATTGTGGCGCGCGTCATATTAAAGAGGAGGACACTAGAGAGGTGGAGGGGGTAGAAATTAAAATTAATTGTGATATATATACCGCCAAATGATTTTTACAGATTTTAATCGTCTGATTTATATAATTTCCCGCCTTTTTTTTCCACCGCCAAAAATACATCATCTGTAATTGTTTAACATACTTTATATGGGATTGGTTACTATTTTATAAAACACTTACTAAAATTTTAGAATGTTTAGTATGATTAAATTTGATTTACAACATGGATAATAATTAAAGGATAGTATTCAAGATGTGTATCTATTTATAGAAATACGATGTCTGTCTGTCAGTGATACACAGTTTCAACTTGCAAACTGTTATGTGATGAGGTTTGGGTTTTAGGAGGATTAATGGTATCAAAGGAAGAAAAAATCTATATTTTCAGGTTTAAATCTCGAAACCTCTTGGAATTACAAGCCAAAAACTGTCAAAAACAATCATTTATATAGATTCATCAAAGGCTCAATGCGTGAGAGCATGATTCACGCAGCTTCCCTTCTTCAGTCATTTTAAAAGCCAATCTATTGAGTATTTTGGTTTTCTAATAGAGATATTTATAACCCAGGGAGCGCACAACACCAACTACCCGGGTTGTCCAGCTCACCAGTATGTACTGATGCAAAACACTTTCACTCGTACCCTGTTCTGTTTGCTGAGCTGAACCAGTTGACCAGGAAGTTTGGGTTTCTAAGAGAGATATTTATAACCCAGGGAGCGCACAACACCAACTACCCGGGCTGTCCAGCTCACCAGTATGGACTGATGCAAAACACTTTCACTCGTACCCTGTTCTGTTTGCTGAGCTGAACCAGTTGACAAGGGAGTTTGGTTTTCTAAGAGAGATATTTATAACCCAGGGAGCACACAACACCAACTACCCGGGAAATCCAGCTCACCAGTATGGACTAGTGCAAAACACTTTTACTCGTGTCCTGTTCTGATTGCTGAGCTGAACCAGTTCACCAGGAAGTTTGGTTTTCTAAGAGAGATATTTATAACCCAGGGAGCACAAAACACCAACTACCCGGGGAGTCCAGCTCACCAGTATGGACTAGTGCAAAACCACTTTTACTCGCGTCCTGTTCTGATTGCTGAGCTGAACCAGTTCACCAGGGAGTTTGGGTTTCTAAGAGAGATATTTATAACCCAGGGAGCACAAAACACCAACTACCCGGGGATTCCAGCTCACCAGTATGGACTAGTGCAGAGCACTTTTACTCGCACCCTGTTCTGATTGCTGAGCTGAACCAGTTCACCAGGAAGTTTGGTTTTCTAAGAGAGATATTTATAACCCAGGGAGCGCAGAACACCAACCACCCGGGCTGTCCAGCTCACCAGTATGGACTAGTGCAAAACCACTTTTACTCGCACCCTGTTCTGATTGCCGAGCTGAACCAGTTCACCAGGAAGTTTGATTTTCCAATTCTGCCAAGTTCGACTAGACACAGAGCGTCGAAATGTTTTGGAGTCTACGTTTTTGACGGTTACAATTTAATTATACCTTGGAGTTATACATGAGACACACAAACTATCAAAGTTCAATATAAATATTAATATATCTATTTTATCAACATAAATAACTGGTTTATTTATACAACATAAATATTTGATTCAATATAAAAGTTGAAAATATATAAATATAAATGCTATTTATGGGTATTTATATAATGTTTAAACATTTACAACATTTACAAATATTCAGCTGGGTGAAATTAATTCTGAATATCTCTCTTTCTCTCTCTCCAAATGTATATATTTATATACAAGTATATAATATATAGGCACCTAAATTATACATAGAAACATATTATACATAATATACATATATGTCATATTCAAAACTATTATAGACGCGTATGAATCTTTTTAAAATAAAATAATTTTTACAGTCCTTACAGTAGAAATTGTTTCATTTTGAAAAGAATCATAGTAAGGACAGTAGAAATTGTTTATTTTTAAAAAGAATCATACGCGTCTATAATAGTTTTGAATTTTGATAACAGATGGCGCGCTAATGCATCATAATATATATCATATAATATTTACATATTGGAGCTTTATAATGGCCAATAATACGGTGGGTGACATTATTATATTCTCCTGTACTTCAAGCCCGAAATCTAGAGATTTAAAACATATAGATCAAAAGATACTCATCCCTGAGGATGGCTTGTTATTATTTTAATAAGATACAAGAGATTAATTTATTGAGAAATCATTTTGTTGATGTACAAATTATTTTACTTCTCTACTATTTTGTGTTCTTCTTCTTCATTCTTATCTCCACTTAATCATATTAAGGTATCAAGCTTGTAAAGCCTGAGAGACCTTCATGATTGGGTGAAGTAAAATGTGTCTGCCTTTGTCATTAAGACTGGGATCACTACTCAGTGGCAGGCTGACTTAGCCCCAAAAGAAATGGTCGCCTCTGACATGAGGAACAGACGCAATGTGCAGCCGCTCTTAACATGTAGTACAAACGCTGCTCATCCTATATCCCTGGATTAGGAGCCCTTACAAGGTACTATCAGCCTGGCCAGCTGAGCCCAGGTTTTTTAGTGAGCTTGTTACTGCTCTCCCTCCTCCTTTTTCATCCGGGCTTGGAATCGGCAAAGGCGGAGTTACTATTTTGTGTTATATTCTATAATGGAGTTTATAATGAATATAATGGATTCTTGTAGAGCGATTCCTATTATAGAAGGATGAAGAAAATTGATGTCTGCGAATAAATATTGGAAATCAAAAACGTCAAATCAATTTGAAGACCTAGGTTTGAAATCCTTTTTTCAAGAATTCGATCAATTTTATTGAGAGAGTAAAAATGAAGTAATTAAGCTGATTTATATCTCTTTTTAAGTATACATATAATATAGATAAAAAAGGTGTATTTTAAATATAATCAAAAGGTTTATCTCAAATTTAAAACAATATTTTCAGAGAGAAAATGAACATTTTGTTCTCTTTTCTAACCATTCCACGAGTCGAGACCATCGTGAAATCCTGGAAAAAAAGAGATACGATTAGTTCTTTAAAAATTGCTTTACTTTCGTTATTAACTTTTCTTTTGTGATTAAACCGAAAATACGCCTTTTTATTGATCACATTCAACTTATAGATTACATTATATTTCGCAACACACAGACTTATATAAACTCTTTTCTCCTATTCCTCCTTTCATACTTCATCCCTAAGGATAGAAATAGTCGTTATTTTCCTTAAAATAAATCACGAATTTTCGTTCAAAAGAAGCATTTGCGGTAAAACTTTTCAAACGTCGTTTTACAATCATAAACCGCATTATATTGTATTATATAAACTCTTTATTAATCAACAATTTTATTGTTTTATGGTTGACTTTTATATTATTCTCTTTTCCCGCCATTTAATTTCCTCACCAAAAGATATCCCGCCGCCAACACCAGTAGATTTACGGAGAATCAGTAGTGCGCATGCTCAGAAGGAGATGAAGTTTTATTTGGCTATCAGAGGGTGTATAATTCGGCCATGTAGATAAATATCACGGAAAATATTGGCCAGCTGGGGATTCGAGCCCGGATCTCTTTCCCTCATTATCCTTTTACAACCACCACCCACCCTAACTAACTAATTTACTCGTTCTACCGTCTCTCATATCATATATATTATATAGTACTTTTAAAAAAATGTAACATATATTGTTTCATGTGAGCAATGATTACCCAGAAATTATTTGAAAGAGGAAAATATATATCTATTACTTTAGCTATAAACAATCTGATGCACGCCCACACATGCCAATAACAAAGGCTTTTCAATTATTTTGTATAAAGATTATTTAGAAGATTGTACATAAAGTATTAACCCGTTGAAGAGCTGTATATTTACTCGAAAGCTTGCAAATTCAAAATTAAAAGAAACTTTTTACCTGATTTTTTATTTTTCCTCTTTCAAATATATTGTTTTAAAATAAGCTCTGATCCACATTATATTAGCATATATATTTTAATAATATCAAATTGGGCAGCGTTCTATTATTTTAAAATATGTGTGTGCTGTGTGCGACCCATTAAAAAAAGAGAGATCCAAATAATTGCATTGTCATCGCGAGTGAGAAAGTGAAAATGAAAACGGTAAAATATATATTGAAACTTTTTTTTCAAAAATGCTTTTATATGGCTAAAATAAAAAAAAGAGTTAAGGGTGGCGAATCTTTCATATATATTTAGATAGAATAGATTTAAATATGAGAAAGAGGAACCTAATATATTGATTTTTCTCTCTCTCGGAGTGATTTCCTTTACATTAATTTACACAGTTGAAAGAATTCAAAACATATTAGAAAGACATTTGATCTCACATATACTTTATTTTTTTACTTTATTAAGGTGGAAATTTATAATAAGCTTTCTCAAATTTGCTGTCGTTTTAGACCCGTTCAACAAACGAACATTCGTCAAGTTTAGATATATATTTACATATAGTCTTTCGAAGTATATGTCTATATATATATATTTAAAGAAGATGTTTTATTTATAAAAATGATTTTGCAACGTTGTAACTCGTGAAAGAAGCGCGCGATTCTAGTGATGTTTGATTTATTCGAAAGAACAAACATTTATTTATATTTCATGAAAAAACGATTTTTAAAATTCAAAATGCATAAAATTATAAGTGATTTTCTAAAATATTACGTTTTCAGACTTTCCGAGGAGAAATACTCGTTTAGATAAATTATCAAAATTATGAAAGAATATTTATATTAATAAGGGCACAATTAGTCAAATAATAAAGGAAAAATAATATTTTGCTATCTATGAAATTGAGCGAAAAAATTCCTATGAAAAAAAGGTGCCTGAAGAACCCTTCAACTTCAACCAAAAGAAAGATAAAGGAAAAGGTTATCAGAGAAAATCCACACCTTCTCAAAGGAATATTTCCACAAAAACCAAGGTACCACTTTCAACCGTTACCGTATTATTAGGAAATAAATCTGCTTTAAATATGTAAAAATGGCTAAAGTACATTATCTCAAGCCGTACCATATCGAGGTATGCAAGTCCAGCAGCAAGGCTCTTAATGACAAGTACCTGGCAGGTGAAAGATAAAATAATTATGTTACACTGGACATGGGTTTACCTCAATGACAGCAACCAACCCCGTACCATTTACTACGCTAACTCTCAAATAAACATCTTTAAAAACTGAGTCAACCAATGCAAGGAAAGTTTCTCAAAGATCTTCAAGATAGCAGGTTTCTGCTACAATGGGAAGTTCATTATAAAGAAGATGGACCCAAATGTCAAGATTAAAGAAATGTGACCAATAATGAGGCGTGGTCTTTAAAGAGGCGTTTTATTCTATTTGTGTAAAATATGTAATTCTCTACTAAAATCCCTGTGATATATGTAACGGAGGAATTTGATACTATCGGAATTTTTGATGACTATTAAAAAAAAAACTACATGAAATCATTTTTTTGCATGAAATCAGTCAAGGAAATAAGATATTAAATAATGAAATAAGGTAGAGAGTATTTAAATTTAAAAGTGATATTAAAGAATACGAGCTTTTAAAGAGAAAAGAAAAGTAAATAATAAATTATAGTAAAAATGGAAATCGATGTAAATATAAAGACTTTCTATGATTTAATGTAACTAAATGACGTAAAGATTGTTAGTTGCTCTCTCTCTGCCATATCTCTCTCAGAATATATATAAATACAAACGTTAGGTATATTTATTAATTTATAAATATGAAGTTCTCAAATATATGTTTAATGAATCAAGAAAAGCTATCCACATAGGGCTATCGGTCATACTTAGCTTAGTAGCATTACAAAAGATCACAAAAAATGGTCAAAATGCATAAAATATAAATCATTGAGAGTATATTGAAAACCTAAATATGGATCCAATACCTTTAAATATTCTATATAACTGATAGAATATAGAGAATGAACTTAATTATTCTATAAGTATATAAACGAAACTATTATATACGACGCTATAGTAGAATATAGCTCCCCTACGTCTCTCTATACCTATGGTCAGGAAAAAAGGCAAATAAATAAAAAAGAAAGAAATAATAGAAAAGATCAAGACTGACACTACATTCCTCACCAAGATTATAATATTTCACCATTATGGTACTTCTTCCCGAAGAAATTCAGGAAGACTGATGGTGATTCCTTTAGCAAATTTCCACCGATGGCTTGATTAATGGAGCCTCACTCACACACTGCTCTTAAATATATTATTATTTACATAGGGCGGCTCTACGCTAGATAGATAGATATAATGGTCCTTCTGGGATAAATCGATAGGGTAACCACGAATGACGGGGAGGGCCACTAGCTATATATATACTGTTCGTGGCATGAATGTTCAGTAAAAGATACTAAGAAGCACTTTGCCACTTGTCTTGAATTGTTTTATTTTCTTTGGGTTTTAGAGTTATGAGTAGCTACCACATGATTTTAGGTTACATGAATTTTACTTAGATTTTGATACTAGTGGTAGAGAGAGAGAGAAAACAAAAAAGCTATTAATTAATTAACCAAACTGTAAATTTACATACATGTTGATTGCTTTAAAATTTACATATTAAAGATTTATATTGTACAATTGAATTTAGAAGATTTTGACTTAATTTTCATATATAAAATTGAATTTAAGGAAATTATTAACTATAGGATCCAACATACTCCCCCGGCTGGGAAGAGATGACCAGAAAAAAAAAAAGAAAAAATAAAAATAAATAAAAATAAAAAAGAGTTCCAATAGTATAGATGCTGGACTAATTGATTCCGACTATGTAGCTAAGATTACAATTCTCATTGTTTGAAAGGTAATGGAATCAGCTTCCATCTTTGAGTATCCGATTGAGGTGAATCTTGGATGAGATTTTCAGATTCGTTGGCCAGTTCTCTTTCGGGAACTGCTGGATTATCAGACTCTGCGGCTGCTAAGCCGGATTCAATAGGATCTTCCCAAGGTTTTGATTCAGCCTTTATGCATGAGCCTTGTTCGGTCGATTCCTCTAAATGTTCTTTGGAGAGTTGTCGACTTTCTGCCGCCTTCTCAAAATCTTCCAGATTGACTGCCTTTTCTAAAGCTTCGGGTCTTAAGACTTCTTTCTTCAAGATTTCTGGCCATTCTATATATGCCGATGAACTGTAATTTTCATCGTCGTCTTCAGATTCCTTGACGTCTTCTAAGCATAGAGAATCGATGGGTTTCCAGCGGGATAATTTAGCCTTTTCACCGCTCTGTAGATAGTCCTTTGTTGATGTATCCACAATTTCAACAGGTACAACTTTCTCTTTGCTTGACGATTCATTAGCTTCTGTATAAACATTGATTATGCCACTGGTAGCCTCTTTAGGTCGATTAAGATCAGCTTCAACTACATTGAGGTGAGCTGAGTCATCATGGCACAGTTCTTTCTTATCCAGAGCTTCTGCACTGACCACTGGTTCTTTCGAATATTTGCCTTCCGATTTATCAATAACCGAAACTTCGGAGATTTCAATCTTTGGAGTCCCGATATCTTTGTTAGACTCTTCGTCTTCAATGACAAAAGTGGTTTCTAAAATTGAAGAATCTTCTTGATTCTCATCAATAGCCTCAGGAATGTCGGCATTCTCAGTTAAGAGAATTTTGATAAGTGATTCCTGGCGTGGGGGTTTCGGTTGTAAGAGAGGGAAGTTTTGATTTTCATTTAAATAGGAATACTTGAGTCTACCTCCAACTCTTAGAAGTCCTTGAGTGTCTAAAAAGGGATTTAGAGAAGTTAGCTTGTTGGACAGAGGTAGTTGTTTGTTTGACTTCAGTAATTTTATTTCTGTGCAGAATTCAACTTGCTGGATTGATTTGACTAAGACTTGAATTGCCTTTGTTAATTCTCTTGTTGTCAAAGGTCCTTTCTGACGAATTGGATCAAAGAGGAGGCAATTGTAGTAGAATCTCCAACACCAAGCTGTTATTCGGATCAATTTGGTCATTGTGGAATACCTTTCAATGAATTCTAGATTTAACATAGTTTCTGAATTTTGAATTAAGGTTGTTTGATCCAACACTTGACCCTCACCGACTTCTTCTTGAATGATATTGAGATTTACTTGGGTTGGTGAAGAAGGAATATATCGAACATTATTTTCTTGAAGCCAAATAGGACCCCGCCACCAAATTCTATGATTGACCAAGTCTTGAGGCATGATTCCTCTTGATGCGCAATCAGCTGGATTATCTTGACTGGATACATGGAACCAATCAGTGATTTGAGTCAAATTTTGAATTGACGACACTCTGTTCGAAACAAAGGCCTTCCATCTGCTGGCATCTGATCTTATCCAATCTATGCAGATTTGTGAATCAGTCCACAAAAAGGTTTTGTCAGGTTGAAAAGGAAATGATTCAAGAATGACTTGATTCAGTTGAGCCAAAAGCAATGCTGCACTTAGTTCAAGTCTTGGAATTGTAATGGTCTTTAATGGTGCAACCTTAGTTTTTGAGGTTATCAGATTGATTTTGATCTTTTGAATTTTGAATCTAGTTTTCAAGTAAAAAACTGCTGAATAAGCAATAAGGGATGCATCACAAAATCCATGTAGTTGTAATTCTTCTATTTCAGAAGATGAGCTGTTCAGGTATCTTGGTATTTTGATTTCCTTTAGGCACGATAGTTGAGTTTGGAATTTATTCCAATTTGACTTTATATCTGATTCAATTGGTTCATCCCATGAAGTTTTCTCAGCAGGAAGTTGACGTTTTCGCCTATAATAGGGTGGTGGCTTTATCTTAGGAATAATCGAAGTTTCTTTCTTAGATGAGAGTGGTTCACTTGACTGAGAAGCGAGAGGTTGTTCTGGAGTGGATGGTTGACTTGATTCAGAAGGAAGTAATTGGTTTTGTTTAGTAGTAATTTGTGGAGTTAACTTAGAGATACGTGACTTTTTAGATTTACTTGGAATTTCTTCAGATTTACTTGAATTATCTTCGGATCTACTTAGATTTTCTTCAGATTTACTTGAATTATCTTCGGATCTACTTAGATTTTCTTCAGATTTACTTGAATTATCTTCAGATTCTTCTATAGAGGAGCATGAAAAATCGGAGTTCTGAGACATATGGGGCTCTGTATAATCCCCAGAACATCGGCAACTCTCTGAACCTCTGGTGGGAGATGTAGGGGACTTGGGCCCACTTTGGGTCTTGAAATCTTCAACAGAAGCCGATGAGAGAGTGTAACTCTGCTCTGGGCTCATCGGGTAGGATGGCAGATTATCAACTCGGTTCTGGCTCTCTATAGAGTCTTCTTCTATAGGAATTGGAATCTGCTTGGAGCACCCAGGGCTTGATGGCATTTCGACCAAAGGGGACATGGCCTCTTTCAGGCTGTGAACTGATACTTGTAAGGGGGTTGGAGAGTTGTGTTTGGAGCTCTGTAGGCTCAAAGTTAGAGACGGTGACCCTTGAACAGAGTCTGGTAGACTTGGAGAGGTCTGAATGGACCCTGGCAGACTTGGAAAGTTCTGAGTGAACTCCTTTAGACTTGGAGAGTTCTGAATGGACTCTTGTAGACTTGGAGAGTTCTGAGTGAACTCCTTTAGACTTGGAGAGTTCTGAATGGACTCTTGTAGACTTGGAGATGGGGCATTCTTTATACCCAACTGGGCCTTAGAAATTGGGACATCTTCAAGTTCCCAGAATTTTCTTATGCTGGAATCAAGTTCAGTGGTACAGTGATTGATTACCGAAGTATTCGACTTAATAGTTGAATGGATTCTCCCAGAAACAAGCCAACCTAACTTGGTATTAAGTGCTATAGGATGGTGCTTTAAATCTGTTTTATGACCTAGAATTATTTCTACAAAGGTATCTGCACCCAAAATTAGGTCTATGGGCTTGGTGACATAGAATTCTGGGTCTGCCAAGAGCAAATTTTCTAAATGAGGAAAGTCTGCTGACTGAATTTGGAAGTTTGGAAGGTCTGCAGTTACCCTCCCAACCACAAATGCTCTGGCAGAAAATAATTGATCATTATGATGTGGGGTGAACTCTATTTCAACCTGCGATGTTGTCCTGTTGACAACAATGTCACCTACACCTTTTAGTGTATAAGAATTTTTCCTTTTTTCAAGTCCCAACTTGTGGCAACATTGTTCTGAAATTAGGCTTATTTGGGACCCATTGTCCACTAATGCTCTACATAGCACAAATGAGCCATCCTTCGCCTTGACTTTAATAAGGGCTGTTGACAGTAGAATATTTGTTTCCGTTTCCAAAGGCATCGCATTACAGATGGTATTTGTTGAAATCAACATCTCTTGAGAGGTTGTTGGTTGTGGAATGGATGGTTCAGAGTTGTATTCATGCAGAAGAGTATGATGGTTCTGCTTGCAGTTTTTACATCTTGATGTGATGAGACATTTGGATATCTCATGATTTGCTCTAAGGCAATTTTGACAAAGTTTATGTTTTTTAACTAATTCCCATTTTTTAGGCAAGGGAAGATTTATGAATCTATGGCAGTCATTTAGTTTATGAATTTGATGACATAAAATACAATTTTGACCTTTGTTGACATAAAGGCCGTGAGCCATCATATTTTTGCTAGAGGTTTTTTGTTCCTGGAACAAAGGAATTCTCATACCTTGCAGGCTTCTAGCATGTTTTTCTAAAAAATTCACAAAGTTTTCAAATGTTGGATATTCTTCATTTTGAAGGGTTAATTCCCATTCTTTCCTGAGGGCTTCACCGATTCTTTTTTCAAAAAAATTGATCAGGATTAGATCTGTTAATGTGTTTTTCTCAAGTCCTAGCACTGAGAGATTTCTAATGCCTTCATTGCAAACATCAAGGATTTCATAGAGAGAACCAGCCGAAATAGATTTTAATGGCCTTATGGAGAATATTTTGTTGATTTGTGAAAAATCCAATTCTCTTCTGTTATTAAATCTATTGCATAAGGTATCCCATGCTTGCTGGTAGTTTTTGTCAGAAATGGGAAAACCCCGAATCAACTTTTCCGCAGGACCCTTAACAGATGCATTTAGATATTGAAATTTTTGTATTTCCGTTAGTGTTTGATTTGAATTAATGGTGGAATTAAATATTTCTCTAAAACTAAGCCAATTGGCTGAATCACCATTGAAAATGGGTAAATTTATCTTAGGTAAATTAACATTGGATTCGGGCAGTTGTTTATCACTATGAATATTTTCTTTGGTTTCAATCAAAGATAAAGCTTCCTCAATAGACACCAACATATTAAAAATATCCTCTTTGGCTTTTGAATAATCGTCATATTGTTTATCATCTAACTCTGATTCTAATAATGTGTTGATAACTTGATTTAGGCTAATTTCACTTTCATTAACTTTTTGTTAGAATAGCTTTAATCTATGTATGTTTTTGGATTCTACAATAGCTTTATTCTTTGATTCCAGATCCTTTATTTCCTGAATAATAAAGTTGAATTTGTGCCGAATTTTAACTTCAGATTTGGGCATGACTTTATTTTAAGAATTTTAAGTTTTCAAATGGCTTACCTTAATTTTTTAAAGTCTCCGGCTCGATGAGGGACCATAATGTTCGTGGCATGAATGTTCAGTAAAAGATACTAAGAAGCACTTTGCCACTTGTCTTGAATTGTTTTATTTTCTTTGGGTTTTAGAGTTATGAGTAGCTACCACATGATTTTAGGTTACATGAATTTTACTTAGATTTTGATACTAGTGGTAGAGAGAGAGAGAAAACAAAAAAGCTATTAATTAATTAACCAAACTGTAAATTTACATACATGTTGATTGCTTTAAAATTTACATATTAAAGATTTATATTGTACAATTGAATTTAGAAGATTTTGACTTAATTTTCATATATAAAATTGAATTTAAGGAAATTATTAACTATAGGATCCAACATATACTATTGATTCATATAGGTACTCATAGAATATCTCTTGAGAAAATAAAAGGGCTCTTGGCTCATTATTATCAATCATTAAAAATACCACTATACAGACCTTACTTGCAATGATAGAAAATATTAGATGAGAGGGCTGGCTCATCAATGGTGAACCCTCTCATCAAGTATTTATTCTATCATCGCAGTAAATTCGGCAGATCTAGTGTTAATAATGAATATCATAAAAATAAATACTGAAAATGTGTCAAATTGATCCATAGATGGCATTCTAAAATATAATGTAAACAAGTTAAATTCGAACTAAACAAAGACAACGTTTTTTTTTACAACGGCTAAAAAGATTTATTTGTTCGCTAGAACAGACATATTTTTTAAGCCTTAAGGTTAAACCTCATTTAATTACGTAAACAAAACTTGTTGACATTAATTAACGTTGTGTTTTTTTAATTATTGTAATATTTTAATATAATATTAATTTTTTTACATTAAGGAATTAAAATGTCAAAGATTTCATTCTGTGTGAACATCTCCTATAATATTTAGAGAATGATTTGTTTTTTTAGTTAGTTAGATAGTTCTTGAGTGTTATAAAGATTACCTGATTGGCTGACACACAAGAGATTATATTTATTATTAAAAAATCCATTGTCAAATTATTTGACAAACATAAGCAGTTTAAGCTTATCAGTTATTTGGAAAGAATGTTTTTTATTTTATTACCGAACTGATCTCTTGCGTCTTTTATCATTAGACGAATGTGGCCATGTTTGTATATAAAGATGGTTTAAAGGTAATACACGAGGACTCTTCCAAGAGTTATTGTGTGGAGACGCTTGAAACGTTATATGTGTGTTTTATCCGTGTCTGGTGATCTCCTCGCATACCTGTGTGACCTTGGTCCGCTGCTTATCAACGCTGCAATAAATGATAGAGTATAAAGGTAACCCCGGTTCCTGGAAGCGTAAATCATCAACTACTCGGTCTGTACAGTTACAGTCTAGAAGTCTAGTTATGGGGAGAGCTGCAGTGAACTAGGTAGTTCCAGGCCGAGTCAGGAAGTAGAGACAGGGTCTTGTACTCCAAGTAGTGTTTGTGGCCTGTGTAGCATAAAATCTGGACAGAAGAAAAGGAGCTGGTCTACAGTTTGTCATTAAATAAAAGATAAGTATTGGTTTCGTTATAACTAATCGTATGTAATTTACTTACATCTTCCCTTTTAGGTTTTGTTGTACCTTTTGACCTTGGGTCTTGTACTCCAAGTAGTGTTTGTAGCCTGTGTAGCATAAAATCTGGACAGAAGAAAAGGAGGTGGTCCACAGTTTGTCATTAAATAAAAGATAAGTATTGGTTTCGTTATAACTAATCGTATGTATTTTTACTTACATCTTCCTTTTTAGGTTTTGTTGTACCTTTTGACTTTACGCGTTTCTGTGTGTTAATTTTACTTTAGGTCTTAGTACTTTTGTGTGTAAAAATCGAATAAGTAAACTTTTATTACCATCTAGAAACTAACTTTATTAAGTGCCGTTCAAAAAATTAACTAAACTCGGGTAATCATATTTACAATGAACGACTGGCTAGTGAACCAGTAGTATAAACCAGCGATTATCAACAGCCACGATCCAATATCAAATCAGGCATTGGGCATTCTTTTCTGAAGGAAAAAAACAATTTCTACCATTATAAATTCGATTCTTAGAATATATAAACCCTACTAGTGAGTGTAAGTAATCAAAGGGGACTTTGACATACTTGTAAGTTAGAAAGTATAACTGTAGAACTGTGTTGTGATATGTTAAATAACATATGTTACGTATTATATTTATTATCTATTATTGACTATGCAAAATCATGCCATTTGTCAATTGTTTAAAAAAAAAACTTATGTAAATTATTTCCTTTTTATCTCTATCTTGTATAAAAGGAGATTACTAGATTAAATAAACATTCAGTTCAACTTGTAAGCCGGAGCGAGTCTTGTTCAGATAACACCTAACCATTTTCTACTTATGTTTTTTTCTGAATGAAAAAAAAATTGCCATTATTAATTCCGAATCTTATAAAACTTAAACCCCACCAGTGAATGTAAGTAATCAAACGGGACTTTGACATACTTGTAATTGTGAAAATGGAAATGTTTTCTACTTTTGTAGACATGTGGTGCACTTACAGTAAAAGCAGTCGCCAACTACTACCCACCATGATTATCATGGTCTGTACCATGTGTACTAGGGAAACAAATTACAATAAAAAATGAATATTATGTATGTATGAATATATCGGATATAAATATACAGTAGAACCTCCCTGTAAAAGACACCTAATTACAGAGCCAAAGTGTCCTTTAAGGAGAGGTATCCTCTAACAGGAAAGTTACTAAATAGTAAAAATGATAATTTTACAAATGAAAACTGTCCTTTGTAGAGAGGTTTTCTCTAGCGTGAGTGTCCTCTAATGGAAGTTCTACTGTATATATCTAATATTTTCTACTAATTAATTATATTTTCAAAACAATGTTTATTTAATTTTTTCAAACTATTTCGGAATAGATTTATAAATAATATATACCGATTCTGTACAAAACTTATTGCGATTTTATTTCGATTTATAATACTTAAATTAAAAATACAAATGAGAGTAAATTGACCATAGCACCTATGTAATGAAAAACAACACAGAACAGCAGCTAGAGAGGGAACAAACTATAAAAACGTTGTCAAATAAATCCACATATGTAAATAGAGGGTGACACATTAAATTTCCTTCCAATAAATTTGCAGCCGAATCATAAAACTTGGGTTATCAGTTTCCCCGATTTATAGCTCGCTACCACAGCCGAATTTTAATGATTTCATAAAATACAACTAAATATCCCATCAACTATGTGTGTTACCGTTATATTTCAACATTTCACTTATGTCTACGGACTAGTTACATATATATATATCACATATGCATATATATGTATTATATAATTTATGAAATATTCTATTTTATTCATTATTAATTACAAATATATTGACCTTTATTGTTAAGACGTCATTGTCTCCTTTTAAAGTAATATGTTTTTCTTTTACTTAGTTATCAAAAATAATGTAAATAATTGACCTTAATTTTTTATCATTTATAATTATATAGAACCAACGCAATAATTTATTTATTAATTGTGAGATATTTTATTGTGTATTTTATTTCAGAGTTAAAAAATAAACTTACTCTTTTAAGATACTAAATATGTTATTTTATTTTTACCAAACGACTGGACTTATTAAGAAACCTTCCTAAAATGTAATTATTTGTATAATTATCGTAATATGTAAATATGAATTTAGCACATTAGTAGATAAAAGAATAGAATTTTGATGTATTCAATGTAGTAGTTCCATTATTATCTACAACAGTCTTGAGGTGAGTGTGGAATGAAGCACAGGTCTTGGTGACAATGACCGTGTCCATTTTTGTCATCACCGTGTGTTTTCTTGCGTGGTAAAGACAAAACATTCAGAAGATAAGTTTCTTCATCAATTTATTATGACATCAAGCTTTCGGGCATAGCGAGGCCCTTCTACAGGATCAAATGTCAAGACTTGACATTGACAGACCTTGACAGACTGGATGGTGTTGTGTTGGCATCTCTCTCAGCAATACCTAGTGGTTGAGGGGGTTGTTGTCTGGAGAGTTAGGGGGCCATATATCAGGACTCCAGGGACTGGGGAATGTCAACTACGATTGTGTCGGAAGCTACCTGTTACCCTGTTGGAGAAACAACCATCTACATTCCTCGGGTGGATTTCTGTTCTCTACGTGGAAGCAGGCGCCTCCATCCGAGTCAGAGATGTATACACCAAGACCTTCCCGCTTCTCAACGGGGTGAGGCAGGGATGCCGTCTCAGCGCCGCGCTCTTCAATATCGGAGTTGGACCTCTGCTACGTCGGCTCGAGAGGATCTTGGGCCACGGCAGCGTGGTCGCCAATGCAGACGACATCGTACTCTTCATCAGAGACGACGCTCAGTTTGAGCTCGTGCCCCTGATCTTCGAAGAGTTCCGCATGTCTTCCGGGCTGGCTGTCAACTTCACGAAGAGCTGCGGGCTCTGGTGCGGTTCCTGGAAGCACCGGACGGATTCTCCTCTGGGAATCTCCTGGACGTTCGAGTCGCTGACCGTCCCGGGCTGTACCATCACCATCGGGAACAACGTTATATAAGATATTTTATATATGAATTTATATCATATAATATTATTCATTTAGTACCTTATATGGACGTTGTTTCAATTAACTTAATCTCTATCTTTCTCAGAAAAAAAAAAAAAAAACACACTCCTTGAATTTATTATCGGCCGCAATAATAAATAATATATATTACAACACAGGAATTATCAATTTACAAATAACAATTCGAATTATTATAAATGCGTATGATTATTTTTAAAAATTCTACTGCTCTTACTGCCTAAAGGATTATTAGAATTAAAGAAATCATACGCGTCTATAATAGTTTCGAATTTTCATAACAGATGGCGCTCTAATACATCATAATATAAATATCAATTTAAAAAAATCATTTTTGACTAAATCCAGTTATTATGTGGATACCTTAAAAAAAGAGTTAAAAATCAAATCTGTCAATTTCATTTGGAATTTGAAGGGAATTTTTATTCGGAAAAATTCTCCCGAGTTGATCAATATATGGTGAGATGAAAAGTCTAAAAAAAAAACCGAATATTGTTTTTGAAAAGTATCATTTTAGGTAAACCAAAAATGTAAAGAACAAATGACAAATGGAAATAATTGATAGTTTTTTTTCCACCAGAAGATTCTCAATTAACGGATCTATATATCGGACGTAATAATTAGCCAAACGAAAAAAATATTTTTCTTTTCCCAATCACAGAGAGACGGTTATCATCATCATCGAGTTTTTTTCCACTCCTCCTTTCTTCGATAGTTTTACCGCTCGAACAAAAATAATTTGCAATCTCAGAAATTTTAGTCAAAAATAGAATAAAACTTGTTTTTTTTTTAAAGAAATTTATTGAAATATTAAGGAATAAATCAATTGTTTTAAGATAGTTAAAATGAGTTTTTTTTTAGAAATTCAATCAATATATATATATATATATATATATATTATGAATATTTTGTTTTGTTGTTGAAAAATATAGAGAATTTAAGGTGCAGTCGTGAAAATTGGAAAGATAATTATTTACTTATCAAGTAGTTTTTATTTTGAATTACTTGAAGCAAATTACACATAAAATTATTTTTCACAGTAATATAGAATTTATAAAATTAATTCTATATTCGTGATTTAAAAAAAAGGTAGGTTAACTATACATATATACAAAAATATTCAAAAAGTATTCTAAATATATGGTCAAAAATAAAAGAATAGTCAATGATGAAAATAAAATACATGTTTTTAAAAAATAAAATATTTGCATTTTAGGTTATGTAATATATATATGAGTGTAATATATATATATTACTAGCGGATGTACCCGGCTTCGCCCAGGTTTTTCTCGAGGGAATGTTTGTAGTCTAGTAATAAGAAAATATACTACACCTAAAAACTATCAGAGAAAAGAGAAACCACGGAAGGTGAACAGAAAAATGCTTACAATGGATGTTATGTTTACGATATCAAGTTAAATAAAAACAAAGACAAAATTTGCATATGTTGGTCACTATAAATTTGTATATTTGTTAGGCGAAATTAGAAACATGATAAAACAATTTGGTATTTAAAAACAAATGTAGAAATAAAAGTTGAAGTATAATAAACAATGTTAAAGATTAGTTTTAATGTTGTTTTCTTGGCCGACTGTTTTACATATGGTGTTATCTTAAAATTGCTTGTTTTGATTATTTTTTAGATTGAGATTATTAGCTAGTATGTAAAAAAATTAACTCTGTTGAAATTTAATTTTGTATTTATATATAAATAAAATTAACTCTGTTGATTTTTTTTTTGTATTTAATCGATAACAGCGAAGTTACGCATGTTAATGTTAGGAAATATATTTTGATGTTAAGCAAAACCTGCTCCATCTCGTTTTACATAAATGTTGAAAATTTGGTTGAAATTGATGCATTGTAACGAAAGTTTTTAGTGATGTCCACTTATGAAATTTCCATTTTATTAATATAGATATCATATTTGCATATAAATATATTTATATATGCAATTAAAAAAAAGTCGGTTGATTGAGGAGTAGTATCGACAGCTACGATTCGTGTTCGAATCCCGTAATGGACATTTTTTTTTTATAAAAAAAAAAATTGCTTCAATCGTCCATGATTCTTGCATAAGTCCAACCCCACCAGTGAGTGCGAGTAACCAAACGGGGCTCTGGCACATTTGTAAAGTTTAAAAAATCAAACTGCTTTTCAATTATGTAGACATATAGTGCACATACAGTAAAAGCTAACTTCTACCCACCATGATTATCGTGGCCTGTATCACGTGTACTATAATAATGAAAGCATTTAATATAATTCCATAAACTAAAAATAGATGGCGTTAATTTTCAATACCCAACTAAATTTTACACCTAACTTACACAAACGAATGATTTCACAACAGTTCAAACAATATTAATGCATTTTTGGTAAAATACCCATTAAAAATTGTGTTTGGATTTTTTTAATGGTTTTTAATGGAAGGGTCAACGTCAAAGAAAAACAAACTATTTTAAAAGCGAAAAAAAAAAAAAAAAAATTCCATTCGCAACTAAGTACACCAAATATTTTATTTAAAACATGCCGTTATCAAAATGTTGCCTCAAACACTCGTGGAAAACATTTTAAAAGTTGTAAAAATTTCCAGATAAAATAAACATTGAAGGAAGGAGAAAGTTTTCCAGCGTTCTCTTCTCTAAATTGTGCCGTGAAATATAAATTAAAAATTATTTTTTTATAAAATGGTAATTCAAATCTTTTTTAAAAATTATTTTCCGATTATAATTTCGTTATTTTTTTATCGTTCTTGATTTATTATAAAACTAAAATTAAAAAACTATATTTGTATAAAAGTTTAAATATATTCATGAGTTTATATAAAAAAGAAAGTTTTACCACGGTTGATAAAATGAAAAATATATATAGCAGATGGTGTGTTCAAATTGAGAAAAAGGTCACTACACTGATGAAGACCAACAATTCGAAAACTTAATTGAATTTTATTTATCTGAGTGTTGTGAAAGGCGATCTATTAAATACAATTATATATAAAAAGGCGTATCTGAGTATGTGGAAAAAAATATCAAAGTATTTCGTCGGATAGCTTCCGTTTTATCAATTTATTGCATAAAAAATTAAAATCAATTTTTTTTGTGAGGAAAAAAATATATTCGGGGAAAGAAAAAAGACAAATAATTACTGAAGGCCTAATGTTTTTATTTTAACATCATGTTTACATAATGTTTATAAACCACTGATTAGCCAGGCCCTTATTTATTATTGCAGTAAGAACAGCAGAAATATTTTCCATTTGAAAAAAGAAGACATACATTCTCCTATTAATAGTTTATAACAGAAATTGAAAATTCGAAACTATTATAGACGCGTATGATTCTTTTAAAAATTAAACAATTTCTACTGCCCTTATTGCAATGGAAAAATTAATGGGAGAACCTGGCCCAGCGCTGGAAGGGTTCACCACTGATGAGCCAGGCCCTCCCATTAATTTTACCATTTCAGTAAGGGCAGTATAAATTGTTTAATTTTCAAAAGAATCATACACGTCTATAATAGTTTCGAATTTTCATTACAGATGGCGCGCTAATGCATCATAATATAACAGAAATTCAAGATCTTTTCTATAAAGTTTGGCAATAAAAAAAGACAGCTAAAATAGTAAAACCCAATATACCAAAGTGATACCTACAGTCCAACCTCAAATATTAAATATGTTTTGCGCGCCATCTGTAATGTGAAATTTAAACTATTTTTGGACGTGTACGGAGTATTTTTGAAATTAAAATGTGTTGTGTCGAAATTAGACGTACAGCAACCCAAACTTGACCATGATATTTTATTTAGCGCTTATTCTTCCGACTGGCCAACAGCAAAAATGTCTTCTTTATATACACATATATTCTTACATAATGACGCTTTAAAGAATGCAAATCATCGATTTACATACACAACAAAATGATTTTCTACTGCCCTTACTCCTATGATAAACTAATGATAGGGCCTGGTTCATCAGGAGTGAACCCTGATGGTAGATTAAACTGGCGAAACCGCTGGGAGAGTTCACCACTGATGAGCCAGGCCCTCCCATTAATTTATCATTACAGTAAGGGGGCAATAGAAAATTGCTTTATTTCAAAAATAATCGTACGCATCAAAAATAGTTTATTTTTCTCATATAATATGTGTGCAAATCAAATTCTAAATTAACCATCAGCCCATAAAATAATCAGAAGATATGTCAATACCGTTCTTGTCTGAGTATATTTACCTATATATATATATATATTAATGATAGGAAAATAATGCGCCATCTATATTTGAAAAAAGTAAAAAATTAAGTACGAAAGTTTCTTTTACAATTAAAACAAATCTCTACTGTACTTATTGTATTGTGAACTTTCGTGTTCAAATGTTTATACCTTTCTTATATACAGTATATATGTATATTGTAATGGTGATGCAGTCGTGGTTAAATCTTGAAATAAAAATAATAATGGTTTTGATTAGAGGTTGCTTTAATTGAACCCATGGCATATATATATATAAAAAATGATCAAAGTAATGCCTGGCTTAAGGCGAGTAGAACAAAGGAAAAACAAAATATTATTTACATAATGTACAAAAGTTTTGAGCCGGCCATTGGGATAAAAAACAACGAGTTTTTATAGGGGAAGAGTGACCTCTGGCGGTCGATTTAGCAGAGTATTTGAATCTATGAAATTATAATTTAAAATAAAATAATATTTTTATATAACATGTACATACCTACACGACAGTAGATAGAACGCTTCTGTAGAAATGCTCCTAGATGAAGATGGACGACCAGCCTGATCGAAATATCGTAAGATATATAAAAAAGGTTGAACTAATATTTACCTACTCAATAAAATAAAGGTCACCTCTCCTGTCAAAATAGACGCACTAAGAACCATTATTTTGACGGGAGAGGCGACCTTTATATTTATACATCACTATCCTCCCGGAAAAAAATCCATTTATATTTGGGCCATAGAATTTTCTTAGCCACTTTATTAGATAAACATCTCTTTGGTAGATTCTAAGTATTTTATTTGATCCCTTGTGGATATCAGGTAATCGAAGCTCGTCCTGGACTTGACGAGGACCATTAGCCCGAAACCACGGTCTTCAGATGGGCACTTCCTCAGTTTGCCATTGTTAGTGTTTTGGCTTTGTCATCGACCCGAGTCCGCCGCTAGTTTACGAAGACAGTCAATAGAAGGCGGTTAGTTTTTGACGTCCATTTTAACGTGAGAGGAGACCTTGATGTTTATTGATATATATATATATTTCCGGCAAAATTTCCATCAAGATAACCTTATTGGGTTAATTTGCATATCTAACGTTTGAAAGTATCGTAATAAAGCTTTCTTATATAGCTCACACACTCTCTATATCGTATTCAAGTTTCTTCCGAATTTGTAAAATTTTGTGAGGACGTATTCGGAATAAATGCGATATGCAAATTAGCCTGGTATGAAACTGATTTACATATTCCCTGTGTGTGGTATGATAATGACTCTTATATAGTGTCACACAATTTGATAGGTCATACAATGTGGAAATGTATTCTAATCAAATAAACACAAACCTTTTTTTATCTATATGGATTTTGCACGAGGGTCCTTTAGCAATATACCATATTCTATTGATTGCTTCATATATACATGTATATAACTAAATTATAATGTAGCTTTTGTGCACTCTATTGTTCGAAATATAATTCTATCTATAATTGTTTATGAATCATTTATGTAACGCACGAAACTAAAATAAAAAGCTTCCACTGCAACAAGAGTATATATATGTGTATAGGGAAGATAATATTTCACACATTTAACCCCTCACCACAAAATATATTTCAAAGATATCCCACGTTTAATAGAAATTCTGGGTCCATATTAAAAGGAAATAAAAATATTTGGCTGGGAGAAAAGTGAATTTATTAGATAATAGAATTCCTTTGAAAGAGAAGATATGAATAAAACAAAACCCACAAAAAAACGAAATAAAATTTCTCTCGGCGTAAAGACATATTTGATAGGGTCGAATGTTTCACCGATAGGCGCCCAACGTGGGGCTCCAATACATATTTACATATATACCTTGAGGGAATGTTGACATTTGGTGGCATCGCGCGAAAATTCATACTAAATGGCTTATATATTATATATATGGCGTCTTTTAATGCCCTATATTTAATTTACAAACACTTTCGTCTGTGGTATATGCAAATAAGCATTTTAAAGAATAATTAGGACTAAAATGTATCTATCTAATAAAATCGAATTATTCTACACTGCTAATATATTTACAGTTATGCTATGGGATAGAAACAAGAAGATGCTATGTGGGTGGAAACAAGAAGATGCTATGTAGGGAGAATCCCAAGAAACCTGAGCTATCCACTCAATTAAGCAGCGCCTGTAATAAATGGCCAGAAACTACTTCCATCCGGCCACAGAATCAGTCACTCCAATTGACAGATTGCTAGGCGTAGCTCATCGTTACAAGACACTGAATCATCCTGCAATCCCAAAATACCCTTTCCACATTTCTACTCATATATTACTTGACTAAAAATACCATAGCTGGCATATATAATCTAATTAAATAATAAAAATCCAGGGGGATAGAAACATTTACCTTTCTATTAACAATTCTTTTTTATATAGTTTATATTTATTTATTGAAATTTTTTTATATTTATAAATTCATCGATATATTCTTCAAAAAAAAAATGATTTAACTATTTAGAGTAATTTGTATCTCTGAACAACTTTTTTGGTTTTTAAATTTTATATACTTTCTCTCTCTCTCGTATCGTTTTATAGAATATATCGCATATATATACATAATTTTTAATTTGCATAGTTGTCTTTACCCTCTATAAAATTACATTATACCTAATTATATACACTCATTGACAAAACTTAAGGAAGTTGAAAGTCTTTAATGTCGCCGGTGGTCTTTTTTTTTAAGGAGTCAGAGGAGATTTTGTTCACTCGTAGTTATCTAGTATGTCTTCAATAAAGGTCACTGTAATATCTTCATAGTTATTGTATGAATCCCGATATACATGCTGAAAGGTGCAACTTCCATAATTTTTGTCCATGAGTGTAATTCCACTAGACAACTACAATAAAACCTTGTATAGAATTGATAACATATGAGAGTATTGGAAAGAAATATTTCCTACACATTGGGTTAATACAGTATTAGCAATCTTTTATTTCGCCATATTAAAATGAGACATTAAAAGATAAAGAGATCGGATTATATAGACCCCTATAATATATTTAATGTTTTAAAAAACAATATCAATGTCTATAATCCATATATATAACTTTGAAATGAAATTATTATATAAATAAAGGTCAAAATAAAAAAAAACTAATATAATAATAAACCATTTTTTTCAGTGTATTAAAAAAAAAAAAACAGGAACTTTCGAGATTCGAACCAATGCCCTTTAATTTACTCTCTCGATCTAGTAACTTCATGTAACCACTGAGCCCTCGCTTCTTTCTAAGAAAACACTCTTGCTCTTTATTACCTCAACGTTGATTGGTTCTTTAATATCATGTGACGGTAGTGGACCAATCGGCGGAGAATAAACATGACAACTTACATGCATACGTATATGCATACACACACATATGTATATATAAACAGATTATTACAGTAAAACCTCGTTAAAACAGATCAGAGTTATAGCTAAACTTCCTTTAAAACTAACCTAAACAATTCCCAATTCCATTATAATAACATAGTAAACATTTTTTAAAATTATTATCCATAGTACACGTGGTACAGGCCATGATAATAATGGTGGGTAGAAGTTGTTGACTGTTTTTACTGTAAGTGCACCACATGACTAAACATGTGAAAAGCAGTTCGACTTTTGAACTTACAGGTGTGTCAGAGCCCCATTTGGTTACTATCACTCTCTGGTTGGGTTGGAGATTTGCAAGAATCGTGGAGTATTTTAATGCCCATTAAGTGACCCATGCAGGATTTGAACCATGAACATATGAAGTTGTGACAATTCGAAACTAATATAGACGCGTATGATTCTTTCTGAAAATTAAACAATTATCTACTGCCCTTACTGCAATGAAAAATTAATGAGAGGGCCTGGCTCATCAGTGGTGAACCCTCCCAGCGGTTTCGCCAGTTTAATCTACCATACCGCTGTTATACTGCATTTTTCGGTTTTCCTTTTATACCGATACTGACGCTGACTTCTTAGAAATGGTATTTTGAATGAAATATGGGAATAAGCTTTGAGGACACCATTGGATAGTGGGTTACCTAAACCGAAGTCTGTAAGCTTTGAGGACAGTAGAAATACATATATTTATAAATATTAAAATAAAAAGGCATATCCTGACCAGGCTTACATGATCATTTCTAGATGGCAGAGCGCGCAGAAGGTTTATTTAACTTGTGGTAAATATATAACAACAACAACAACAAAAAGCCTTTATTCAGGGTCACTGACCCTATACAGGATTCACCAGAGGTATGCATAAGAACAAAACAGTGAGACAAGGGAAATAACGATATATACAGAAGAAAAAGAACAAAAAAACAAGAAAGAGAAAGAGGGAAGCAAGAAAAACAACACAAAAAGAGTAGCAGTAAGAAAGTGAGGAGTGAGTGTTACTTGGCCTTCTTCTGAGATATGGACTTGTGGAAACCATAAAACGCCATAGCTGGTAAACAGTATATAATTGTTTAATTTTAAAAAGAATTATACACGTCTATAATAGTTTAGAATTCTCATAACAGATGCCACACTAATATATCGTATGGTGTTGTAATCATTATTCAGGTTTTTGGGCTTTTTGTCTGAATTTACCTAAACTGGTGTTGAGGCTCATTCTTCACCTACACCTACAGCCTCTACAGACCGCTTATCTATGCAAAGGTAAATTGGTTAAGGATTCAACCTTCTTACTTACTTTAATTACATAACAGTAACTAACTAAGAATTCTTAGAGTATTTATAGTTACACCTACAATATTTCCTAATTTTCCAATTATGTGAAGACGATGAAGTTGACGTTATCAGCAAGAGTGATCTGATATGAAAACCTTTACTCTATCGCTGTGAATTTACAGACCACTTACAGACAATATTTCATATGAATATAGTAAAGGAGAATTGTTGAATGCAATTATGCAAATTTTAAAACTGAGCATACGAGTGTCTCCCACCTTTCTCAAATCAAATTTGAAATGATTTGAAAATGTCTTTACTAAGGCTAAAGCTTTGGTGTTAAAACCTATCTCCCCACGTTGAAGATTGTTGGCAGTTGTACAATTTAATCTTTAGTTTTACTTTATTGCTTAGTTAATTTAGCTTTAGGTTTCCACAACCTAATGAAGCCATAAAACATCTACAGACCACTTTACAACAGCTAAAGGAGATGTTCGAAAGCTTGAATGTCAACCCCATCCTAGAACCTCATTATTAAAACTATTATAGGCTGGAGATAGCTGTTGTCTCTCTTCTAACAGGGAGGACGTCCTCGAGTACCTGTCGCCTGAGCAGAGGTCTGAAGCCATTCCTCGACATGGCAAAAGTCGGGGAGATCTGTCCGACTTCAGGACGTGACATCATACCAGACATAGACCATTAGTGGGATTCCTCTGATTAAAATAATATTTAATTTTACTTTTTATTTCTCCTATTAACCTTATTTAATCATATATAGATGGGAGGATATTGATCTAAAGAGACAAAGGTCGCCTCTCCCGTCAAAATAGACGTCAAAACCAGACGCCATCTATTGTCCGTCGCCGCAAACTAGCGGTCTCGGGTCGATGACAAAGCCACAACACCAGCTTTGGCAAACTGAAAAGCGTCCACCTAGAGACCATGGTTTCGGGCTAATGGCCCTCGTCAGCCTAGTGGACGCTTTTCAGTTTGCCAAAGCTGGTGTTGTGGCTTTGTCATCGACCCGAGGCCGCTAGTTTGCGGCGACGGTCAATAGATGGCGTCTGGTTTTGACGTCTATTTTGACGGGAGAGGCGACCTTTGTCTCTTTATAATCTTATATGTACAAATAATAAAAGTATATTCAATCTCAATCTCATCATCACCTAAACACTCTTTACTTTAAGGATGTTGAGGATGAATCAAAACGGATTGTGTTGATGCATTATAACGGGAGAGGTCTCATATTTTATAAGTACATGAATAACAACATTCTTATCCTGAATATAGAGGTTGCCTGGCCGGCATTCATATTTCAATGAAAAATAGACATTTCGGCCAGTTAGAATTTTTTTATTTTTCTCAACGTTTCGACAAAAATATTTTGTCTTCGTCAGGAGAAGCAAATCAAATAAAACATTTGGCAAGGCGCTAAAAATTGTTCTGAAGTTGCAAGGGCGTTCTCATGTGAATTTTCGAAAAATGTTGTACTAAATTCGAAAAATGACGTGAGAACGCCCTTGCAACCTCAGAACAATTTGTAATGCCTTGCCAAATGCTTTATTTTTATTTACTTCTCCTGACGAAGACAAAAGATTTTTGTCGAAACGTTGAGAAAAATAAAAAACTCTAACTGGCCGAAGTGTCTATTTTTCATTGAAATGGAAACAACATCCTTCCTCAGTTCTATGCTATATATAGTTGATGATTGTCAATCTATTCCACTTTCTCCCAACACACACACATAACTTAATTACGTAAGGTAATTGTTGGAAATCGAAGTCAGTCCGAAACAATTAATTATTGAGAATCAAGTCAATTACCGAGACTATTATATTGAAACAATGGCGGTGTAATTGACCCGATTTTGTTAATTGGGTCTCATTCAACTTCAAGAAATTAATCGGTCACCTTAGAGCCAATTTATCCTACTGATAACCACGATTGTTCATTCCACAGATAAATTGTGTGGTACCTCTCCCTTTAAATAAATATTTTAGTAAATTTAAAAGCATGTTATAAAGCATGTAATAATTCTGGAACAATTAAAAATATCAACGATTAGTTGATATTCATTTCGATAGATGGCGTAAGCTATCAGCAACTTTTAGTTGCACGATCAGGAAATGACTTTTTTTCTTTATTTATGCACCTGATCCAAGTACAAATTCACTTTTGTACTAATTTTCACACACACACACACACACACATATATATATGGTAATTTAAACCAACAACCTCATATTGTGTATATAACTTATACAGTCGAACTTGGATAATTCGAACCCCAAGGGACCATAAAAAAATTCGAATTATCCAAAAATTCGAATTAAAGATGTTTTGAATAAAAAGGCTTAAAACAATAAAAATCTCACAATTTCGATCAATTCCTTTATTAAGAATAACATTAGTTGCTGTAAATTTACATTTTTACCGTATATTTAGATTATGTGCAATAATTGTATGTATATGCTATATACATATTAAAAAATTTCAAAACTGATGTATTAATGTACAAAAAAAGGCAGATTGCTGGTTTAAAAAAATGTACAGATTATTCTGCTTCGTTGGAACTCTGAAATTTAATTTTTGCCAAAGAAGTCAGAAATCTTAGCCTGTTTTCTAGAATTAAGTCTTTCAGTAAGGACAAAGGATTCTAACATATTCAACGAGTGGAAAATAGAGTGACTTACGTCATTTTTACTTTCAAAAAAGTGTCTAAGTTGCATGATATAGTTCGTTGCTTCGGCCGCACATGGAACGTTCATTTCCCCGGCAACTGATGACTCGTCTTCATCACCCGATGCCTCGTCGCCGTCTTGTTTTTCAATGTTGTGGTTGAGCACTTCAGCGATGATATCTGCGTCGGTTATCTCACCACATACTGCAACATCGTCATCCACGTTTAAGAAATCGTCATACGAGATGGTAGGATTAGAAATGACGTCCTCCCAGCCGTCAACTGAAGGCATCGTTTCCGCTATAATATCATCTGCATTTTCTTCATCCTCCTCCTTTTTTACGAAGCCAGCTTTTTTAAAACAGTGTTTGATCGTTTCGGACGTTACTTGGTCCAAAGCTTTCTTACACAATCGAGAGGCTTGAAGAACGTCTAGTTTGATTTTAAGGGCTTCGGAATCTCCTGTCAATATTTTCTCAACTAGAAACCGTCTGTAAAAATGCTTAAGATTTTTGATGACTCCCTTGTCCATGGGCTGGATAACCGAAGTCATGTTGGCAGGAAAAAAATTACTTCCACATTTTCCATTGGAGGGATTGAGTTGTGTGCAGTACAGTTATCGATAAATAAAATAACTTTTCGTTTTTCTTTTGTGAACTTTTTGTCCAAGTTCAACAGCCACTTCTCAAAAAGATAACTAGTCATCCAAGCTCTTGCGCTGTTTGCATAGTCCACTGGCTTCGTTTTTGACGTTCTTGAAACAACGTGGATTGGCTGCCTTGCCTATCATCAATAGAGGAAGCTTTTCAGATCCATCCATATTTGCACCAACCAGGAGAGTGACTCTCTCTTTGCTTAGTTTTCCCCCGTGACATTTTTCATGCTTAAAAGCTAGCGTTTTGTCAGGGGTGCATTTAAAAAAAAGACCCGTTTCATCAACATTGAAGACGTCTCTAGCGTCTTTATCCTGGATCAATTCCCGTAAATTATTTTTCCATTGTTCGGCTACTTGTAGATTAACGGCCCCACTTTCTCCACAAATGGTTTTGAACGAAATTTTGTTGCGAACTTTGAAGCCATCTAGCCACCCAGAACTCGCCTTAAAATCGGTTTTCCCCATTTCAGTAGCAAATTGTTCAGCTTTGCTTCTTATAAGGTGACCACTCACGGGAATCTTCTTATCTCTTGCTTGCTTGAACCATTTTAAAACACATTTGTCCAAATCAGGATTTCCCGGCTCCCTTAACCTTTTTCGGCCTTTATCACACTCACTTTCACTCCTGAGAATTTTTTCTTTATTTTTTAAGTACGTCGACAACGTGTTTCGAGGAATCCCAAAGTCCTTAGCAATATCGGATTTTTTTTTTCATCCCCATCTCTACTTCTTTAATCGCCGCTATTTTTTCAGCCAACGTCTAAGTTTTGTATGTTCGAAGCGCCGACATATTCGCTCCTTTTAGCTTTCTTGATAAATAAGGAGTCTCAAAAATCCAATAAAAATAAATTTATTATATATAGTACTTCTCTTGCGGCAAGATATTGCCACGTGGAAAATTAGGAAAGACAAACTTCGGCGTGACACAGCAATTTATTTAAGGCAAGGACAAACTATAATTGATAAAATAAAAGATAAGCAATGAGGGAAGTTTACAGAGTAGCAAAATATAAACATAAAAATTGATAACTCTGTTAAGAAAATAATTAATAATAATAAAATAACAAATTCGTTGTTACAATATTACAACGTCATTTCGCAAAATTTCACGCCTTGAACCGGCATCAGGTCCTTATTTTAACTCGTAAAAGTTCGAATTATCCAAGACATAATTCGAATTAACCACGATTTTCTAACATTATTTATATAGGAAATTCTAGGGACCAAGATAAATATTCGAATTAAAGAGGTTTTCGAATTAAAGAAGTTCGAATTATCCAAGTTCTACTGTAATAAGATTTTAATGTTGTATAATAGAAACACATCTGTAAATGATTATACGTATTATTGACATGTGTCTTTACATCATCATATGTAATGTAATTTGTACAAACTGATGATAAATAAATAATAATCTGTAATAGATTAAGAGTTGAGCTAAGCAAGAGATAGAAGTCATAACGTCAAAATCGAGATAGATTTAGAATTCCCACAACAAGGTCTAAAAATGGACCAAGACCACCCACACTCCACATCTGGTGGAATGCAAAGCCCCCTCTCACACCTGGTGACATGCAAGGCCCCCTTTCTCAGAAACGGCCCCTGTCGCATAAGGCCCCCGTCTTAACCTATAAATACAGTCCCTTTATAGTCACTTCACAGTGAGTGCAGCATCTGTGTGAGCCCACGTCGGTCGTCCCTCAGAGCCATCTCATCCATCATGTAGAATAGTAAGAAAACTTCTACCTCCCCATCTTTCGCTCCTAGCTCAACTCTATCTGTTCACGGAACTTTCTTAGTGCAACTGTGTCTTCGTTTTTTTGTGTGGACATTTCCAAGCTTTCCACTCTGCCTCGACCACGACTGCCTGTACTTTGTGAGAATTGTAAAAGGTCTTCCAAGGTGCAGAGAGATACTGGAAAACTCCCCATCCTGACTGTTCCTATCGGTCAACACAGTATAGCGAGAGTCAACAACCAAACCTCAACTTATTACAGCTAGTCGACAGGATTCTACAAGAGGCTACCAGGACTTCAACTTATTTCATATATTTAATTAAAATACATATATTGGATCAAAATATCATTTATTTTACCAATATTTCAGTTGGCTGAACGCCAACCTTTATCAAGGTATTATAACATAATAATGTATGTCAACACTATATATATATGTTATGAATATTTTGTGTTGTTGTTAGATTAGGCTTGATAAGACAAAGGATCGATAAGATAAAGGGTTGAGGTGCAGTCGTGATAAAAAAAGATCAATATTTACCGTCAAGTAGCTTTTATTTTCAATTACTTGAGGAAAGATTACACATTTGTTAGTTTCACATTATATAGAATTTATAATTTAATCCTATATTAGTGATTTAAAAGGATTGATTGGTTATCTACGCATATTTACAACAAAATTATACAACGAAACTAAACAACTAAACTAAAAGTCTTTCTAAAAACGATGATAACAAAAAATAAAATTATCAATGAATAAAATAAAGTATATATTTTTTAAAATATAGAAATATTTGAGGTTTTTAGATTATATAATATTTTTAGATAATATAATATTTTTAGATTATATAATATATATAGTCACACGACCGTCTGTCGTGGCCTCTGTCACGGATAATATACAGTTATCATCGTCATGCGTTCTTAATTCTGTCACCGTTTGCTTTTGGTTCAGTGGTAGAATGCTCGCCTGCCACGCGGGCGCCCCGGGTTCGATTCCCTGCCGATGCATTTTTTTTTTTTTTACAATTTTTAAAACTCATTTATATATTATACAAGAATGACATCCACGGCGCCAATTTATAATTGTAACGAATAGTATTTGAATAAAAGCATTTAATCGGGTAAACCCAGGGCGTTGTAGATTATAAACACAAGGTAACAAGACCGCATCCATGATAAGGTACAATTTGGATTATAGATTATAAACACAAGGTAACAAGACCACATCCATGATAAGGTACAGTTTGGATTATAGATTATAAACACAAGGTAATAAGACCACATCCATGATAAGGTACAATTTGGATTATAGATTATAAACACAAGGTAACAAGACCACATCCATGATAAGGTACAGTTTGGATTATTACTATATATAGTCAAGACCGTTTTTCCTCATCGGCCGCCTCTGTCACGGATAGTAAACAGTTATCATCGTCATGCGTTCTTAATTCTGTCACCGTTTGCTTTTGGTTCAGTGGTAGAATGCTCGGCAGCCACGCGGGCGCCCCGGGTTCGATTCCCGGCCGATGCATTTTTTTTTTTTTACAATTTTTAAAACTCATTTATATATTATACAAGAATGACATCCACGGCGCCAATTTATAATTGTAACGAATAGTATTTGAATAAAAGCATTTAATCGGGTAAACCCCGGGCGTTGCCCGGGTCATCCGGCTAGTATATATATATATAGTGCACATGGTACTGGTCATGAAAATCATGATGGGTAGTTAGCGACTGTTTTTTTTTCTCTCTAAGATCACCACATGTCTACATATGTATGATTCAGGTCGACATTTTAACTTTCAAAGTACTAGAGCCCCATTTGGTTACCCGCACTTGAGGGCGGGATTGGACTTGTGAAAAAAAAAATAGGAACCATTGAAGAAAATTTTCCCCTTCAGACAAAAAAGTATAAATAACAAACAAAACGGCTATAAGTGATAAATCAAGATCTTGATAATAGATAAAATAATCTTGATAAGTCAAAATTAGCTAACCACGTAATAATTTATCACTAGGTATATAAAAAATAAAATATCTAAAATTTATTTACCTATAAATAAACAATTTTAATTAATTAATAAAAATAGAAGGATAATTTCAATAGATTCATACACAGACACGAAAATATCTCAAGAGAGAGAAAAACGTCTCCAGTTATTCGAAGACGTGTAATTGGAGAATTTAATATAGATAATTAATCAGGTGTAAATTACTCAATCAATATCCGGTCACACTGGACTTTTTTAATTCACTGACACTTTAAACTCTGTGAATTAATTTCACCTTTTTCTAAGTCCCTCTTCGAACTCCCAGAACACTCTTACGCTCGATTTTATTTTTTTTCTTCAAAAAATGTAATTTTAGCTTCTTTATTCTAAAGATTGAAAAAAATTAAAGTTATGTTTACTTTAGACTCCAACCTTTTTATATATATCAATTACTTCTTAAAATCATATTGAGTTTTATCATTAATTAGAAGTGGCTAAGAAGTTCTTTTTAATTTTTCACATTTGAAAATTCCTGAATTCTTAACGGTTGTTAGACATCTAAATATTTGGATGTGAAGTTTGCGCTTTCATTCCTTTTTTTTAATAGTATTTTTTCTACCTTTAATAATAGAAATCACATATGTTTTTAAATATGTTCGTGGTTGGCTTTTCTTGATTTATCAAGAAATTGGGTTGGCCAAATATCAGGGAACAGGCTAAATCAATGTTTAGTTGATTTCTGTTTCACCAGATGGCGCTCTGCCTTCTGTAAAGCTCATGTGCTCCTGGTCAGGATATGCAATTTTTAAAATGTTCTAAAGTACATTGTGGCTTTAAGTGTTTGGCTTTTTCTTTGTTATTTCTCGAAGCTTCTAGGATAAAGACAACTTTATGAAAGCTCTATAAACTTTATGACTAAATGAAACTTTGACCAACGAAGCTCCTATTGTGTTAGTCCGACTTAGCTTCAGATGAGATCGCTCCTAACACAGAGAACCTTGCTAAGAAGTGATAAAAACTAACGGCCTCGAGTTTTTATATTAATCAACGAATAGTTGATATTTATTCCGATAAATGGCGCAAGCCATCAGCAAATTTCAGTTGTACGATAAATGATGCCCCCCCCCCCCTCTTTATTTTCTTAATTTATGCACCTTATCCCAGTACAAAATCACATATGTACTACATATATATATATATATATGATATGTGAATTGCATACACACCCATATAGCATGGTGTAGGTACAATTGAGAGAAATTGCAGAATATATTTCACCAGGAAGTTATTAGCCACCGTCTGCCGATGCAGCAATACTTGGCCTCACCACTTCCGCCTAATGACGGTCACGTGGTACTGCCTCCACCAATTATCTCCGAGGATCAATCCTGCTGCTTGGACCAATCAAATTTCGTAGAAATGCCATTTAGTTAGCATTATACACTCACTTGTAATTTTTAAAGTTTCAGATACTCTGCTTAATGTCTAATCTTGTACTTTACTATTATAACTTCAAATGACATCTATAGATAAAATTTGTAATTAGTAATTTTTGGCAATATGTTTCTTAAGATATACACTCATGGACAAATTAAAGAAAGTGGAAAGTCTTTGAAGTAGCCGGTCGTCTGTTTTTTTTTTTCAGAGGAGACAAGGAGGAAATTTTGTTCCCACTTAGTTGTCTCGTATGTCTTCAATAAAGGTCACTGTGTATCAAATATATACAAGTATACTTGTATATTTGACCGTTGAAGAGCAAATTTTACTCGAAAGCTTGCAACACCTCAAAATAAAGAAGCTCTTTTCCCGAAGATCTAGTTTTCCTTATTTGAATATTTCTATGCAACTATCGCTCGTATTATTATCGTTTGAAATAATTATTTGCAATATGTAATTATACCATGTATTTATCAAAGGCTAGCTTTCGAGACACGGTTCTTCTTCAACAGCCCTATTTACATGATGTATAATCAAACATAAAGTTACAAAAGCATAAGACGCCGCAACTCCTTTTATTTACATGATTAAAAGAAGCTTTCGGGCAAGCCCTTTTTCAGCTAAGTTAAATGTATAAACAAGATATTGGAGTAGGATTGTATAGCATTTAAAGATAAAATATGAAAAACTACGAAAGATATCTTAATTATATTTTCAGATATGAAAAAGAGGAATGTCTTTTTAATCAGAAAATAATAATTTATAAAGATAAATTATCAAATATTTGTATTTAGGCAATTGTGAAAAACCTATTGTAGGCTCTTTTGTACTAATTATGTATTTAATAAAATAATCCCGTGTATATCAATATTTAAGGTGAAATCATTAGGCTTTCAAGGGATAAGTTTCTTTTTAAAACAATTTAAATATGCAAATTTTAATTTTCTTCCACTTTTGCATGAAAGTATGTAAAATAGTATTTGATTATAACTAGTCTCTTATTGGCGATTTGTTGTATTGTGTTTTCTCCTGTAGAAGGGCTTATAGCCCGAAAGCAAAATATATAAATTCTTCAGAAAGAATTTAAAACTTGAATGTGAATTGGCTAATTCTCTTCTCTCTCTGGAATAATTAAAAATATCAACAAATAGTTAATATTTATTCCGATAGTTGGTGCAAGCCATCAGCAACTTTTAGTTGCACGATCAGCATATACCTTTTTCTTAATTCATCCCTTGAAAGTCTTATGAAATAACCTCTTAAATACTAACTATATATATACTATTAAAACTATATAAATGTATTTTAACTAATTCTGTTAACCAGGTATTGATTGGTGATATATACCATCTAAATTCCATTACAGAAGTTAAATTTGGCACTTTACCAAACATCAGCAATACGTTATGATAATTGGATTTGGCAACTTCGTTAGGGGCTCTGTGGCTTAATTTAATAATCGACTATAATTAACATGCTAATTTTACGTGATTTTTTTCCGTTAAAAAATCTTTGTTATATTCAATATTACCTTAGTGTCTTACAAGTAGAGATACAATTAAAACTGTTTTAAAATAATGTAAATAAAATATAATCGATGCAATTAACTTCTTATTTATCTTTATTTACATATGGGTTATTAAGGAAAATTTACATAATTGTTGAGATTTAATTTATTCTCCTCTGATAGCGGATTTTAATTTATCACTAATTGAATTATTGGTTTTATATTTATAGAGAGTGAGAACTATTTTTATCTCTTTCTCATTGAAGAAATATAATTTATTAATTTAACATTTAAAAAAATACACTAATGGACAAAACTTAAGAAAGTGGAAAGTTTTTGATGTCACCGGTCGTTCTGAATGCATTTAGAAACGAATATTTCTTTTATATATGTTATATTAAAATATTTTATTTAAAATTATATTTCATCATTTCAAAAAACTCTGTTAAATCGACCGCCAGAGGTCACTCTTCCCTTATAAAAACTCATGTTGTTGTTCCCCGTTGGCCGACTCAAAACCTTTGTACATTATGTAAATAATATTTTGTTTTCCTTATTCTACTCGCCTTAAGGCAGGCATCGCTTTTTATCAAACTATGTTCTTTTATATATTCCTCAGCTCAAATAGAGAAATCTCTTATCAAGATTATTATTTCAACCACGACTGCATCACCATTACCTTAATCCTCAACATGATCAGAATACAACAGAAAATCTCATTAATCTTTATTTTTATATAACATATATATATATCAAACTTCTACTGTCCTTACTGCGATGAAAAAATATTTGGAGGGCTTGGCTCATCAGTGTGTTTTGAATATGCTATTATTTCTTATAATAACTATATAGATGTATCATGGAGATAGAGGCTGCCCTGCCGGCATCAAAGGTTCTTAAAATTAAAGATTTTTCGGCCTGAATATAAATATTGCCACGTGGAAAATTAGGGGAGACAAACTTCGGGATGAAACAACAATTTATTTCAGGCAAGAACAAACTACGAATGATAAACAAAATAAACAAAAGATAAACAAAAGAGAGAAGTGTATAGAGTGTAGTAAAATATAAACATAAAAATATACTCTGCTAAAATAATAAATACTTTGTTGCAATATTTTTATTATCTCGACTTTTCGACAAAAATCTTTTGTCCTCATCATAGAAGTAGCTTCCAATCACTCAAAGTTTTGCCTATGTTATATACTATATTTCAAAATGCCTTCCCATTTTTTTTAAAAACAATAAATCTCATTCTATATAAAACCTCTCTCTCATTTATAACTAAATAAAGTTTCTAATGAAAAATTTAAAAAACTCTTTTATCCTCGATTTTCTTTACGTTTCAAATTTCAATACCGCTAAACAATTTTGTCAATAGATATTTTTTAAAAAGTTGAATGAGGCATTCATTATAAAACAACGCCCCACAATAATTGACATAATTAATTGATTATAAAAAAAGAATTAAGAGACCGTTTGAAAGAGCAAAATGATATAATTAACGAAACCAAAGATAAAAATGAACTCATTAAGAATTTCAGCGGGAAAATGGATAGGCCTGCTAATACCAGAAACATTTCAAACGACTTTTTTGAAAAAAAAAAAAAAGATAATTTCGTCTGCTCATTTAAAACTTCCAATTTATCATTTGAAATAATTTTAATTAAAATAGGTATACATTTCCTTATATATATATATATATGAAAAAATAATATTTTAATATATAACACTATTATTCATATTTTAATCTAAATATTAAACTGCCATTTTTATTTTTTTCTGAAAAATTATTTTGCTATGTACATATGTGTGTGTAATTTTAAAATATAATTATAAATTTTCCCTAACCAGACAATTTTATTAATTTATAAATATTTGCATGCTATTTTAAAAATATATTTCAGATATTCATAATATTCTTTAATTATAAATATATTTCATTCATTTTTTCTCCTTGTATATAAGGTGAATATGATGTAAAATAATAAATGTGAAATATTAATTTAAAGCCAATTAAATATTCTGAAAAATCATATTTATTGAAATATTTTATTTTAACTAAATGTACAAGGTGCGTTCATTAATTTCCAGGACTGGTTAAAAATAAAATAAATAAAAAAGCTAAAGAAAATAATTTTTACAGAGTTGAATATTTGACATTCGACCACACCTGACTGAAAGCACGAGTCTCGTGGCGCACGCGCCGATCTAAAAATAGAACAAAACAACTTCCTTGTAAGGTTCGCATTTCTAATTTTAAAATGGCCATTTTCGAAGAGCAGAGAATCTGCATTAAGTTTTGTTTTAAATTGAAAAAAAGGTGATACTGAGACGTATGAATTGATTAAAGAAGCTTTTGGCGATGCAGCTTTATCCCGCTCAAGAACTTTTGAATGATTTTCACGCTTCCAAAAAGGTCGGGAAAAGGTAAACGATGATCAGCATACTGGGCGTCCAAGATCATTTCGTTGCGAGGAAAACAAGCTCAAAATAAAGGAGTTAATTAAATCTAACAGAAGAATTATCTTCAGTGACTGGACTATCTGTTTATTTGGGGATAATGAGGTGCTTAAGGGAGGCAGTGCGCCTTAAAAGACCTGAAAGATGGCAAAACAATGACTGGATACTTCACGTCGGTAATGCGCGGCCGCACACAGCCCATGTTGTTTTGCAGTTTTTGGCCAAGCATTCAACCATACAGATCCCTCATCCACCCTATTCCCCCGACTTAGCCCCCAATGACTTTTTCCTCTATCCTAAATTGAAAATTAACTTGAAAGGACGGAAATTTGACAACGTTGATATGATACAAGCTGAATCGAATGCAAGCTTGAGGAACCTCTCAAAAAGTGATTTTATCTCCTGCTTCAACAATTGGAAAAAAAGATGGAACGGGTGTATTGAGGCAGGAGGGGCGTATTTTGAAAAATATTGAATTAGTTTTTTATTTGTTTTATTTTTTTCAAAGATACAGAGCACGCACCTTGTATAAAAATAGAATATAGAGAGCTAATATAACAGATTAATATATATGAGATTTAATAAAAATATTTGTTTAATTATGTATTTATTAACAGATTATTAAATACTGAATTCAATTAAATTTGAAATGAGACAAATGACAGATATACCTTATTATTTCACCCTACGTATTGATTTCAAAAATATCAGCAAACAAATCTAAGGCAATAGCTTACTATACATTTTTTAGATTATCATTATGTAAGGACCAGTCAACAATTGAATGACTTTGAGACGAAGAGTAAAGCCAGTTCAATTTCACTACCTATGTAAATAACACAATTATTACCTTACCCAATTGGGAGAATCTGTATGGGGCAAGTACCTAATAAAGGAATTTGTGTGTGTGTGTGATATACCTTATTAGTAATCAATAGAGAATGTATAAAATAATTTATAAATAAAAGGAATTTCTAAAAAATATAAAGGATTTTTTAAAATATAAATATATTTATGTAGCAACATTTTACACTTCACTAACAATATTTTCATTTTAAAGCGATATTTTCGATTTTATTTAAAATTAATTAATTTAATTAATTTTAAAATATTTTAATTGAAACACACAATATATTTAAAATGGAATTTGTTTACTTTAATATTGTGTTTTTTTGAGGCCATTTCCAATTTTAAAGAGTGCAGTTTTGATAGAAATAAGCACATCTTTATTTTAATATTTTATTTTTGTGCGTCAATTAGAAGTTTTGCACTCTCAGGAAGAACATGTAAAAGTTGAATAACGACATTAGATGACATAATATAAACATTTAAAAGCGAATATTTTAAATTTAAAAAACAAAATTTCGAAGTTTACCAAAGACATATCAAAATATGATATCGGTCTCTCTCAACGTATAAAACGTTTTAAACAACATTTAATGTAAAATATACAATATGTTAGTGTATTTAATATTAACTTTATTAACAACCTATAACACGATATCCCAAACTCAGGGATATTTGCGTCAATACATATCTTTACATCATAACAAATTGACTATATACACAATATATACAAGGAGAAAGGAGAAAACAAACATACAAAAGCAATTCCCTCAAAAATCCCTTCCCTCTCTTTCCCAGTTCAAAAGATAGTTGTATATATATCTAAAAAATTGATTAGAATTTTTATATGTTCTTTTCTCATCTTCGAATACATGTAGCTATTATTTAGTATTTAAAAATAACATTTAATGATTATATACCAACAATTTGTGCTAATAACATTTTTCTTTCTATTTTTATTCAAAAATCATATTTGAACCTCCGCATTATAACTCAGCTTTTTTATATGCATTTTACTTTATCACATTATTTCACATATACCCTCACAAATGATTAAAATTTAATATACTATCCAAATGTTAAATTTAAAATGTGCTTTATTGAATTAAATAGACCTATAAAAGTTATTTAAAATAGGAAGGTGTTAAAATATTAGAATTTCAACATAAATCGAAAATGTTATTTTTAAACCTCAAAATATTGTTGATCAATATTATAGTTTTTATTTTTTAAGGATAAAATATGGCTTTTTTAACATTAATGTAGTTTAAAACATTTAAACCTTGATATTATACTTTTGATAGGTCGTTTATAAACTTCAAAACTTTGTTTTAAAATCGTAAAATATTCTATATTAAACTATACATTTTGACATATTATATAATTAATATTACAATAAATATTCGTTATTGAGCTTTTAAATGTGATTTTAAAAGATATCAACATCTTTAATGTTGTTGTTGTTGTTGTCGTGTCCAAAGAAGAGCCTCAGATGTCTCCATGCATCTCTATCACAGCAGCAGAAATATCCACTATCTTGCTCTTCATTGGAAAATGGGTGCCGTTGCTACGTTAGTCACCTTGGAAACGAACCAGAATTTGGTCGAATATTCCAAAGGTCCAGGGGGACCGCAGGGAGGTGTGGTCGGACTTCTCTTCCCAACATCTTTAATATACGCACAGAAATAAAATATGTGCTTATTAGAATCAAAAATACTATAACAAAAAACAGTGCTTATATAAACTAATTTCATTCAAAATAAATGTATTTCAGTTTAAAATGTGAAAAAGAAAACGCATATTACTGTTGAAGGTTTAAATTAAAAATATAAACATATCGCTTATAAATAAATAATGTTATTAAAGTGTGTGTAAACTGTTGTTATTAAATGAAAAATATTGTCATTAAAGTTCAAAACCTATATTGAAGATTTCACAATATATCAAATATAAATTTTGAAAAGTTTGGTATTTTGACACACACAATCTATAGTAAATTAATACCAATTAAAATAGTTTTATTATATATATGTAATTAAACTAGAAAAATATATAATATAAAAATAAAATAATAAAAAGTCAGGTTTTGATATTAATATTTAAAAAAAGGCAAATCCTTGCCACGCTCATACAAGCTTTTAGATTTCTGTTCCACTAGATAGCGCTCTGCCATCTAGAAAACTTATGTAAGTGAGGACAGGATATGCTTTTTTATATATTTATATAATTACATATAATTAAATAATTATTTGAAAAGAATTATAAAATATATATTTTATTTATATATATATATACCAATTGCAAACAAGACCCTCTATATCCGATCTGGATAATTGCGCGTGAAAATATTTACAATAATTGTAGTAGAGTAGGTAACAGAATTATCAAAAAGAAAATAAACAATTAAGAAAAAGAGCATTGAATAAACATATACATTAAACAAATAAGCAACAACATAAGCAGATAGAAGAAATCGCAAGGTAGTTATTTACAATATGTTAAGCAATGATGGAAGTTGATTTTATTATCTTTTATAGTTTTTATAAATGCTATTTTCAAACTGTATCGTAAATAAAAAATATAAAATGTAACAATTAAAAAATAGACACACCATTATTAATTCAAATTTTTCAAACAATACAATATATTTTTAAGATAGAGGTAGGAGATAAATATATAATAATATTGTAAATAAATATATATTAATAAATCTTTAGGTTTATGATATATATAATAAATAAGGAGGGAAAGATTTAACTATTCAATGAGATACACAATCTAATAGTTATGTAGAATAGTTTGGTAATGATTTTATGATTAGTCACGTGAGAATACAATGGTTCATGGTCAAAATTCGGATTCCGATATCCAATAGGGTCCCTTGCAATGAGATCACAAGGGTTTCAAATCTCCCTGTATCTGGTCAAATACATTACTTTGGTTAGATAAATTCACCTCATAGAATATTTTATACAATTTATAGTGTTGGGGGGAATTATCTAATGGAAAGTTGCATCAACTATTTATATTTATGAACTATATAATTATATATATTTTTTTTTATGATTTTATCGGTGTATTTTGGATCAAAATAAAATAAAACTTAATATTATTATTTATTAAAATTTTAAAATCCAATATTTTTCTTGGTTGTACGTTTATCTTCATCAATATCTCTTATTAATTTGAAAAATGTTTTGAATAACAACGCGATACCTTTCCGCGGTGGTTTAAGAGATTTATGAAAACACATTCTGTGGCTATCATCTTAAATACATATTTACACGGCCTAAAATAATTTTATATATGTAAAGACAAATGTAAAGGCATACATGTATGACAGCGTAAGTGTCCCTAGGGGGACATAGCGCTTTAAATTGAAATAAAATAAAATCTCAAATACGTATGTATAACATAATATACACATGTGTATACTGAAAACAGAAAAGGCATATCCTGACCCCTTACCTAAACATTTTAGATGGCAGAGCGGAGACAGAGGCAATTTTTTTCACCCTTGGTTATCTCGTTTATCTTCAATAAAGTTCACTGTGATATATTTCATAGTTATTGTCTGAATCCCGAAATATACACGCTGAAAGGTACAACTTCCTTAAGTTTTATCATGTTTAAAATATAATACATGTATGAAATTTTAAATAATATATATATATTCTCAAATATATATAAAATAGACGTTTTTGTGACAAATTATTTATAATTATTTTTAAAGAAATAAAATGGGGTTTACCATAAGACTCTTTAATAATTTCACCGTATTATGCTTTTATAAAACTTTCTTTTGGTATCATTTTTACTTTGTATTATTTAGGCGGGAAAATGAATATTTTAACATAACATTCGTTTGTTTCTTTAATGATGCCACACAAACTTATTACTATTTTATTGTAGTAGATTTTTTTATTATACTGAATACACACATTTTATTGACACATTTTATTAGGGAAACTACAGGCTTTAGAGATGTAGTTCTGGTTCCGAATGATGAGAATATTATGGACTGAAATACAAAGAATGGGAATGTATTAACTATGTACCAGATCATATATTGTTTAATAGAGATGAGAGGATGAGAACGAGCATGTTCGGGCATCTTGTCTCGGAGTGTTTAACGATATTATTGGAAGGATGTATGTAGGGAAAGCCCGGGAATGGAGCTTTTGGACAGTTTTGGGAGAAGTCACTACGGTACCATCAGTGGACTGGTCATAGAAAGGAAGCTCTGAGAGGACAGGAATACTGCCACCTCCAACCTATGGCTGGTTAAGGAGAAATAGATAGACCCAACGATGCCATCAAAAACTAGCCAAAGAAAGGAAGCTCTGAGAAGACAGGAACAATATATATATGAATAATATGCATATCCTGACCAATAAAATGATCATTTTAGATGGCAGAATGCCATCTAGCGGAACAAATATCAACTAAACATTGATCCCGGTTTGCTCCAAAATATTTGATCAAACCATATTCTTGATAAATCAACAGAAACATATTGTTTTGATTCATCTACGATAAGGGAAACCTTTAAAATATACCTTGATACCCTATTTCTAATCAAATTACAAAATGACAATTGCTTATAATAAAAATAAGTTTAATAAGAATGGAAGATATGCTAATATTATATTATATATCTAATATAAATGCCTTTTGACATAAATTGGACATTTATTCATCAGACTAATATACATATACCTATTAAACGGACGAAACCGCTGGGAGGTTTCACTACTGATGAGCCACAGGCTTTTCAAATATTATTTTATCATTGCAGTAAGGGCAGTATAAAATTGATTTATTTGAAATGAAACATACGTTCTGTTTTATATATATAAATAGTTTATATTTTCATTTGAAAATCTCTAGAAATTTTCAAACGAAAAAAAAAAATATTTTATCATTTATGTTATTTATTTGTGGGAGCTTTATAAGCCTATTTTATCTCTTTTTTTCACGTACGCTAAAATAAAGAGAAAAGTAGAGATATAAATCAAATAAAATCGCAAAATAAAAATATTGAGGATGCTAATATATTGTTAGAAAGATAAATTTAATTAGTGAACTAGGAATATTTACCAATAGGGCAGTAAGTATGTACATATACTGGTAAATTCGATGGTAAATTTTAAAACAAATTCCCGCCGCCGGGAAATTCTGCGATCCATGCAGTGGAAAATTCATTTTCTGAGAGACCGCTCTCGAAAATTGACATCGGGCTATTGACTGAATAGCGACCTTTACCCTATGTTTGGCTGTTACATCGACAATTTACATAGTTGCATACTTCATAAATAATTTCCCTATTTGTTAATAAAATTTTGCATATTTTAATAAAGCGATTACATATATGTAAAGCAATAATGCGCCATATATATAAATATATAAATAATAATTTTGATCTGTAATATTATATATAATTGCTAGCTGTATATATACTAAATGTAATAATTAAATCAAAGATACATTTCTTTCATTGGCCTTGTAGAACGAGAGTGGTGTACGCGTGCTCGCATGTTTTAGTGAAAAACACAAACATCCTCGATAAAGAGAGGCGAGTTGCCCCTCGAAATATTGGGAAAATAAAATAATTATAAATCCAATATATGCATCTTTGTTAAATATAAATATATAGGAAATTAATCCACTAGATAATTAACTAGCTAACGTCTTGTGAAATAAGACCTCGTCCTGTCTTAGGCGCGGCGGACTCTCAATAAAACTTTATTGTTTTGTTTGTAATTACATGATATCGTCAAGCTGTCATGTAGAGGTTTATCTACATTGTGGGCTGTTATATTTAGTATAATTATGGTACATATGGAACTCCATAGTGTATTATGATGCATTAGCGCCGCAACTGTTATGTAAATTCGAAATTATTATAGACGCGTATGACTCTTTTAAAAATTAAACAATTTTTATTACCCTTACTATGGGAGGGTTCAACACTGATGAGCCAGGCCCTCCTATTAATTTTTCCTTTCCATGAAGAGCAGTAGAAACTGCTTGAAATTTAATATATGGTCACTATTTAAAGGTATTTTTAAATTAAAAAATGATATTAGGACTTAAAAAAAAAAGGGGTGGGGGGCGCTATTCTGAGGTTGCAGGGCGCTATATACAGGTCACTTCTAATGTAAATCGCATCCTACTATTTAAAATCGGGCGCTATAGAGAGGAAGGCGCTATTTAGAGGGGGCGATATAGAGAGGTTTAACTGTATATTATATATATAGTAATAAAAATTTTATATAAATCTAATTTAAAACATTTTTAAAAATATTATCTCAAAGAATAGTTAAATAGTATTTTTAGAATAGATCTTCTGTGTAATTTATTTATTTTTTCAAATATACGACGAATAACTTATTCATTTTCGTAGTGTTATCTATGTTTTAAAAATTGAGAAATTATACGAGTGTCTGAGAGTGCTACTTTATTCTAAAAACTTTCATCATTATATACTTATATACGCAAATCTTTTGATATATTTCCTTCATAATAAAACAAACTACATGGAGAGAGAATTTGGTTTATTGAATAAATGGGTAAAAGAAAAAAAACGAATGAAAGAGAAGGCTTGTATTAAAGGAATCTAACGTAATAACTTGAACACACAAGACTCTTCCAATATCTTTAATGGGGACAATCAAAAGGAATAGAATTACAATAATGGAGCTCGGATTTGATTATGGGGCAGACGATAATTTTGGCGGGAAAACCCCATTTTGTTCTAGGAACTAATTTTTCACATTGAATGAGATTGGGTTTTTCCATCTCTTCAAGATAGAAAAAACAAACAAACATATATATTATGTTCGGAGAAAAAATAATAGGCTCATTATATATTAAATAAAAATATAAAGTTGAAAATGTTAAATGAATTTTCGGAAAAAATATTTCTCAAAAGTTAATTCTCATTAACATTTTTTTAAAACTTGGGAAGATATAATATTGATAATAGAAAAATTATTTTTGGCTATTTATAAAAATCTGACCGTTTTGAAAAAGTTCAGATTTGATTATGGGCCAGACGATAATTTTGGCGGGAAAACCCCATTTTGTTCTAAGAACTAATTTTTCACACTGAATGAGATTTAGTTTTTATATTCAATATAAAAAATAGATTATATTTGGAAGAGAATAATATGTTCATTATATTATATATAAAATATATATTTGAAAATGTAAAACTAATTTTAAAATATATATATATATTTCGAAAAGTTAACTGGTTAATGTTTTAAATCTTATAAATACGATATAAACTATTTATAAACCGGAAGAAGCACATCTCCCGTTAAAATTCATTAAAAACACAATGAAATTTGGTTCACCACCTCAGTTCAGAACGTTATGGCGGTAATTTAACAAATTCGAGTGACTTTACAACTCCTATCGTAAGATGTTATGAAATCTAAGCCCCCCCCCCCCCCCCCCGTACTGATGAGGTCTATAGCCCGAAACTAATGAATTGTAAATAATCATTCCCCTGAGGAGAGGGAGTCACTGAACCTTTTTTATCGGAACTTTCAAAACTTAAAAAAAAATACATTCTAAGGGAGATTTTGATATCTTAATTTTATTTTTAAAGACTAAATCATTTTAAAATTAGAGATATTTCTGCTGAATAATTTAAAACATTTAATTTTTTTTAGATCCTCTTTGCATGGAGTTTTCAATTTTAGAGTACGTGTTCAATTTGCATATTTATATTACATATAATGCTTATATGCAATTTTAAGTGTTAACCATTCAAATAAAATTTTCAACTAAATGTCAACAATAATACAATATAATGCGGCTTATGATTGTAGAACGACATTTGAAAATTATTCCGCATGTGTTTCTTTTGAACGAAAAATATAAATTTATTTTAAGGAGAAATAACGATTATTTCTAACTTTAAGGATGAAGTATGAAAGGATGAATTGTGAAGAGTAGCCCAGGGTAGCCTAGCGGACATGGCATCTGCCCGGTAAGCGGAACACTGTGAGTTCGATTCCCATCCCTGGACACTTTATTTTTACGTTTATCATTACTCTTCACAATTCATCCTTTCATACTTCATCCCTAAGGTTAGAAATAATCGTTATTTCTCCTTAAAATAAATTTATATTTTTCGTTCAAAAGAAACACATGCGGGATAATTTACAAATGTCATTCTACAATCATAAAGGCCAACTATCTTTGAAAATTACAATTAATTTGAAATTCTAATCTATATTTTGAATGGATATATTTTATAAATTATACTTATTTTCTACAGATCTTATACTGCAATGCATAAAGATTAAAAGAGGTAGAGCATAGCTCTTCAGAAATGAATCCTCGCAGCGGTTTCGGCAGTTAATATTTTACTGATGTAAGCCTTACACCTCCATCTTTTAAAATTGTACCTATTGCAGTACCAGGTTGTGGTGATAATAACTTCTTAATTATATTTCTGTGAAAAATAGACACTTCGGCCAGTTAGAGTTTTTATTTTTATTTTCTCAACGTTTCGACAAATTTATTTTGTCTTCGTCAGGAGAAATAAATAAAAATAAAGTATTTGGCAAGGCGTTAAAAATTGTTCTGAGGTTGCAAGGGCGTTTTCACGTGATTTTTCGAATTTAGTACAACATCTAAAGCACGAGTCAAAAACAAATATTAAACTCGTCAGAGACTATGATCTAATTTGAATTAATTTTACATATTTGAAAAGTAGTGTTAACTATTATTGCATAATTACCAGGTTATAGAACTATCGTTATATAAGCCCATTGATAAAATAACCAATAATTTTATCCAACAGACTTGCGAAATGTAACCCCATTTCGAAATGTAACTTTAAAAATAAATAAATTCAAAACCAAAAATAATTGTTTTTTATTCTTAATATACCTCATTGAAAATCTATTTAAAATATCAAAATATATTTTGAAAAAACTTTTAAAAGAGAATTTTAAATGTGAATATGAGTTATAGAGAATGCTCCCTTATATGCAAATAATAGTCACCCAGAGATTATTTTAATAAAGAAAGCTAGAATTTTTGGTGTACAAAGAATTTTCTTATTTTGAGGTGTTGCAAGCTTTCGAGCACATTTTGATCTTTAACAGGCAAATCAAAACAAAAGGATCAACGCTGGAGCGAGGATCAGACTATATTACAGCTAAATATAAATTATATTTTAAAATATTTTCTAAAGAAACTCTATACTTAAAATTTTAGCTTTTTTTATTAAAATTTTCATTTATAACGAAACTAAATTAATCCACAAATTATATATGTAAATATAGTGATCCACGGGTATAGTGTTCAATTCCATTTGGACTTGCTATAGTGATGCGGTTTTACTGTATATTGTGATATATAGTGTCTCCATATATATGTATATAAATGATAGTCATGAATGAGTTTTACTGCACGCATATATGCATATATATCGGAATATATCCCATTAATTTAAATATAAAATGGTGCTATATATTTTTGACTATCCCCCTTTCCATTTTAGAAAAGTTCATCCGACTAATATTTTATCAGACGAAATATTTCCTTTCGGAGTAGGGGTGAATAAATTTTGCCACAAGATATGACTTCGGCACCACTTCCGAAATAAATCTGCTGCACCAAAGTGGATTGTCGCCATTTTGTTTTTACCTTCAGATCACGTGATCATCCATCGCGAATATTTTTTTCTTCTTCTTTTGGTGCGATTTGATATTTTTGACCAGAAGAAACTTTTAAACATTTTTTTCTTCTGAAACTACTTGAGTAAAACATTCCAGACGATCTGCTTAACGCTTTTTTTATTCGTCTGCTAAAAATATGTTTCAAAGAATTTCGTAGAATAATTTTCTCTTTTTGGTGAAAGAAAATTGGATGAAAGTAGTTAAATATTAATAGTATTATATGGAGAAAGAGAGTAAAGATTTAAATATTTATATTAAAATAATAATTAATTCTTCATATATTAATAATAAAATAGCTTACAATATATTCATAACATGAAACTATATTTATAATTAATTTAGTATTCGACATCATTTTGTAAACTCAATTAAAAAAAATCAATATATATACATATATTTTGATAAATATGTAAATATTATTTCCGAAACTTCCTCAAAATATTTTTATAATTTACCATTTAAGCTATTAATAAATCATTATTATATTAACTAATTATTTATATATATTTTTATCATAATATTAGTAACTTAAACCCTATTAATTATAACTAAAAAATATAGAATAAATATAGAAAACACTTTTTGTCAATAATATGTATATATAGAAAATATATATATGATGTGAGATCCTGTCGACTTTCGCTATAGCTGTGTTAACCTAGAGGGACAGTCAGGGCGTTGAGAGTTTTCCAGTATCTCTCTGCACCTTGGAAGACCTTTAACAGTTCTCACAGAGTACAGGCAATCGTGGTCGAGGCAGAGTGAAAGATTTGATTGTCACACAATTGCACATTTGCACTAGGAAAGTTCCGTGAACGGATAAAAGTTGAGCTAGGAGCGAAAGGATAGAGATTTGGAAAAGTTCTTACTGGTCTACATGGTTGATTAGGTGGACCTTGGACAGAACCGACAAGGGCTCCCGCTGATGGTGAAGTGACTATATATTTCCGCGAATTGACAGCTTTATATATCTTTGCCGAGAGGAAGTATTGGATTTCAGCGGATGCAACAAGGGCGTGGATCGAAAGAGATCATTGTACACTGGCAACGCCCTGACATCTTCTAGGCCTCTTTCGGACTTCTACATCTCGAATTTTGCTCTAGCTCAAATCTTAATCTATTACAGAGTTTTATTTATTTATCCTCAGTTTGTACAACGTACATTACATATGATGATGTGTTGGCTTCCGTAGGCGTCTCTTACTGGGAAAAAGAAAGAAGGAATTCCATTTAATTATTAACTAATACATGCATTTATTTAAGGAGCGACCCGCTCCAACACAATAGTTACAAAAGAACAAGCGAGTGTGGGGGGGGGGACAACAAAAACCAAGTTCGCAGCGTAGTTGTGGCGTGACGTCAGCGTCGGTATATCCTCTTTTTTTCTGGGGAGCTCGGCTTCCATATTCTGTTTATTATATTCCGTTTGTCTGCGGCTCTCTGGTCGGGATGGCGCCTACAGATGTAATGACACATGTCAATCATGTGTATAATTATTTACAGAAGTGTTTATTATAAAACATGAAAATCTTGTTATATTATATGCAATATGAGGTTGTTGGTTTAAATTACCATATATATGTACATTTTCTAACTATGTAACGAGAGATATCATTGGCAATGTCTTTCTTTTGATGTTTTTTTTACGCACTGCCAATATTATTATTAGACATTTTATAAATAGGTAGATTAAAATTGCAATAATAACAATTAACTATTTTAAGTTTATTATATTAAAATTAGGCATGATATCATCTATATAAAACGAGCATCAAAATATAAAAATGTATTTGATTATAAATATATATATATATTGAAAATAGAGCAATCCATAAATAGATCTTTAATTAAAAAGGCATATATTGGATCAAAATATCATTTATTTTACCAATATTTCAGTTGGCTGAACGCCAACCTTTATCAAGGTGTTATAACATTTTAAAGTGTGTCAACAACAAACTCAGCGCCACATAGCGCCACACGTTGGCGTTCAGCCAACTGAAATATTGGTAAAATAAATGATATTTTGATCCAATATATGCCTTTTTAATTTAAAAATATATATTAGAAAAATAAAACGGAGATTGAAGAGGAGTATCTTGTGCGAATTTTATTAGCAAGCTTTCGGACGTCCTTCTACAGGCTTTATATTTATCAATTGAAAAAGCCCTGTAAGATTTATATATGAATAAAACAAAGCATCAAGGGCTGCGTTTCTTTATTAAAACAAATATATTCGAGCTTTCGGGCACATACGCCCTTCTACAGGAATTAATAAACAATAATCCAACTAGTTTGAAATAAGATTTATATTTAAATTTAACGTGCATATCCACGATACACGTGCATTTCACTTTGCAAGGTATCCCATCAGACATGTGATATCTTATACTGTGAATGAATTATTTTTATCTTATTTTATTTATGTCTATTGAATTATATGCTTCTGGTAAATCAATTCTGCGATTTATACTGTTACATTGTTTGGACACTATTGCTTCAATTATTAATCTTTGAAATTTATTATTAATATTGTTATAATGTACTTTAGGTTCATTTAAGTTAAATGTGTGTCCTGTTGAATTGGAGTGCTGTACTATTAATGATAATGGGTCATTTCTGTTTATGTTTCTTCTGTGTTCAATGATTCTATTATGCAATTTTCTTCCCGTTTCTCCTACATATTTGGCATTACAATTATTACATTCTATAGAATAAATTACCTCTTTTCTGCTTGATATATATTCAGTTTGCCTGTTTTTTGTAATCGGGTTTCTTAAGATATCTGATAAGTTGGGAGAGTTGCTATAAAAGGTTTTTATTCCATATTTATCTAGTGTTCTAGAAATGTGGATGGATTTCAAGATACGTTACCATGAATTTTTCGCCATCTAGTTTGGAATTTTATATCAGGAATCTTACAAACAAATCATTGCAGCTCGTAAGATGGAGACATCACCTGGCATTCAACATCCGATGCGAAGAAGCAAACTTCATCCCGCCAACCTTGAGAATCAAAGATCCAGTCCAGAATCCGTTTTCGGCAAAAATAATTCAAGAAACTCAGTACAAACTATTAAGATCTAGAACTAAAGGATGCCATTCAAAAATCAGGATCATCACCAAAACCATAAAGGACATAATTTGTTTACTCTCTCTCAACAGTGACCAATCACATCTAAATGATATCATAATAAATATTAACGCTAAAATAGCAATATTGAAAGCAAAAATAGAAAAAAGACATAAGAATAAAATAGAATTTTGGATACGCAAGTATGATTTCCCAGATACAAATAGAAAAGATAATGCAATTAATGTGATCAATCTTTCCAAGACAATTTTAAGCAATGATGAAGTCAATATATTATCTAAAGGATTAAAACATAGACCAATAGGCAAACCACAGACCATCAAAATAATTAGCGGAATAGAAGCAGCTATATGTAAGCTCAATAACTATGAAAAGAATACTATCAGAAATTCTGTTATAAACATACTAAAAGAACCAAACAAAATGCCGCCAAACAACCAGAGAGATAAAACAGTCTTGAATGATCTCAAAAATAGAAAAGACATAATCATCACGGGTGCAGACAAAGGAGGGATGACAGTAGTGATGGACAAAACAGAATATATAAGCAAAATGAACAACATATTAGAAGACAGAAGCATTTTTACAATAGTTAATGAAAGTGATAAGAAACGAGAATATACATATTTCAAGAAAGAAATGAACAGGATGTACAAAAGCAATATGATATCAAACGATGAATTTAAATTATTCATATCTAATTTAGACTCTGAAAGTTATATATACGGAAAACCTAAAGTTCACAAGCAAGGGATCCCATTAAGACCAATAGTAGCCTATCACAGCTCACCACTAGCACCAATAGCCAAGTATGTTACAATATTTTTACAATCATTAATTAAGAATAACGTATTTCCAATGTCAATAGCAAATATTCCAACATTCATTACTGAAATAGCCAATTACAATTATCAGAGAGATCATATTTTAGTATCATTCGACGTAGAGGCCTTATATCCCAGTCTCCCCCATAACTTAATAATTGAAACTACTAAAACCTTTTTAAATAACAATATGATAGACTCTAAAACAATAGATAAAATAATAGATTTAATTACATTATGCCTTAAAGTTAACATATTCACATTTGACCAAAAACAATATAAACAAATCAAGGGTTCCCCTATGGGAAGCCCATTATCAACTCCATTAGCCGAAATAGTTATGAGAGAAATAGACAATTGGATAACATCATCATATCCAGCAGACATCATATTATACAGACGATATATAGATGATATATTTTGCATTTGTACAGAAAAACAGATTCCCAACATCTTAGCCTCACTCAACAATTATAACAATAGCTTACGTTTCACTATAGAAAAAGAAGATAATTGCACATTGCCATTTTTAGATATTAAAATAATTAAAATAGACAATAGATTGCAAACAACAGTTTACTACAAACCTTCATTCACCCCCAATTATATAAAATTTTATTCATTCTGCCCCATTAGTCATAAAATTAACACAGTGAAAACATTAACTAAAAGAATTTATACTCATTGTTCTTTAAATCAATACAAAACGCAAGAAACGCAAACCGTTATCAATAATTTGACATCAGCTGGTTATCCCAAAACATTTATTTTAAAACATTTCTATCAGGCACAGGTCACATCTAACAAGTCAGCACAAAAACCTAAAATATATAGGCAGAATTGTTACATCCCATATTCCCCGAATGTTGTATTTATGTTTTTTATATGTAATTATCATATATTGAAATTGCCTTAACTTTAAATTCCTTTAATGTTCTAAAAATATGTTTTGCACTTCTAAGACAAAATTTTACCATTCATTAAAACATTTTATTAACATCTTTTCACACTTTAATGCTATTTTATATTTTAATAATCACATTTCAATCTTTAATCGCTATTCTAAAAAAAATTGTTATTTGATACTTTAACAATTTTATTGATAATATTTTATAATTATAAATATGGTATAATTATAATTTCAATTAGAGAGTTAAGATATTTCTCTAGAGTAAAACTAAAATAATGTTTATAACCATTAGGAAAATATTAATTAAAATAAAAAATAGCGAATTAAAATGTGAAATTAATGTTATTAATTAGTAAAAGGTTTTGCTATTAGAAATTTAAAAAATGTAACTTTTAAGTGTAAAATGTTGTCTTTATAAAATTAGAAATGTGATTATTAAAGTGTAAAATGTTGTCTTTTTATAAAGTGCAAAAACCTGAATCTGAAAAACTCCATAAATTTAGCAAAATAATAAAATACAAATAAAAATTATTGTGTGTGTGTTTAACGAGCTTAAATATACATATCTCTATTTATTTACTAAATCACAAAATAGTGTACACAAAATTTAAAAAAAGTTTCTTAAAAAAAAAAAACTTGGAAAGGGCAGGCGTTAAAGATTTACTAAGTATTCATGGCTAACATCACAGGTCCCGAAATTAACTAACAGAAGACTTTTGTGATAGTCAAGTCGATCTTTAATTCATACAGAAGATTGGGTATACAATGAACCTCGCCCCGAACACGGCAGAAATGGCTGCTCTGCTTTTATTTCTTTCTGCTCACTGATAAAAACACTTGTCATAGAACAACAACGACAAAAAAACAAGGTCAATTATTTGTAGGCAATTATTTAATGGCCGAAAATATATACAAGTGTATGTGTGTGTTTTTTTTTTCTAATTTAAAATATTTTCAAATTTATATTTTTACGGATAAAATATATTTGATTAAAAATAAATAAAAATATATAAAAATACATTTTAAAATTTTATAATATATATTCCTTATATATATATTTACATCATAATTAATTTATAATTATTTATTATATATTTTAAAAAAATATTTTGACCTATAAAGTTATACGAAAATAGAATCCTACCAAACTAAAATTGAAACCTAAAATGTTTCCAGAAAAGCAGATGAATACAGACTATATTCGTCTGGGATTTATTTATTTAATAATATATGACCAAAAATCAACATATACAAATAATATTATGATAATATATAAATTCAAATATGGAATACGACATATATATATACATATAGGTGTGATATTCAATATTTGAACGGTTGATATATTCATGATCACATATTCTTTCCCGCCAAAAAGGGAGTTAACAATAAAGGGGGGTATTTTTTACTCCAATATATTCTATTTTTTAGTTATATATTTCACTCAGACGGCTTTCTGAATTCTTACCCTTCAGTAATTCTATTGAATTTTCCAGGTCAGATGATTCCCTTCCAAAGAATACATTTAATTTATTTTCTCAGAATAATTTTGTTACACTATATTTAATTTAATAACTGCATCTGTGAATAAAAAAAAATAATAAAATTTTTTCGAAAGATAAAAACGATATATTAAAATGACATTGCATGGTAGTTACAATTAAATTGTGGATTGAATTTAATAAATTCTGAAAAAATATAATTTTCGAGAAAATCTATTTATTATATTCTTTATTTTAAAGACTAGTAATATAATTGAATCTAAATATATTTTTAATTTAATTGTTGCATTAAAAAAAAGGTTGACTCTATTTTTGATTTAATAAATATAATATTCTGAAGCTATTTAAAGGTATTTATTTAAAAGTTAAAAAAAAAACGTATTTTTGAAACAATTGAGTTTGAATTTCTTTTCTTAATTCACATTTCAATATGTATTTAACTGTATTCTTTAAGGGATTATATGTAAATATTAGTTTATATCTTAAACATCTTTAATGTAAACACATTATATGGTTTTTATAGTCAAATATAAAATATATATTTTGAACTACTATTGATGTTTGAATATAAATTTTGAATTTGATAGAAACTCATTCAAAAAATGAAATAATTGCCATATATATATATAGAATATGCAAATATAATTATATATATTTATTTCAGAGATTTAATACCAAACAGTTTATATATAAAGTGCGTATATATATATATATATTTAATATTTTTTTTTGTATTTATATGAATATATGTGTGTTTAAATAAAAAGGCACATATTGGATCAAAATATATCATTTTCTTTACCAATATTGATTTTAATCCAATATATGCCTATTTATTTAAAGATTTATTTATGGATTGCTCTATTTTCAAAAATATATATGCGTGTAATATTTTATCGTATATATGTACATTATAAGATTTATTATATTTTTATATCCATCCAAAAAAAAAAGACAATATTTTCTCTAAAAATACATCTGAAAAAAAAAACAACACAACAATAATATATAATGATAATAATGATACACACAACACAACACTATTATTTACCATCATTTCTAACACAAAAGAACACATCCCTATAATTTTTCACCATAAGATAATATCGCGAGGAGAAAATTTTCCAAGCAGAAGATTCTTACTTAATAAATCAAATGTAGTGTGGATTTAAGAAACAAGACTTCTCACTCACACCAATTAGCTGACGTCATAATGGGAAAAACTCGTCCCCTCTACATTCATTCTAGATCATTTTCTCTTAATATCCGTTTTAACATGGCGTCACTTCCGTTACAAAATTACAGCGTTCCCTAGTTTTCTTTTTTTTTTGTTTTTCGTCTGGTGTCATTCGTTTTAAATCGTTACACCCACTCTAAATGGAATTGATGTTTTAAAACGATATATTTACTCCTAAATATCATCAACATTTTTTAAAACTATCTTTTTTATTTTCAATTTTATAAAGTGTGATGTCGTTTTTGTTTTCTTTTAATTAAGTCTTCTTCTATTAACGGGGATGGCTATGTTGTTTAACAAGGAATTTGAAAACCATTTATTTTGTTAAAAAATAAATAAATACCCGTTTCATGATTTTTCAGGATGCCTGAATGACTAGTTTTTTGGAGGTTGAGGTACAGCTTGCACCATGCTGATGAGGGCAAACAGCTCGAAACGCGTCCGTGGTTAGCTTTTCTTGATTAATCAAGAATGGGTATTTGGCCAATTCTGGAATAATTGAAAAATCAACAAGAATGGTTGATATTTATTCCGATAGATGGCGCAAGCCATCAGCAACTTTTAGTTGCACGATAAGGAGATGCCTTTTTCATAATTTATTTTGCTGTTGTTTTAAATTTGTACGTCACGTGTGATAAAATGAAAGACAGTGATTGGTTATTCTGATCATTAACTAATGTAAACATAATAATATATACATTCATGGAAAAAACTAAAGGAGGTTTTACATTTTTAGTATGTATATCGGGATTCAGACAATAATTCTGAAAGATATTACATTGACCTATATTGAAGACATACGAGATAGTCAATATACACTCATGGACAAAACTTAAGGGAGTTCTACCTTTTAGCATGTATATCGGGATTCAGACAATAACTCTGAAAGATATTACATTGACCTTTATTGAAGACATACGAGAAAACCAAGTGTGAACAATATTGCCTATGTCTCTTTAAAAAATAAATAAATAAATTGACGACCAGCGACATCAAAGACTTTTTACTTCCTCAGGTTTTTTCCGTGTATGTAAATGTCTCTCTCTTTCAGTCACGTCAGAAATGTTTTTCTCGAGTATTTCTCCCTGTTGCAGAGACCATACTGATTTAGAAAGCTGTATATCGCATGGCAATGGGTGGTATGAAACAATCTCATTCGCTCTTGTCTCCTTTCACTACACCTTAGAGAAACTGTCTCCTGAAACTGCCTCCAAAAGTCTGAAACAACCTGTCTTATCATAGATAGCCATTTCGGATTAAAATTCCCCTGGCTTCAATCTTCCAATTGATTCCTATCTTGAGACATCGTCTAAATTATGTTTTGATATTACAACTACTAGTATTTAATGAGAAAAATATTTTCGAAAGCTCTAGCAAAAATAGCGAATCTCTATGGGATTTAATACCAAACAGTTTTAAGGCGATTTAGAAATTGAAAACAAAAAATATTCATTCTATAACTTCTATTATCGTGATTTAAAAAATAGGTAGGTTAACTATACATATTTACAACAAATACTCAAAGTATTCTAAATCTATGGTCAAAAATAAAAGAATAGTCAATGATGAAAGTAAAATACATGTTTCTTAAAAAATAAAATATTTGCTTTTTATATTATACTAGCCGAATGACCCGGGCAACGCCCGTGTTTTACCCGATTGAATGTTTTGATTCAAATACTATTTGTTACAATTCTAAATTGGCGTCTTAATTAATTGCATATGTTAGTTAATAACTATAGCCTACCGCCCGCCATGCGCGCGCACAGGGAAGTCACGTGCTCGCCGGCAGCCAACGGGCGCGCGCCGCCGGCAGGGGGGCAAAGGTGGCGTGACCGTAGCCAACCAATAAAAGCAAACGGTGACAGAGTCGGCTGATTGATTAGGAAAGACGCTCGTAACTATATATAGAATAATATATATATAGAAACACGTGTGTTTAATACTGCAGTAAACACGTGGTTATAATGTTTATATTTATATTTTAAATTTAGGGTAATTACTCGCGCTATCTATGTTTTAAAATGGAAATTATTTTGAAGAATGGATTTTTCTTTAAATAAAACACACATTCTACTGTATCCTAACTGCGAAAAATATTGGGAGGTCCTAACTCATCAGTGGTGAACCTTCCCAGAGATTTCATCAGTTTAATTTACTATATTTGTAGAGATATACTATTGTAAAACGACATTTAAAAATTATCCCGCATGAGTTTCTTTTCAATGAAAAATCAAAATTTATTTAAAGGATAAATAACGATTATTTTTAACCTTAAAGATGAGGTATGAAAGGATGAATTGTGCCGGAAAGCGGAACACTGTGGGTTCGATTCTCATCCCTGGACACTTTTATTTTTCCGTTTATCATTACTCTTCACAATTCATCCTTTCATACCTCATCTTTAAGGTTAGAAATAATCGTTATTTCTCCTTTAAATAAATTTTGATTTTTCATTGAAAAGAAACTCATGCGGGATAATTTTTAAATGTCGTTTTACAATCACAAACCGCATTATATTATATTGTATACTATTGTATTGGACGATTCTGCTTATATATGCTACAGTGTAGAGTTTGAATCTTGGTATTCTATTGAACTATGGACATTGAGTACAGGAGAATTACATGTATGTTTTTGCATCGAACAAATCTATTCCGCAACAATTGAGTACAACGATCAGTTATATACACAAGTTGAACATAAGGCAATAAAATTATATTTTATATATTATAGCTTTTCTTGATAAATCAAGAATGGGTATTTGACCAATTCTGGAATAATTGAAAAATCAACGAGAATAGTTGATATTTATTCCGATAGATGGCGCAAGCCATCCGAAACTTTCAGTTGCACGATAAGAAGATGCCTTTTTCATAAAATTATATTTATTAAATATATTTTTATTAATTGGGATAATACATATATCTCTTTTAATATGTAACAAAATTGGCAACTCTCCCTTTATTTATGTATCAGAACGAAGAACTTGTTCATAACCGTGGTAGAACCTTATTGGTGATGATAAAGATTGAGCCACAACACCAGTTTTGGCAAATACAGACAAAGAACCAACAACCTGTATACCATGGTTTCAGACTATGGCCCTCATCAGTACAGGGACGGCTTCGATTTCATAACATTCTACGAGAGGGGTGATGGAATCGGTCGAATTTACCAAACAGATAGATGGTGAAGTTGCAAAGGCTGATTTTCAGGTAAGAATACAACATAAAGTTGCGGGAGGATGATATCCATGTATCAAAAGAGGCATCTCTCCCTTTAAAAATGTATAATCACAATGCATTTTGTTTAATTCTCCAGTAAGACACTTAAAGGTAGTGATAAATAATGAGTCACACAACACTAGTTATGGCAAATTCAGACCAAAGCTAACATTTATAAAGGGAGAGGCGTCTCTTTAAGTAAATGAATATAATCCTCCCGTAACTATATGCTATATCTTCATATTTATAATGCTCTATAATATATTTAGGAAACAAGGTTTGGCAATTTGATTTGGCGCACAAGTAACGCCAAACTATTGAATGAAATGAATAAAATTAAAATGTTTTTACTAAATTACATATTACCCCCAAGAATGTCTGCCAGATTGGAAATTATTGAGAGGGCCTGATTCACCAGTGGTTAACCCTAAAAACAGTTATTTTCGGAATTATATACGTTTTTAAAAAAATAAAACTAATAGATCCGAGAAAAACTTACTTAAGAAATAAATTATATAATTCTTAAATATGTAAATATAATACATATTATATATATGTATATATGTACTACTTTCTTTTCGTTTTGTCATTCAAAACACATTTTTACCTAGACATTTTCTCTGCTAAATATTAATATTTTAAAAAATATTTATATACAATGTACATTTTTATTCAAATCTCTTGTGCAAGCTTCTACACAATTCTTAATTTAACAAAAAAAAAAAGGAAATTCATGCATTTATTTCTTAGTTACTTTTCTAACCTTTATTTTTCCCGCTTTAATTCCTAAATATTTCAGTGAATGTGACGAAGCCGTTTCTTTCCCCTTAATTCTCAAAAGGCGTTTCTCTATAGAAACCTCCCCTCACACACAGTGTTCTTCTTTAATAGGTTCTCCTTTATTCCCATAAAAAGCTAGCCATCAAATAAAGTGGTTGACACACCTCTTTTAGCTGTAATAAACTCTATTTGCCAGTAAATGATTTATTTCATAATAAAATCCTTTATTACTTTTTATTTCCATTGTTCCACCTTGTCTCTCTGCATGTACTTTCACAGAAGAAAGAAAGTAAAAAAGCTTTTGTGACGTTTTATTCTTCTTTTCTAAGATTTATCTCATATTTTATTTGGGGTTGATTTATTAAAATTTAATGTAATATTCTCTCATTGTTATAATTTTTTCTTCTTGATAGCTTGTCCGTATTTATATTTAATGTGTTTTCTTTTCAAACTTTTTGAATTGAAGAATTGTAATTTATTTTTAAGATTTCTTTTAAGTCTATTCTTTTTTTGATAAGCAACTTTATATATATTTTAGTATTTATATTTTGATTTTAAGAATTGCGTAAAAATTTAATGATGTGTAATTTGAAATAATTTATTCAGATAGGTTTTTCTTTTACTTATTTAAAGGTAAACAGGCCGTGTCTTCTTACTTATCCCGAGGTAACCAGGCCGCGTCTTCCTACTTATTCCGAGGTAACCTGGCCGTGTCTTCTTACTTATCCCGAGGTAACCTGGTCGTGTCTTCTTACTTATCCCGAGGTAACCTGGCCGTGTCTTCTTACTTATCCCGAGGTAACCTGGCCGTGTCTTCTTACTTATCCCGAGGTAACCTGACCTTGTCTTCTTACTTATCCCGAGGTAACCTGGCCGTGTCTTCTTACTTATCCCGAGGTAACCTGACCTTGTCTTCTTACTTATCCCGAGTTAACCTGGCCTTGTCTTCTTACTTATCCCGAGGTAACCTGACCGTGTCTTCTTACTTATCCCGAGGTAACCTGGCCGTGTCTTCTTACTTATCCCGAGGTAACCTGACCTTGTCTTCTTACTTATCCCGAGGTAACCTGGCCGTGTCTTCTTACTTATCCCGAGTTAACCTGGCCTTGTCTTCTTACTTATCCCGAGGTAACCTGACCTTGTCTTCTTACTTATCCCGAGGTAACCTGGCCGTGTCTTCTTACTTATCCCGAGGTAACCTGACCTTGTCTTCTTACTTATCCCGAGGTAACCTGACCGTGTCTTCTTACTTATCCCGAGGTAACCTGGCCGTGTCTTCTTACTTATCCCGAGGTAACCTGGCCGTGTCTTCTTACTTATCCCGAGGTAACCTGGCCGTGTCTTCTTACTTATCCCGAGGTAACCTGGCCGTGTCTTCTTACTTATCCCGAGTTAACCTAGCCGTGTCTTCTTACTTATCCCGAGGTAACCTGACCTTGTCTTCTTACTTATCCCGAGTTAACCTGGCCTTGTCTTCTTACTTATCCCGAGGTAACCTGACCGTGTCTTCTTACTTATCCCGAGGTAACCTGACCTTGTCTTCTTACTTATCCCGAGTTAACCTGGCCTTGTCTTCTTACTTATCCCGAGGTAACCTGACCGTGTCTTCTTACTTATCCCGAGGTAACCTGGCCGTGTCTTCTTACTTATCCCGAGGTAACCTGGCCGTGTCTTCTTACTTATCCCGAGGTAACCTGACCTTGTCTTCTTACTTATCCCGAGGTAACCTGGCCGTGTCTTCTTACTTATCCCGAGGTAACCTGGCCGTGTCTTCTTACTTATCCCGAGGTAACCTGGCCGTGTCTTCTTACTTATCCCGAGGTAACCTGACCTTGTCTTCTTACTTATCCCGAGGTAACCTGGCCGTGTCTTCTTACTTATCCCGAGGTAACCTGACCTTGTCTTCTTACTTATCCCGAGGTAACCTGGCCGTGTCTTCTTACTTATCCCGAGGTAACCTGACCTTGTCTTCTTACTTATCCCGAGGTAACCTGGCCGTGTCTTCTTACTTATCCCGAGGTAACCTGACCTTGTCTTCTTACTTATCCCGAGGTAACCTGGCCGTGTCTTCTTACTTATCCCGAGGTAACCTGACCTTGTCTTCTTACTTATCCCGAGGTAACCTGGCCGTGTCTTCTTACTTATCCCGAGGTAACCTGGCCGTGTCTTCTTACTTATCCCGAGGTAACCTGGCCGTGTCTTCTTACTTATCCCGAGGTAACCTGACCTTGTCTTCTTACTTATCCCGAGGTAACCTGGCCGTGTCTTCTTTCTAATCCCGAGGTAACCTGGCCGTGTCTTCTTACTTATCCCGAGGTAACCTGGCCGTGTCTTGTTACTTATCCCGAGGTAACCTGGCCTTGTCTTCTTACTTATCCCGAGGTAACCTGGCCTTGTATTCTTACTTATCCCGAGGTAACCTGGCCGTGTCATCTTACTTATCCCGAGGTAACCTAGCCGTGTCATCTTACTTATCCCGTGGTAACCTGGCCGTGTCTTGTTACTTATCCCGAGGTAACCTGACCTTGTCTTCTTACTTATCCCGAGGTAACCTGGCCGTGTCTTCTTACTTATCCCGTGGTAACCTGGCCGTGTCTTCTTACTTATCCCGAGGTAACCTGGCCGTGTCTTCTTACTTATCCCGTGGTAACCTGGCCGTGTCTTCTTACTTATCCCGAGGTAACCTGACCTTGTCTTCTTACTTATCCCGAGGTAACCTGGCCGTGTCTTCTTACTTATCCCGAGGTAACCTGGCCGTGTCTTCTTACTTATCCCGAGGTAACCTGACCTTGTCTTCTTACTTATCCCGAGGTAACCTGGCCGTGTCTTCTTACTTATCCCGAGGTAACCTGGCCGTGTCTTCTTACTTATCCCGAGGTAACCTGGCCGTGTCTTCTTACTTATCCCGAGGTAACCTGGCCGTGTCTTCTTACTTATCCCGAGGTAACCTGGCCGTGTCTTCTTACTTATCCCGAGGTATTCTTCGTGTCTGAATCAGTTTAAAATCGACTTTAGTTCCTCCAATAAATTCAAATGCTAAAATGAAAGATAATAAGAAATCAAAGAGCTACAAGCTTAATTTTGGGAAACTTCAGAGGGCAAAAAAGTTGGAATTTTGTCCACTCTGCTTATTATCTTCCCTGAATGTGTGAAAGTTAAAAAACATAGCTTATGTCAATAGTTTATGTTTGTTGTGGGAAATTTATTTCCTAATATTTCTTCAGTATCATTATAAAGGCAAACCTTCCCAGTACAATATTAGAGCGTTATCGTAGATTAAACTGGCGAAACTGCTGGCAGGGTTCACCACTGATGAGCCAGGCCCTCCCATTATTTTATCATTAAAAAAATATAGGCGTTTTTTTTGGAAAATAGTTTTATTTTAAAAGAAACTTACGCGTCAAAATTGGTTCACAATTCCTATAAAATATGCATTTTGATGAATAATAAGAATATAATAATATTAATAAAATAATAATAAAGTGAATGGTGTATAAGGGTGAAATATCAATAGATTATATTTTGTTAAAGTATACTACTGGTGTACTAAGTTTCAAGAAAATCAATAAAAACGTTTTTTTTTAAATACTGAAATATCTATAAATATAGAAATCAATGTTTGTATGTTTGTTTGTTTGTATGTCCGGTATACAAATTCGCAGTAGTTCACTAATTCAAACCAAAATTTCCATATATAGGTAAAAAAGACGGGGAAGACGATAGGCTATTTTAAAAAATATATAAATCAATTATTAAAACTGTATATTCAAATTATTCTACTTAGCTCACGAACAGCGCCCTCTATCAAAGATTAGAGTAAATTATGCTGATGCAAACAAATAGATAATGCTAATAACAAACAATTATAAAAAAAATCTTATCTAAATATATATCACTCGGGTAGATATGCACACGGGTCAATCCCGGGGCGAAGCCCGGGTCACCCGTCTAGTATATTATATTAAAGAAAATGCAATATATATCACATATTGAGATAGTAATATGTAAATATGAAATATATTTGAATTGTCTCTTAACAGAAATTTTAGTTAACAAATTTTAAAATTCTCTAAAATCGATTTTTTTGGTCCCTAACTCTTGTACATTTGAGAATTCAGTTTACACCCAACCCCCTAAAGCTAAAAAAACTACACACCGATTTAGAAATAACAAATAATATATAAAACTATAGCTACCTTTTAAAGGGAAACGACTTTTTCTAAACCAATAATTCCAAAAGATCACCTGAAACAAACTAAAAAAAACCAGGACTTCTGATAAATCTTCAAATTGCTGCCGGGAAGTTTTAAAATTCGAAGTCACAGAAAATGATAATTTCAGATCTGACCCCACTGCTGATAAGGATAGAGGTATGGGCGGTCGATTTCAAACATTTAACACCCGCCATCTTATATAGAGTTATCTTCTGCTGAGAAATGTTCCAATCGTCTGCAATAAGTCCAGGGTGATAAGACCAAATGTTCCGTTATTTTATTTTTTGTAAAAAAATATATTCAATGTTATTTTTTTACGTCATTTATTTTAGTTTATACATGTTTTTTGGAAAGAGATATTTATATTTTTTTGATAAATCAAACATTAGAAAATATATAAATTTTAATTAGGTTATAAATAAACTATCTGAATTAAACCCCGCCCTCCGGCTTTCAATCCCTGTTCTTCCCGTCTGAATGTTTGCCCAACGAAAATTGTTGTTTTAACTAATGTTGGTTATTATTAGCAGTAATAATACTTGAAGTAGTTGTGTAAATAGGATATCATTAACGTTTCATAATTATCATCATTTTATAACTCCAAAGTATGTAAATTAATTTTTAATTGAGATATATTTTGGCTAGGACTTAATTAGTCCTTAATTATATGTTATTCTATATATGCAACTATATATACCTATATGTAAATATTTACTATATGTAAAATATTCAACAGGTTTGTTTAATAAAGGTAACAGATATTATTTGTGTATTTATATTTGGTCAGAACTTTTAAAAAAGGCGAATATTTTTGGCAACTTTTTTTGTGAAAGGAATTGCCCGAATGACCCCTCGATTTTTGCAAATTTTCAACCCCACCAGTGAGTACAAGTAACCAAACGGGAATCTGGCACATTTCTAAGTGCAAAATTGGAACTGCTTTCAACATGTGTAGACATGTGGTGCACCTACAGTAAAAGCAGTTGCCTGCTACTACCTACAATGATTATTAACGCATATACCGCTTGTATTTCTGAGATAAGTTGTTGAAAATATACGTTTACTAATAAACAATTGCTTTAAATTTACTATAAGCACATTTTCTGATTTATTTGTAATTCTGCTCTTCTAAAACCTTATGTCCATAGTTTGCTTGAATACCATTTCTGAGGCTCCACCCTTCAGTGTAGCATATATAAGCATAATCGTCCAATACAGTATTAGAACTCTAAAAAACAGTCTAGTAGATTAAATTGGTGAAACCGCTGGGAGGGTTCACCAATGATGAGCCAAGCCCTCACAATAATATATTTTTTCATCGCAGTAATGATAGTAGAGGTTTGTTTATGTATAAAAGAAACATTCGTGTTTTTTAATTATTATATTTCTGAATATATTGTAGTTTATATGATTTTTTTGTTTATCCCTAGTACACGTGGTACAGGGCATGATAATGGTGGATAGAAGTAGGCGACTGATTTTACTGTAAGTGCACCACATGTCTACACATGTAAAAATCAGCTTGACTAATTACATATATCTCTATGAAATCTTTACATATAAATATGAATGCCGGCCAGGCAACCTCTATATTCAGGATAGTTACATATAGTTTATATGTAAATAAGATCTATGTAGGAACCTTACAAACGGCCAAGTTGGAGGAAATCAGAGTTTCCAGACGACATTCTCAGCCCTAATGAAGGAAGGATTCTGAAGCCATTTATCAATTGGCGTTGTTTCACCGGTCATTATGGTCTCCTATTCAATTTATCGATAATCGATTGGGCCATAAAACCTTTGGGAATGATGATAATGATGAAACGTGTTGCTTGCCATCCCATAATATCCCTATTAGAGCAGAGTTCTCTACTTCCCTCCTTCACCAATATTTTATGGTTTTAAGAAATCGTTTTTGAAAAACTTGTTGTGCCGTAAAGGTGAACGATCTGCCATTTTACATATTGATTTGTTAAAGATTTTTTGGTATTCTTTATTTATTATTGAAAAGTTCACCTCTGTTATATATTTTATATTAAAAGGTTTATTTCATTTTGAATTATACTGTTATAGATCAAACTACTCTGTAAATCGACCGCCAGATGTCGCGGCTTTTAGCTATATAAACTTATTGTTGTTTTTTCCTTTGGCCGGCTCAAATATTTTTGTAGATATGTAAATATGTAATCTTTTGTTTTCTTTATTTTCACGTCTAAACTCAGGTATTCTTAATATTATTTTAAAATTACAATTAAAATACATTATATAAAATAAAGAGGCTTACGCGCGTCAAAAGTAGTTTAACTTTCCTACACTCATGGACAAAACTTAAGGAAGTGGAAAGCCCTTGATGTCGCCGGTCGTCTTTTTTTTTATTTGAAGGAGACAGAAGCAATTTTGTTCACACTTGGTTATCTTGTGTGTCTTCAAAAAAGGTCGCTGTAATATCTTTCAGAGTTATTGCTAAATCTTGATATACGTGTTAAAAGGTACAACTTCCTTAAATTTTGTCCATGAATGTATGAAATGAATGTTGGTGACTTTAGCTTAGTTGCATATAGTATATTAAGAAAATACAGTAAAACCTCGCTGAAATGAACCGGGACTATAGCAACTATCGCTTGTAACGAACCATAAACTATTCCTAATTCAGATTTGATGATATTGCTGCATTTACTGTTATATATGTAAATATTTCCTCCTATATCTCGTTTCTTTTATTTTTGTTTTATGCAAATCAGGCTACATACTTGTTGTTTGTACTGAGCTATTTATTCTCGGCTGAGTGGATCGAAACTCTTTTACTAAGAATAAAACTTTACTTAATTTTAACATCGACTTCTTTAATTCATTTTCTACGCGAGAATATGATGAAACTTGGCTATAGTGAACCACAAGTTCATTTCCATTGAAATTCGTTTTGTGATGTGTGTGTGTGTGTTTTAATGCATATACATTTAAAAAACGAAATTTTTTTCAAACTTAATTATGTCAATTAAAAAATATATCCTAAACCATTGTCAGAATATCAACAAATTAATTATAACTTTTAAAAAATGAAATATTTCAAATTGAACTAATTCCTTTTTTTTTTGGTTAAAAGTATTTAAAAGAGCAAAAGGTTGTTGATTGTATTTTGAGAGAAAAAAAAGCAAAAAAAAGTTCTCTATTGAAAATGTTTTTCCATTTGATCTTTTTGGAAATTAAAAGCGCCGCCTCATTATCTGAAACTGTCCTAGATTCTCTTTTTGTAATCACATAAGTAGGTTCAATTAATTAAAAGTAATTAAAAGGTTTGCAGTTGTTTGGATTGCTATCATTGCTGGTCTTCCTTCCTTCTTTTCAATCCACTAATGTGTCAGATCTCTGTTAATTAATTTACTTTTCCTCCTTTATTTAAGTAGATAAAAATTTCACAACATATATACAATCATGGACAAAACTTAAGGAAGTTGTACCTTTTAGCATGTATATCGGAATTCTCAGACAATAACTCTGTAAGATATTACAGTGACCTTTATTGAAGACATACGAGATAAACAAGTGTAAACAACCTCTGTCTCTTTAAAAATATATATATGTTATATAAAAATATTATTCTATTTTAAATTATAATTTCATAGATCCAAATACTCTGTTAAATCGACCGCCAGAGGTCATGATTCCCCTATAAAAACTCGTTGTTGTTCTTCCCCGATGGCCGGCTCAAAACCTTTGTACATTATGTAAATAAGCTTTTCCTTTTTTTTTATTCTTACGCCTTAAGCCAGGCAGTACTTTAATCAAATTATGTTTTTCATATATACTCCTTAGCTCAAATAAAGAAATCTCTGAAAAAAAAAACATTATTATAGTTTCAAGATTTTAACCACGACTGCAATAACATAGTATAATCCTCAAGATAATTAAATACGAGCAGAAAATCTTTATTAAATTTTCTTTATATAAGATATATATGGACTTCCGGTGATACCAAAGACTTTTACCTACCTTAGGTTTTATTCATGAGGGTGTATATATTTCTATAATTGATTATAAATAAGCCTTCTTCCCTGATTCATAATATTATAAAATAAATAAAGCTTCCAAGGCTGAGTTTCTTGTGCAACCTTTTATTTTCAAGCTTTCGGACTTGTCAGTTCTTCAACAGTCCGAAAGCTTGAAAATAAAAGGTTGCACAAGAAATCTAGCCCTGGAAGCTTTATTTATTTTATAATATATTTCTATATATTTAGAAAAACATATACTACTGAGAATCATAACATGAACAAGAGTTTAAAAACTGGAAATATGTAAATATTTTACTACACAAAAATATACATATATGTAAATAAATAACTTTTATTTATTTTTTATATTATGTATTACCACTGCAGTAAGGGTAGAAGAAAATTGTTTTTATCATACGCGTCAAAAATAGTTTAAATTTATTACACAAATGAGTGTCAACAGTAAATATTATAACGTTGAAACACGAGGGATGACAAGCGTCTCACACACGATGATAATGCAATTTATTTTATAATCAAAATAAATTACCAACTTATATATATATATCAAATAACCGATAAGTAAGATTATAAATATGTTGAGAGTTACAGAATTAATAAACATTTGATTAATAAATGAAATATTCCGTTATACAATATATAAAGAAAAAAAGATATATATTTCAGTTTAACTAACAAAGAAATAGTAAAGCAGACGAAAATTTTGGGTCAACAGAAAACGAAGTAGAAACAATCAAAATGGCGGAAGAATAAACCGTTTTACTTTAAGATGGTGGTCGTTTGGTGGATAAATGGGGTCCATTGAGAGGACAGGCGACCAAGATGGCTGTCCACTTCCACGATGGATGTCCCCATGTCCATTGCTGATTTGCATATTTACGTATTTGTACCTTCTCTCGATTTCTTTTCTTATTTTTTCTTACCCTTTCTTTATCTATGAATAAAATACTCGGTGGTATATACAGTGGTACTCTAGAGAAATTCACAAAAAAAAAAGAAAATTTGCATATCTGTTTTGGAAATTTTAACGTGTAAATTAATACGACTATTTGATGCGTTTTTTATGTCGTTCTTGGTTATCAAGTGTAATATTCGATTTTTAATTAATCTATGTTGTTATAAAGGCCTATTTATAATAGATGTGGTACTATTTATTTAGTTCTAAGATAATTTATATGTTAATTGTTTAATAAATCACCAAGCAATCCAGGGGTAAGTTTTTACACTATTTTTTGTTTCTCTAGCTTTAGAGGAGGGGGGAGGGACTATACAAGGGAGGGTGTGCCACTGATGATCCAGGCATTTCCAATATTTTTTCATCGCAGTAAGAGCAGCGAATATATGTTTTGTTTGTAAATGAAAAATCGAGCTCTAAATATTTTCATTTTTTGTATATAGATGGCGCGCTATAATGCTTTATAATCGATTACTGTTCTTTTTCATCGTAGGTTTTAAAAGACACTCTTTTAAATAACAAGTGAAATATTTTACTTTTGATTTGCATAATACATATATATATAATATCCATACATAATGAATGTTTTATCATAATAATATACATATCAAAATCAATATATGCGAAAACTAAATTTACATATTACACAATATCTGCATATAAGCGCGCAACACAAAAACCACAAAAGCTCCACACGCAAAAGAGATATATAATTAGAATAATAAAACAAAAAAGGAGGGAGAACGAAGGTTTTAAAAATGGTTACGTCAGGTTAGGTGTATTAATCCAGGCCAACTAATGGGAAGCCTACAATGGAAGGAAGTATTTTCTTTTGCTCCCAAGAATTCGAGGCATCCATTTGGAGAAGGAACCAATTATACCAAGCACTCATCTCAATTTATCTCCCAGCTTTCATATCTGATGGTTTGTTCCCCTTCTGCAATACACACCACCGCCTTCTCTATACGGAGATTTTATAACCTACTTACATATTGGCAATGCGATTATTCACGATGGCAATGTTTTATTTATTCATAGAGAATTGATAAAATAGCAATAATTTTCTCTGAAATTAACATTGTTTATTGGTGAAAATTAGAAAATAATCTGTTTTTATCTGCATTTTATTTATTTTCCTGAATTTTTAAAACCATAATATTTAAATATAATATTTTTTTACAATAGGTAAATTTGTATTTCTAAAAAACGATATTTTTTGTTTCAAATAATAGAGATACATTAATCGTTCTTGAGTTCTTTATTTTCCGAAATTTCGGTGAAACATTGTCAAGGAATTCGAGGAAATGAATTCTAACTCCTAATTCAATACACGATATATTCTGTTTTGAAGATTTGTTTGTTGGAAGATTTTTTTGGGGAAGAATATATGGCTACATCTCTCTCAACCATTCTTTTATTTAGTTACCAACGTTTCAATGACTCTATCTCCTCAGAGGAATGAAGAGGTAATGATGAAAATGAAGATTTTCCCTGAGGAGTGAGAGCGAGTCGCTGAAACGTAAGGAACTAAATAAAAAGTTGGTTTTCATAACCATTTATTTACCAAATGATATATTCTCCTCTCCAGATAACATAACTAGTGTGGAATCAACGGAATGTGCATATTATAGCCTGAAATAGAATTAAATTGCATAAAACACTATTGAAACCATAATAATTATCCCAACGACAGACAGACTTACTCTAAATGTCGTTAACATTTCCATCGAGAATGGACAGAATATTGCGGAAATGTAAACGAAATAAATGGAATATGCAAATTGGCCTGGTAGCGTGACTAATTTGCATATATTGAAAGGTCTTGAATTTATAACAGTGTTACTTTGTCATCAAGTTTCATCCCGATAGGCTAGATATTGTGAAAACGCATAGGCGGAATAAACAAATACACAAACATATATTTCGGGCCAACAGCCCGAAATGCGTACGTGGCTAGCTCTTCTTGATTATTCAAGAACGGATATTTGACCAATTCTGGAATATTTAAAAAACAACAATTGGTTGATATTAATTCCGACAGAGGGCGCAAGCTATCAGCAACTTTTAGTTGCACGATCGGGAGATGCCTTTTTCCCTTAATTTATCCACCTGATCCAAGTTCAATTTCATTTTTGTACTAATTTTTCTCATATTCATTCTTTATTTATATAGATATCAGCTGTGTGTGATAGAAGACATATTTTCTCCCATAAAAATAGCAGAGGAGTTTTCAATTTTTCGACGTTTCAACAAAAACCTTTTGTTCTTATCAGGAAAAAAAAAACATTAAAGAAAGACCTTTAAAAAATGTTTAATGTTTTTTTTTTCTAATATTAAAACTATGAAAATGCCGGTTAGGAAACCTCTATACGCCTATATAAAGGTAGACTACCTCTCCCTTCAAAATAAACAGTAGAACTAAGCGCCATCTATGCAAATTGGCGGACTCTAATTTGTTACAAAGCCATAAAACCAGCTTTTGTAAACTCAGAAAGCCATGTTGGAGACCAATCATGGTTTAACGGTTATTTTGAAAGGAAAGGTGGCCTTTTTTATAGATCAATATCTTCCTTGAAAAATTTCCATATTTACATATCTACACAGGGAAATTAAATATTCAACTGGGTTTTTAACAAACTACATGATATATTTGCATACACACATTAGAATTAAATATCTTTTCAAATAGTTATTTTTTAAAATAGTTACTTATCAAACAGAAAGAATAATTAAACTCCTACATATAGTTTTTTATTTCCACAAAAAAATGTTTTTCTAGTCTAACTAAAATAATTGTCTTGGAAAAAAAAGAAGAAATTAGATTGTGTTTACATTGTTATATAATTGTTGGATTAAATTTTATGTTCTTTAGATTTTACTTTTCTTTAGAGTATAATAATGAAATATTAGTAGAAGATTTTAATTTGAAAATAATAGGCGTACATATAAAATGTTGGTTTTTATTCTTGTTTGAAATATTTAATTGTTTGTTAATATATTTATTTGTATCCTCATTAGGCACGATAAAACAGCCTTATTTTGGTAAATTAATTCGAAACTTCTTTCATCTTAAATTTTTACATAAACGTATTATTACAGAAGCATTTTCTTTTTGCATGTTACAAAACATCATTAAAAAGGAATTAAAATTTGATATAGTCATATTTTTATTTGATATTTTTTGGTATATTATTTTGACCCAGGAGGCTGTTGTTGGGTGCTGTGCTGCCTGGAGTATAGGAGCTCTATCTATGCTTCCTTCCTGTGGTAAATCTGTATAAGACCTGTGGTCTTAATAAAGCTTTGCGTATGTATTATTTTGATAATTGCAGATTCATTGTTGACAGTAGTTCCTCCATACTTCTTTGGTGTTCTGATAACATCAGGACCATTGTCGACAGTAGATAGGTCAATTTTACGCTTTAATATTTACTCATTTACTCCTATAAATGGGTGGAGTGATATCAATATTTACATAGCAAATAAAATTAAGAAAAAGCAACTCCTGATTATGCAAATAAAAGTTGCTAATAGCTTGCGCCATCTATCGGAATAAATATCAACTATTCGTTGATTTTAATTATTTAACTTTTAGTTGCACAATCAGAAGATGCCTTTCTCTTAATATATCCACCTGATCTCAGTACAATTCCACTTTTGTTCTATTGTCTCACAAAAATAAAATGTCTAGGTGCCTAGGTTTCATGAACCGATTATAACTATCAAAATTCGAAACTATTTTAAAAGCGTAAATGCAATGGAAAAATTAATGGGAGGGTCTGGCTCATCAGTGGTGAACCCTCCCAGCGGTTTCGCAAGTTTAATCTACCATACCGTTGTTGTATTCGCATTTTTGGAACTTCCTTTTATAGTGATACTGATTCTAGACTCTTGGAATGGGTATTTTAGGTGAACTATGGACATAAGCTTTGAAGACAGTAGAATTACATACAATTATAAATATATAATATGCTTCGAGCAATCGCTCTTGGCGCGCTAGTGCATCAAACTATATTTGTGTCGCTGAATTTAAATATGAATTCAGATTTTCTCTATCGCCTCTACTTTTTGATATCAGTGGTGTTTTTAAGTGCCAGTTCTACACACAATATGCATTTATATATTCTGTCAATTTGTATATACTAATAGTTATTAGCTTCAATACTATAAAATGATTCTCTTTGCGATCCCATTTAGAAATCGGGAAATATAAACTATTTATTATACGTATGTATATTTAAATATATAACAATTCCATGCACTGTACTTTACAGCTATAACAAAAATGTAGAAAGTGACTATTTACAAAATTATTGCAGTAAAGGATATAGAAAAATTGTTTATTTGAAAAAAAAAACATACGCGTCGAAATTAGTTCATTTTTTTTTATAACAGATGGCGCGCGCTAATGTATCAAATTTATATGTTGAAAAATTTGTAAAAATAATTTCTCAAATTAAAAAAAAAAGGTGATTAATATTTAAATTGTTCTCTCTAATTATGATTTGGTTATCATTATATCCGGCATGCGTGTTCCAACGGTAAATTTTCTTATAATTGGAATATATTTTTTTTCAACACAAAATTCCCACTATTTTTTATTTTCCATTTTTATCTATGACAAATGAATATTTATTTGGCACCCCTGTGATATATTGGCTGTTGGAAAGGAATTAGTTTCACCTTATCTTCTGCTGGGTTTCTAATTTGATGGTGTCACGAAATATTGAGAAATGTAGGTTGATGAATTTTAGAGTGGAATAATTCACGATTAGCTGAAGTATTTTAGAATCTATTTTTAGAATTTATGAATATTAGCACTTCCGTAGCACATGCGACGGCATATAGTTTCAGAAAAATATTAATTAAAATTGTTAATAAGGTCATATAGAGAAATTAATAAAAGAATCGTGATAAAATCAGCGCAAATTGACTAAAATTCTATTTATATTATACAATTATTTTACTTCCAAAGCGCTGTTTTCCGCAAGGGATACTTGCGCCAAACAAGGCGAAAAGTTTATTTACATAAGTTATTTACATTATTCAACGCATGAAAACATTAGAGATCCAGAATTTGTAGAAAGTCTAGAATGTATTTACAAAATAAATTGAACTTTAAATATGATTTTTTTTATTGGAAATCAAATCGTTAAGTTCACAAACAACTAGTTCATTCTTCATTCTATAATCTTGAAATGCTGGGCAATCGATCAGTAGATGTCTTGAGGTTTGTTCCTCAATACCACAAAAGCAACTTGAATCCCCCACTGCCTTTATTCTATTTAAAAAAACCTTTGAAATTTCCGTGGTTTGTAACAAATTGAGTATTATAAAAATTTGGACGAAAGTATTTAGGGATTTCTTGGGGAAAAAAGCTTAAGAAAGCATTGTTTGTTATTATATATTACTAGCCGAATGGCCCGGGCAACGCCCGTGTTTTACCCAATTGAATGTTTTTATTCAAATACTATTTGTTACAATTATAAATTGGCGCCGTGGATGTCACTCTTGTGAAACGTCCCGCTCCAAACTTTACATGTACATTAGGTCAGCTGGTATTACCCCTCATTTTCACCGCTAGAGGCGCGAGCGAATTGACTTTTTGTAAATATACATACTTATAAAGATAGAAGCTTCTATAGAAGATAATGATCATAATGATGATGCGCGCGCATCCGTGACAGCGGCCGATGAGGAATTGAGGAAAGACGGTCGTGACTATATATATTAATAATAATAATATACTAATAATAATAATTATTATTATCATTAGATAATGATAATGATCATAATGATGATGCGCGCGCATCCGTGACAGCGATGAGGAATTGAGGAAAGACGGTCGTGACTATATATATATGATTGCTCTTAACAAATAGTTATGATAATTAAGACATCTATTTATTAAAATAATTATAATAATATACAAATCCATAGATAAAACAAAATCCAATATAGAAAAAATAGGTTTTCTAAAAGCTGTCCAAACAGTGGAAAATGCAACTATTCCATAGCTATATAAAGAATGAAAAAAACAATTTCATTTTTAAAGGTAGTTTTCTAAAATATTTAAACATTTCAAATTGGGCAACCAAATGTTTTGAGATAAAATTTGAAAAATAAATAGAAATTCAGGTATTTTCTCGTCCCCCCTTCAATTTACAGGTTATAAAAATTGAAAATAAAAAAGTAATATTTGGTCTGATGGCGTTCTTATTGTGTCTTACTTTTCACGCAGCTCTGTAAATATACGTTTATTTCTTCACAATTCTGCTGAGTGGAAGATATGCAAATATTCATATATGCATATTTACTTGCATAGCCTTTCTATACTCTAACGGAAAGGAACCTTTGGTTTACTATAGCCATGGTTCACTTTAGGTAATTTTCAGTATTGTATATATTGTATTTATTGAATTATCTCAACTGTATCATTCTTTTATTTCATCACAACACGTTGTTAAATGACAAGATTCGATTCTTGTGAAAGTGGTAAGCAGATGTCATAATATCTGAATAAGATGATTGATCCAAAAAAATAAGCACTTCAACATTAATATTCTATGAAACCATCCTTAAACGGACAAAATATAATAAAATATAAATTAAAAACCTCGCTAAAACAAACTAGAGATATAGCGTACCTTCAATCATAACGAACCTGAAACAATTCCCAATTATAATGTAACTAGACGAATGGCCCGGGCAACGCCCGGGTTTTACCCGAGTACGTATATATTTTAAAAACGTTTTAATTCAAATACTATTCGTTACAATTATAAATTGGCGCCATGGATGTCACTCTTGTGAAACGTCCCGTTCCAAACTGTGTGTTTTTAAAATGTTTTAATTAAAATACTATTCGTTACAATTATAAATTGGCGCCAATTTGTTTTTATACAACTTTATACAAATTTATTTTTATTCAAATATTAGTGCTTTATAATGGCTATCTCCTTGAACTTACCAATTTAAAAGTTTATTTTCTAATTTTTGATTGTATAAGAAACATATTTTCATTTAAGTATTGTACTTTATGAACGGAAAAATATGTCCAGGGTAGCCTAGTGGTCATGGCATCTGCCCGGTAAGCGGAAGGTCGTGGGTTCGATTCCCATCCCTTGACACTTTTTTATTTTATCCATTCTGACCAAAATCTATCCGTGAACTTCACACAGACAGAATAAGTAGATAATAAGTATATAAGTAGATAATAAAGGTCACCATGGTTATAGGGAATCAAATGCTCAGTCTCTTTTGGGTTCGCTATAGCAATCTTTTACTGCTTATGTTAATTGTTTTTATGTATAAATACATTTTGTAATACTTATTCTTGGCAATGAGCTTCTTTTCACATATTAAATATTGAAAAAATAATATAAACAGATAAAAAATAAAAAGGTCAAGTGTTGATATTAAAAATAAAAAATGCATATCCTGATCAGGAGCACATGTGCTTTTTTTATTTAATATTAAATATTATCTCTACATATATACCTTAATGCAATTATGAAAGTTATTGAATAAGACGGCTTAGCTCATCATTGTTGAACCCTCTCAGCGATTTCGCCAAATTAATCTCTAGACCGCTCTATTATTGTATTGAATTGGTTTTTATTATATATCCTGTATTTACTATGGAAGTCAGTTTGTGGGTGTTTGGGGAACTTATGGACATAAGCTTATAGGTCTGTAGAGGTACATACATAGAATTACAAGATATTGCATCGAGAAATGCTCTTACACAAATATGGTTTCTTATCAAAGCTATTATTATCAAATTACATTTAATAGAAATCAGCTAAAGGGTTTTCAGGTAAGCTATACAAATTTTATGTCTTTATACATTCTATACATCAAAATTTTTTTTTTAAGTTTTATTTTGCTTATCCCTAATACACGTGATACAGGCCATTATAATCATGGTGGGTAGAAGTAGGCAACTGCTTTTACTGTAAGTGCACCACATGTCTACACATGTAAAAAGCAGTTCGACTTTGCACTTACAAATATGCCAGAGCCCCGTTTTGGTTACTTGCACTCACTGGCAGGGTTTTAAAAAATGTTAAAACTGAAGAACAATAAGTATACTAATGTAAACATCAGATTTGTAGGCTCTACAGAATTTAATCTATATATATATAAATGAATGTTTGTATGTTTGTTTGTATGTCCGGTATACAAATTCGCAGTAGTTCACTAATTCAAACCAAAATTTCCATACATAGGTAAAAAGATACGGGGAAGACGATAGGCTATTTTAAAAAATATATAAATCAATTATTAAAACTATATATTCAAATTATTCTACTTAGCTCACGAACAGCGCCCTCTATCAAAGATTAGATTAAATTATGCTGATGCAAACAAATATAAAATGCTAATAACAAACAATTATAAAAAAAATCTTATCTAAATATATATCACTCGGGTAGATATGCACACGGGTCAATCCCGGGGCGAAGCCCGGGTCACTCGACTAGTAATAAATAAAAACCACAGAAATTTCTGACCTTTCTTCACTTTCCCAGAGAATCAGGGATTTACATTTTATTCATTGAGGCTTTTTTCAAATTGAAGGCAAATTCCAATTTAATTGTTTTTTCCCTTCTCTCGAATACAATTTTATTTTATAACAATGGTGATAAAACGTTTTCAATTGCCATTAATTTTTCCCATTTTGTTGTTTTTCTCCTTTTAGCAATTCTATTAAAGTCGGTTTATCTCCCATGTAAACGTTTCTATACTTGATAGAAATGGCATTTTATCTTTCACAACTACTGGGAAATGAATTTCTGATTTATTTCTTTTTTTTTTTTACTTTTCATAAATAAATTGTATAATTAATATTCTAAAGGATTTGAAGAAAAATACGTTTTTTTTTCTTTCTTCTTGTTGAAAAAAAGTAATTTGTTGAAATAATAGTTTTATATATTTTATTCTTTTTTATGTAAACTCGTTTAGAATAAGAAAATATCAGTGATAAAATATATATATATTTGACCAAAGCATTTTATAATGACAAAAATTTATAATCCATATATATTTTTCTATATTAAAATATATTTTATACTGACATACGTTAGATCATCAATATACTATATATATATACAAATATATTATTATAAAATATATTATGGACATATATATTTTAACCCCCCCCCCCCCCGATCTATATAGTGACTATGATATATTATTTTACCCCCTTTCTTACTTATATATAATATATATATTCACATATATGTTTTCTGTATACGTTATTTATTTGCATATCTTCCATTATTTAAATATTTTGAATTTATATGTACATGACTAAATATAAATAACCATTATATATATAGCCATTTCGTGATTTCTCAGGAAGCATCTTGGACCAAAAATATTTTTTTTGTCATAGGGGTACAGCCTGCACCACGCTGACGAGCGTCAACAGCCCGAAAGGCGTACGTGGTTGGCTTTTATTGATTTATCAAGAAATTGGGTTGGCCAAATATCTTTGGAATAACTTAAAATCAACGTTTAGATGGTTTTTGTTCCACTAGATGGCACTCTGCCATCTAAAATGCTAATGTGAGCGGTCAGGATATGGAAATTTTGTTTTAAATATATATATGTCGTGATCGAATGGAAGAGTGCAACCGTTATGCTTACAATCCCCCAAGAATTAGTTCCAGCCAAGTGAGCAGCGCACCTGCGACGTGCCGTAGCTTTCGCCAGCGATGTCTGCTACGTTTATTTTTGTACAGTTTTTAAGAGATGGATGAATTTTCATATTTACATTTTAACACAAGCTTAACCTATTTACATACCTATTTTGGCGAAAGGAAATTATAGATCTTGATATTATATAAATTATGACATATGCATTTGATATATATTCATTATATTTATTGTCATTTTATTTTATATATTATATTTAAATTTTTATATTACATATATATTCATCAATACAATTTTATAATATATTATATATATATATATATATATATATATATATATATATATATTATAATTTTTCTTATGTTAAGCACTCTTCAATATAAAGTGTATTTTTCGGGAATAACGCAAAAGATATTCAAAAATGTATAACAGACACAAAATTTATGGGCCTATGGAAAAATAAGAATTCGAATTTAAGTTTTTATAGGTAGAACCATGACACAATATAGTCAACATTATCTAGTCAATTCTTTGCTACTAAAGTTCATTAACATGGCCCTTGATTCCTTAGAATGGGGATAGCAACCGCTCTGTTTGGATTCGACAGTTATAAAACCTTTCGCTTAACGACACATTTTTCCTGAAACTGGAATTTTCACCATTATGACTACACCTAGCTGATTCTTGCATTCTAAACTCTTTCATCTTCTTCTTTCACTTAAACGATTGCAAACTTATATCACCTCATTCATCAGGTTGATAAATTAAGAAATCGTGAAACTGAAAATTACTGATTGCTTGCCCCATCTATCGGATAACTTATTAAATAATCATTGATTTTGTTTTACTCTTTTGATAATATACTTCTCCATGTGATTATTCAACTTATGGATCCAAACGTTGAATTTTTTTTCTATTTTATTTAAACGATTAGTTAATATTTTTTCCGATAGATGGCGCAAGCCATCAGCAACTTTAAATTGTATGATCAAAAGAGATTCTTTTTTACCCGACCATACAAATAAATTATTGATCTCCAACAAAATTGTGTTCAGAATATTCAACAAATTGTGGTAATCAATATACAGTTAAACCTGTTTATAGCGCCCCCTCTAAATAGCGCCTCCCTCTTTATAGCGCCCGATTTTAAATACGTAGTACAATGCGATTTACATTAAAAGTGACCTGTCTATAGCACCCTATTTTGGTGAGTCCCAGGAGGGGGCGCTATAGACAGGTTTAACTGTGCATCCAAAAACAATAAGTACCAAAAGAAAAGAAAGCTATTTTGCATAATAACAACGTAAATATATATATATATAACGCTGTACAACACGACGATATGGCGGTATCGTCTGGTCGTAAAGCCAAAAGCAATCAGAAGATAAAAGTGGCGGGAAAAAATCACGTGACCAATGATCATTAACGGAGAGTTTAAGATAAAATTGATTTCCCCTCTTTTTTTTTGGTTTCTAGTAAAGGAAAGTAATTGAAAAGTTTTAATTGCTACATTAGGTCTTTCTAACGTTTCAATTAATTATCTAGTAGTTTTGATTAAAAGAATATATATTAGATAATTGGTATGATGCTGAAACATTTGTTTATGGAATCGCGGATGTTTACCTAATTTACAATACACCGATATATCCATCTATAGCTTTGAATGCTGCTCAAATGTTGAAGTAAAGAAGGAATGAGGCTCTAATTCCTATTTCATTCCATAATACCTGAAAAAGCTTTTTTTGCAACAATTCATGGACATATGTCTAACTGACTTTGTCTTTAATGTGAAAAAAAGGTACAAATTGGATTAAGAAGGAAAAGGGGAATCTCTTCTTGATTCATCAAGAATAGGTATTTGGCCAATTCTGGAATATTTAAAAATGAACAAATAGTTGATATTTATTCCGATAGATGGCGCAAGCCATCAGCAACTTTTAGTTGCACGATAAGAATATGGTATTATATGTTCAAACATGTGGAGTAAATACTACAGTACAAGCAGTCACAACTCACTACCCACCATGATTATCATGGCTTGGTGCTAGACATGTGGTGCACTCACAGTAAAAGCTGTCACAACCCTCTGCCCACCATGATTATCATGGACTGGTACTACATGGGTAGACATGTGGTTTACTTACAGTAAAAGTAGTCACTTCTTTGACAAATTCTGAATGTTCTATATTTCCATATGGATCTCGTGAATTCAGCCTTTTTACCATTTTTGAGTGACGAGGTCTATAGCCTGAAACCATAGTTTCGAGATGGACTTACCGGATTTACCAAAGTTGGTGTTTTGGCGACATTATTTAGCTAGTTTATTTAGAAATTGTGTTGTATTAAGAAATGGTGCTTAGTTTTTTTCGTGTCAATTTAACCAGTAGTAGAGATAATCGTGCTCCCTTTCATGAATTTATTTCTATAGCATTCCTATCGTAGCCTAGTAACTAACACATGTTCTCTTATCTTGAACTAAATCAATAAATACCAAACCCTTGATCGAACCTCCACAAATTGATTTACCGGCTCTTCATGTTTAAAACTAGATATTCTATTTTTAAACGTAATTTATAAAGTAAAAAACAAAACCAACCTAAAAATGTAACATGATAAATTCCCCTTCACCAAATGTCTGAATAGCGTGAACAATTCAGATCAATGCAGGCAGATTCAACGGACAGCTGGGAGATGTGAAGTGGAGGAAAATTTCCCTCAAGTTTCCCCCAATACGTGAGTAACTTAACTATTGTTCTACTGGTTTTCTATTTCACACAAATCAACCTTCTTTAACACGTTAAAGTTACGTTAAGTTTAAACCAATGTCTATTTTAGTCTTTGAATGATATACATTTTAGGTACCGAGGAGGTATCTCACCCGTCAAAATTGTATATAAACAATGTTTTTTTGGCTCATCACCCCAATACAGAACGTTATGAGAGGGATAAAGAATAAGTCATACCACACCAGTGTCAGTAAATTCAGACAAAATTTCAACAACCTGTAATCCCATGGTTCTATTCGATTGTATTTATATGGAAAAAGAAAAGGAAAACATTTTTTTGAAGATCATTAATTATATATACAAGTATATACGTACACACATATACAAAGCTTTATTAAGACCACCGGTCTTATACAGATTCACCACAGGAAGTAAGGAATCATAGATGGAGCTCCTGTAATATATACGTACGTATTACTTGTACATATTTTGAACCAGTTTATATGATTGTAATCGATTCAAAAAGAAAAACATAACAATAAAATATTTACTCAATATTGCATTCTTTTTTCAAATTCAAATTGCAAGCTCTTAAGCGAGAATTTCTATTCTACGATTTCAAACCAAGAAATAACGACTAGTTCCTAATTAGTATCGTTTTGTTATACACTCATGGACAAAGCTTAAAGAAGTTGTACCTTTTACCATACATCTGTGATAAGATCCTGTCGCCTTATCTGTGATGAGGTATCCTGTCGACTCTCGCTATAGCTGTGGTAACCGAGGGTCAAACCAGTAGTAACCGAGAGGGACAGTCAGGTCGTGGAGAGTTTTCCAGTACCTATCTGCACCTTGGAGGACCTTTAACAGTTCTCACAGAGTACAGGCAGTCGTGGTCGAGGCAGAGTGGAAAGCTTGGGAATGTCCACACACCAAAAAAACAGAGACACAGTTGTAGTAGGAAAGTTCCATGAACAGATAAAAGTCGAGCTAAGAGCAAGATGGAGTTAGAAGAAGTTCTTACTGTTTTACATAGCGATGAGGTGGTCCTGGCTAAGACCGACAAGGGCTCACGCCGACGGTGAAGTGACTGTCTACAAAGGGCTTAAACCGAGGTGTTTATATACCATTCCCGAGGAGGGGGGGTTTAGACATGTGATAATTTGGACTTTGAACATCTGCAGCATTCTGCACCCTTTGACCTCGATGGCAACGACTTGCCAGGGTTGTTGGATTTCTCTCTCGATTTAGACGTTTTTGAACTTCTCAATCTTGCTTTAACTCAGCTCTTAATCTATTACATAGTTTTATTTATTTATCCTCAGTTTGTACAAAGTACATTACATATGGTGATGCAATGACACATGTCAATCATGCGTATAATTATTTATAGAAGTGTTTCTATATACAACATGACAATCTTGTTATAAGTATTATACAATATAGGGTTGTTGGTTTAAATTACCATATATATATCGGGATTCAGACAATAGCTCTAAAGTTATTACAGTGACCTTTATTGAAGACACACGAGATAATCAAGCATGAACAGAATATTGTATATATATATAAGCTAAAAATATATATATAAATCTTCAGATAATAAAAAGGCATATATTGGATTGAATAAAATATTTATTTGCCAATATATCGGTTGGCTGAACTCCAACCTTTGTCAAGGCATTACATTTTTGTATACACAAACTCAGCGCCGCATAGTGTTATAATATCACAGTTGAAATAATTATAACACCATGCGGCGCTGAGTTTGTTTATACAAAAATGTAATGCCTTGATAAAGGTTGGCGTTCAGCCAACCGAAATATTAGCAAATAAATATGTTTTTAAATCCAATATATGCCTTTTTATTACCTAAAGATTTAAATATGGATTGCTCTATATTCAGAACAACATAGATAAATGTATCAAATAAATATTTATATAATAACAAACATTCAAGTTGAACAATAATATCGGTATTAAATAGACAACTACCGCACATAACACAGCTGGAATAACTAAGCAGACGCCCAGTACATATAGAGATCTAAATGGCGCCATTTTATATTTCTATATTACCGTTCTAAACCCGCGCAGACGATAAAACAACATTGTTCCTAATTGAATTGTCGTCTTCTGCTTTTAATTAGATTTTCTTAAAATTAGTTTCGAAGCACAGAGTACCTTTTCAGTGAATTTTAGTAAATTTAATTTTTGACTAGAGGCCTATTTATTCTAAATTAAAAACTACACCTCTATCTATTTCTCATTTTATTTATTAATTGGATGATTTTAAATTAGCACAGGATAGAAACAAATTTAGGTCTTAATTTTATCATTTATATATATATATATATTTACTTATATATTTTACACATCTTATATACATATATTGTTTTACATATATTTTCATCGAATATATATTTACATATACATTTTAAAACATAAATATATATATAATTGTATAGGATATTTTATATAGGACGATTTTGTTTGCCACCTTATTTATCTTTTTTAATGAATTAATCCAATAAATAAATGCATACAGAGCATATTTGATGCGCATATTTATATATATATATATATATTCGCTAATTTCTTAATTATTAATTAAAATTAATAATTAACTATTTTTAATCAGGTATATTTCGAGATAATATATTATTTATAACAATAAAAAAGATATATCGATATTTTGAATATTACAATATCTTTTGCATGAAGTTCCCTTCATCAAGCAAAACCCAACGCACGCTTAATTATTGAAAGTTGATTTCTTTTTCGTTTTACTTGATAAAGATGATTCCCCGAAATATTGTAAAAGTAAAATAATTTTAAAAAGTTTAAAAGCGCTAAAATTATTGATGTATTTGTGGAAATTAGTAGCATTCTAGTCATCACATGCAAATCTGTATATATAAATCTTATATTACATACAACAAAATAGAGAACATTGCTGTGATAGAGATGTACGAAGACATCTGAGGCTCTTCATTGGACACGACAATAACAGAAACTTTATAGGGAAACACCTACCCATATATTCTCATGTCCAGCAATGGCCGCAGAAAATTGACATGGACCCAGAACAGCAGCTTTACACACCCAAAATAGAGAACATGTTGTGATAGAGATGTACGGAGACATCTGAGGCTCTTCATTGGACACAACAACAACAACATAAAATTAACATGGACCTAGAACAGCAGCTTTACACACCAAAGATAGAGAACATTGCTGTGATAGAGATGTATGGAGACATCTGAGGCTCTTCATTGGACACGACAACAACAACAAACATATGCAACTATATATTCTATATATATAACTTTGTATCAAAACACCTTTAATAATATCAACAAGTAATCCAGGGTTAAGTTTCTTGCATCATTTTAATTTCACTAGATTTCGGGCTAACATGTCCTTGAACAGGAGCACCTAGAAGTATAACTTATATATAGTTAGCTGAAGGTTATACTTCGAGATGCTCTCCTGTTGTAGGGCATATTAACCTCTTTTGTGCTTGTTTTTAAAGTTTAAAACACATTTAAACTTTATATATTTTATTCAATGAAGATCAAAATTACATAAACATCACATTTTATTATATATCATCACAATTAAATATATATCATAACTACATAACATTAAGCCAACCATTTTCAGTTTTGTTTTCGTCAGCGGTCCAATATTTTTTAATTTTCACAGACTAAATTATGAGATTAATTTATAAATGAAAAATATGCAAAAGAAATAAACAACTATATACATCATAACCGAAATCTAGAGAAATAAAATGGTTAAAAAAAACTTAAACCTGAATTTCTTGTTGATTTTATTGAATTATAAGTCAGGGGTGAACGTGTATCATGGACACCTTTGTTGAGTGTCTTAGTTAGGCGTGGTGGGCGCGTGTATAGTTCGTTTATAGCGAATCATGTATATGGGGAATACAATTGTTGGATTTGTTGTTGCATATTAAATCTAAATGGTCTATAAATATCAAAACCGAAATTATCATTATTATTAATATTTAACACAGGAGCTCCATCTATGATTCCTTTCTTCCTGTGGTGAATTTGTATAAGACCCGTGGTCTTAATAAAGCTTTGTGTGTGTATTAATATTTGACAAGATCCTTACTATGTCACTCCACTCAGTAGCTTGGTCTGAGGAGAGATTACCTTCGGCAGGTGTGATTCACGTCACCTTCTAGGATAGACGGACTAGCTTGATACATATTACATATTTACATACTTACATATATACTATATATTACATATTTATATGTAACTTTGGTCAATTTAGATACCAACGCATATGTCAACTTCTCTCTTCAGCTCTGGATGATGAATTACTGATTGTTAGATACTTTAAGTTATGCACAAAAGCTGGGCGCATGAGAAAGAATGCAGGGCAAAGGATACTCTGGAGGATGACCTATTTGTAAATAGGTAACTGAATGTGAGACAAACTTTATTTTGTTGTAAATGTTTCCTCTTCCCTCTCCTCTTGTTGATGTGTAAATACGGCGAATCCTATATTGGGCGGAATGCCCTAAATAAAGGCTTTTGTTGTTGTTGTTATTACATATTTATATGTAAATTCGAAACTATTATAGACGCGTATGATTCTTTTAAAAATTAAAAGATTTATACTGCCCTTACGCTAATGCATCATAATATTTATACGTTAAAAAAAATTGCATATTCTGACCGCTCATATGAGCATGTCTAGTGGAAAAATTCAAATAAATGTTGATTTAATTTATTATTAGCATATGTCTATTTTATTTTTAATATCAACACCTGACCTCTTTTTTTACTTATAAAAAAAAAAATATATATATATATATGACATTCATGTGCAAAAAAGGGAGAGCTAATTTCATATGCAAATACCTATTTATAGATAGCAGAGAAATAAATATATCTAGCATATGCAGATAAGGTGTAGGACGTTTTTTATTCATTAAATCTACAAGCACATTCCGTTTATTTTATTATATAAAACTGTATCTAAAAGAGGTATATATAGTGCTTAAAAGAATATAGCTTATAAGGTAAAAATAAAAATATTTATCTCTCAAGAAGTAAAAATAAAGAATATAAAAAGGTGATACACAAAAATAAAAGTATTTAACTTTATCTAAAAATAGAAAAAAGGGGAAAGTTTAGTCTATTTTATAGACAAGATTGATTATATGCTTTTAAAGCATATAGAAACTTTTTAACCAGTTTTTTTTTTACTCTACAGACGATCATCGTAAAACAATTTCCTAGCAAAAGATGGATGCTAACTACAAAATCGATGCTGGTCAGCCGAGCAGATCAATCACGTGGTTCATTCGTCTGCTGCCATGATCTGTCGGCTGCCTCTTAATTATACCGATTGTTTATCAAACGTTGGGATTTGGTTTTGGCGGGAATATTTGGGCGGGAAAATTTGGCGGGAAATTTTTTTACGGGGACTATAATATTTATACATTTTCTTTTGGTCTACGAAATTATTATTACTACTACTATTATATTACTATTACTATTACTAAGATATATATTTGCTATTGAAAAAAAACATAAATATGTGTATAAAATATATTTATAGGTGCAATATACCTTATAATAATATTATAATATACTCTGTTTAATTAATTTATTTTTGAATGTTTGTATTTATTTATTTATTTATTTATTTGTTGTTGTTGTTGGTATGAATATGTTCAAAAAGTGTATAAATATAGCATCAGAAAGATATATAATTAAAATTTGTTTCTTAATTTATTAAAGCATATTTATATATTTAATTGAAGGAACATCACAATAGGTCTAAAGAGACATGGGTCGCTTCTCCCGTCAAAATAGACGTCTAAAACAAGACGCTCGACGGTCAATAGATAGCGTCTGGTTTTAGACGTATATTTTGACGGAAAAAGCTACCCTTGTCTCTTTAGATCAATTTCCTCCCGGAAAAATTTCCATTTATATCACAATAGATATTTATAGAAAGAGTTTAAATTAAAAAATATATTATTTTTATATATTTTGAAATAATTTTGTCACTTTTTTCTGAATTATCAGAGGAAATTATTTTTAATGACTGTTTTTAAATGAAATATAATTATATAGCTATAAATAATTGCGCCATTCGGTCTTGATTTTAAATACTCTTTGAAATATATATTAATTGTTGAGAGAAATACAGTAGACTCTCCTATAACGCGATTTCATACAGCACGGAACACATTAATCGCATTATAGGAGAGTTTACTGTACAATCTAATATAATCTGGACAGAGTTTAGTATTGTATTAAACAAATTTCAAATGAGATTCTTTATCCTTTTATTAGGGTTTGAGTAGAAGAACTCTGAGACTCCCAAGTTTTTCTTAATATTATTCACAATGGTTCCTTTATATTGAAAAACTAGCGCATTACCCCATTTTCGAGAATACACTCATGGATAAAAACTTAAGGAATTGGAAAGTCTTTGATGTCATCGGTCGTCTTTTGTTTTTTTTTTTTTTTGAAGGAGACAGAGGCAATTTTGTTTACACTCGGTTATCAACTCTGAAATATATTTGATACACAATGACATTTATCAAAGACTCGCGAGATAACCAAAGTGTGAACAAAATTTTCTCTGTGTCCTTTTTAAAAAATAATAATAATAAATAGACGACCGACGACATCAATTACTTTCCACTTATTTAAGTGATTATAATGTGTGCTATTCCTAGCTTTATTGCCAATCTGAAATCGACATTCGTATTTTAGATGAGAAATTCTTCCACGGCTTACAAGCTCAAAAGTTTGTATTCATGGGTATATGTAACTATGTAGAAATTAAACTCTTAAAATCACGATCTTTAAAAACCAATAATAAGCATTAAGAGGAGCCTCTTGTGTAAATTTCTTTAATACCGCAAGCTTTCGAACACAACGTTCTTCAACGGGCGAGGATAGTAAAACCGTACTAACCAACTAACCGTACGGTTTTACTATCCTCGCCCGTTGAAGAACGTTGTGTTCGAAAGCTTGCGGTATTAAAGAAATTTACACAAGAGGCTCCTCTTAATGCTTATTATTGGTTTTTAAAGATATGTAACTATGTACACTTAAATATTATTCATTTATTTTCATATTATCAACAGACATTTCCTATTTTCGTGGTATAATAAATAGTATTATTGAAAATAAAAAATGCAAATTAATGTTGTTTAAAGCTTTTTGTTATGTTAATGATTATTTAAAAAAAAAGAGCTTTGAATTTTTATTTCCAGAAGATAAATGGCGCCGATACATGTTTCGGTAGTTAAACGAAATCGGTTTTTTTTTCATGATAGATGGCAGTAGACAATCAACAATATTTAGTTACAAGTTTAGGAGATGTTATTTGAATTCTTGTTTTATATTTATTCTCTAAATTCTTATCTAATTTTAAGCACACACTTTAATATTTTATAACACCTTGATAAAGGTTGGCGTTCAGCCAACTGAAATATTGACAAAATAAATGATATTTTGATCCAATATATGACTTTTTATTTAAAGAATTATTTATCGTTTGCTCTATTTTCAAAATAATAAAGTATTATGTACCAAAAGATGAGCAACTCTGTGCTTCACTTACATCAATAATTGACAATATGACCCAGAATAAGTATAATGCTACGGCGGTTTATGGTTTCCACAAGTCCATATCTCAGAAAAAGGCCAAGTGACACTCACTCCTCACTTTCTTACTGCTACTCTTTTTGTGTTGTTTTTCTTGCTTCCCTCTTTCTCTTTCTTTTTTCTTTTTCTTCTGTCTATATCGTTGTTTCCTTTGTCTCACTACTTTGTTCTTATGCATACCTCTGGTGAATCCTGTATAGGGTCAGTGACCCTAAATAAAAGCTTTTTGTTGTTGTTGTTGTTGATGTACCAAAAGATACATCATAACGATGCAACATCATAATTCTGCATCAGAACAATGACCCTGTGCATTATCCTGGTAAAACACTTAGTAACATGAATATCATCCTCCCGCAGCTTTATGTTGTAATCTTGCTTGAAAATTGTCCCTTCCCACTTCACCAGTTTAAACACCTGTTTGGTAAATTCGACCTATTCCACAACCCCCCTCTTAGGATGTTATGAAATCGAAGCCACCCCTATACTGATGAGGGTCAAAGCCCGAAAGCATAAAATATAAGTTGGCTTTGTTGTTCTAATTTTCCCAAAATGAATTTCTGGCATCTACTATGATTTAAATAAACGTATTTTGAGAGGTCAGGGAATATCAAAAAATTCTATTTTGAAGCGTTTTTAAAAGTTGAAAAATGAACCTTTTACTTTTCACATGAATACAAACACTTTCCTCAAAGTAGAATTACAGAATAATATGTCCAAAGTTCATCTAAAATACCCATTCCAAGAGTCTAGTATCAGTATCACTATAAAAGGAAGTTACAAAAATGTAATATAACAGCGGTATTGTAGATTAAACTGGCGAAACCGCTGGGAGGGTTCACCACTGATGAGCAAGGCCCTCCCATTAATTTTTCCATTGCAGTAAAGGCAGTAGAAATTGTTTTATTTTTAAAAGAATCATACGTGTCTATAATAGTTTCGTATTTTGATAACAGATGGCGCGCTAATGCATCATAATAGAACAATATGTAAATGAAACCACATGATGGCTGACAGAGATGTAGTTTTCTGTAAGAATCTTTAAATAAAAAAAAAATTATCCTAACAATGGCAGGACCGAAAAGATGGAATTTTAAAATTAATGAATAAATTAAAATTTAATATTAAAATGGCCAATGCTAAAATAATCCCTTGGAAATTTATTTTTATTTTTCTTTATTAATATATTCCATGTTTTCTCCTTAGCTTAAATATTTTTCCAAAATTTCAAAAATTTTCATGAATGTATTCAATTAAAATATTATCGATTATATTTTTCTAAATATAATTAAAAATAATTGATTTTTTTTCATAGAGTGAGAAAAATGAAATATGTACTCTCTCTTCAAAAAGGATGGGTTTATATATATATAGAACAATTTCTAATACTATTTTTCCGCGGACCCAATCCGTCCTAACCTGCCTCTTCCCTGACGGAGATCCTGTCCCTAGCCTCTCCAGCCTGGTCATAGTGGTTTTATATATTCCGCTTTACGCGGCCATTGGGGCTCAAAAATCATTTATTTTGGTTAGCAGCCAAATAAATATATTTCCTCTAATACTATTTAGATGAGAAAACTAGGCTTAAGAATTTTGGCGGGAAAATATATTCTTGAGGGTACGACTTATTCTTTTCCTTCAACTTTTAAAGTAGGTGTTGACAGATGATAAGAAAAAAAAAAGGTTAAAATAATATATATGTGAAAATAAAATACATTTCTAGAAATGCATACAAAATACTTAAAATGTATTGAAAGAAACTAATAAATTCAAACGGAAAATTGCATAAGATATTTTAGATTTTTTTTTTCCTGAAAAATAGCGCCATCTTTCGATGAAGATACGAAACAGTCGTATATATATATTGTTGCACCAGGTTGCGGCTTGGCAGACTCTTCAGCCTTGATTCTCTCCTGTGCTGGGTCTTGTATCTTACCAGAGCGTGTTTCAACCATCCTACAAATTTATATAAGGGAATAATGAGATAAGTCTACTTTAAGTAGCCTCCAGAATCATTTATTTATTTCCTCACATCAAAGAGAGCAGTGAAGTCACACGTGTACCTAAATACAAATGATGATAATCTAAAAAATAATCTGTTTTAAATAAATATCATAGAATATAAAAATAAATAAATATATAATTAAATTTTCAAATATATTAAAAATGATATAAGAAATACGCCATTAATCATGATGTAACAATATATATATATATATGAGAAGAAGTCAGGTGTTAATATTAAAATCAAAAAGAGACATAACCTGACCTTTCACATGAACATTTTAGAATGAGGGGAGCGCCATCTGCTGGAATAAAAATCAACTAAACGTTGATTCAACTTGTTCCGTGGAAGAATGGTCTAAACTGTTGGTTTTCGACTGCTACGACCCTGGATCGATTCCCGCATTGAGAACTTTTTTATAATTAAAAAAAAATCGCTCCAATTGCCTTCGATTCTTGCAAAAGTCCATCCTCATTAGCGAGTGGAAATAACCAAACGGGGCTTTAACATACTTGTTAGTGCAAAAGTCGAACTGCTTTTCATATGTGTAGACATGTGGTGCACTTTCAAGTAAAAGCAGTCACCAACTTCTACCCACTATGCTTTTCATGGCCTCTATCACGTGTACTAGGGATAATAATCAAATATTTGCTTTAATTGAAAAAGTCTGAAATGAGAATCGTTGTGAATTCTTCGTTTAAATAAACTGGCCTTAATCATTATTCTCACTATAATTTTTATAGCAAAAAAAAAGGCGCATTTCTCATATGGCGACCATAATAGTATAGTTAGGTTACGTTTTAATTTGGCGACTCTGTGCCAATTAGCTGGGTTTTATCTGCCATCTGAAATGATTTTAACCTTCATAATTACCTGGGAACTTTGAACTGAGCGAGATAACCCTGGTATGTATGTCATAATTACCCTCGTGATGGTTATCTCGGGTACATATAGCGTTTTAATAGTTAGCGGGATATTTGAAGTAATTAAAAAAATACATATTTGCATAATCTATTACAAAATTACTATATTCGCATAATCTTTGAAATAACTATTTGCATATCTATTACACAATTACTATATTTGCATAATATTTGAAATAGCTATTTGCATAATCTATTACAGAATTACTATATTTGCATAATCTTTGAAATAACTATTTGAATAATCTTTAACAAAATAATATTTGCATTATATATCACAAAATGAATGTTTACACAAGTTTGTTTATTGAAAAAGTACTCAAGCGCGCTTTCGGACAATAAGGTCCTTCAACAGGCTGTGCTACAAGCGTGTATTCGTATATTCAGCCTGATGAAAGACGGTATTGTCCGAAAGACTTCGATAAGTAATATTTTTAATAAAGAAACTCGTAACTCTTAGCATTTTTCTCTTATTAGATATCTGGTGATTCCTTCTATTGTAATACGAAATATATTCTCAGAACATTACCTAAATAAAGTTTTGTTTATTATTTCAAGATAATTAGTTTCCTCTCTTGAAGAAGAGACTTCTTTAAGCCCGAAAGCTTGAAATAGTAAATATACTCTTTTTTAAAAGTAATTCATCCCTTGGAGGTAGTTTATTTTTATTTTAATGTTCTAATTAGTTTATAACTAGAACCATAGAAAAACATTTTTTTTCACGCTTTCGAAGCTTTCGGAGAACACCTCTCTCAGCCTATAAATGTTCGAATATATGCGATCACCGTAGATATATTAATACAAGGACATTAGCAAGTCGCACATATATCACACGATATATGAATCAAAAAGTAGTAACTCGTCTATATTTTCTAAGTAAAAAAACGATGGCAATTTGGTTTAAAACATAAAAAAGGGTTGTGTGACGTCTTTTTAATTCAACCACTGGAAAGCAAGAATGCGCCCTCCCGACCACTTAGCAGCAGAAGGAATACCTTACTGTTAGCAATTGTCGGCTATAGGGCTATATATTCGTATATCATTTAAAAAAAGTACTAATTTAAGCATTCGTATACATAAATAGATTTATATAATTCATTATATTCTATATATATTATATCAAATATATTATTATTGCATTGTTTCTTACACAGCTTGATTTTTAAAATATATTTACATAATGGAGATTACAAAGTGAGAAGAAAGGAAACTACCATTCTCTACATATATATGCAAATGTAAACAACGGATTGCGTCAAAGAAGTATGATGATAATTATTTTATATTCATAGATTCCAATTGTTCATAATGAAAATATCCTGAATCTTGAGTTATTTATTGAAGATTAATATATACATATTATATAGTCGTATATATATAAAATTACCTATAATTCCCATTACTCTGTTTATAAATATCAAAATATTTTTAAATTCTATTTTTTAAGTTTCAAATTTATTATTACAAATCATACATTATATATTCATTTTTATTATGGAATTCATGTATATATTTTATAAATGTGTAAAATATAAATATTTAAAAAATTCTATAAATATAAATAAATATTTACTTATAATACTTTAAATAAATATATATTAATATTATATAATTAAAATATATATATATATATATATTCTCTCCAATCTTTTTTCAATCATTAATAAATATAAATTTTTGATCACACACATAATTTGAGAAGACGCCATTTATATCTGTTGTAAAAATATGTAATTTCTTAATTAACCTATTTTCTAATTCACGACTGCTTTTCACATGTCTAGACATGTGGTACACTTACAGTAAAAGCAGTCGCCAACTTCTACCCACCATGATTATAATGGCCACGTGTTTACTAGGGATAAGCAAAAAATAAAAAATAATTCACGAAATATATCATTAATTTGATAAATCTTATATAACTGCGAAAATATTTTATTTTAATTTTCACTCAAGTAATAAAAAATAAACTACTTGAAGATAAATAATTAATTTTCAATATTTTTTATCAAACGACTACATTATCGAATTTTTTGACAAAATATTCATAACACATATAATTATATACAGTGGACCCTCGGTTTACGAGCACCTTGGAGTACGAGCTTTTCGCAGTACGAGCAAAATATTTTGAAAAATTTTACCTTGGATTACGAGTGAAATTTCGCATTACGAGCAACTCGTGATGGTTGCCCGTAATCGTGATGGATGAAAATTCACTGGGATCCCTTCCTTCAGATCAGATTCGGGAAATATGTAAAATGTGGGAAACTGTGCAATTGTTCGTAGCAAGAAGAATTGCCCGAGTTTCAATTATTAAAAATAAGAAATTAGTTTCGCACTACGAGCGTTTTGGAGTACGAGCATGGCTCTGGAACGGATTATGCTCGCAAACCGAGGGTCCACTGTATATATATATATATATATAATAAGGGAAAAAATAGAAATATCAACGTTTAATTGATTTTTATTACAATAGATGGCGCTCTGCCAATTAAAAAATGCTCATTTAAGCCGTAAGGATAGAGGGAGAGATACTTTATATATTATGACAAAAATAATTGTATAATGACAGATATTATGGATGATGATGATATTCAAAACACACGATGTATAAATTAATCTATGAATATGCAATTAATATATTCACACATCCGCAAAACAATTTAGAAGTTTTAAACTAAATTATAATATAATGATAAAAAATTGAATATATTAAAATATAGATACACACAATGATTATATATATATATATATGTAAAGCGCTGTATAGATAAGAAATATAAATTAAATATAGAAATATGTAATACTGTTGTAAAAATGATTGATTTATTAGGTTAAAAAGTTGCATAATGCATCAAATGAGTGACGTCTTTTATAATAGTAATTTCAACTAAATTATGATGAAAGAACTTTTCCTGAAGATATGCGACTTTAAGGATTTTTATTGATTTTCTATATTTTTTTAAACTCGTTGTAGAAGCTTCGTTATTCTCTGTTCTCTCTATACCTAAATCTACGATTATATAATTAAATCAATGCATAATATTTTATAATTTTAAATTATTTATATATTTACATATATATATCCATATATTTATTTACACACATTGGGAATATTTTAAGATATATTATTTTTTAAAGTATGGAAATCTATAACTTAATATGAGAAAATATAAATAATGATAATCATTTTAAAAACACGTTATATTCGTTATGTATTAAATGGTTCTAAGAATTATATTTATTTCGATCAAATAATTTTTCCATAAATAAATATATTTACGAAAAAAAATTTATTGAAATATAAATATCTATATATATTATTATTCAAATAATTATTTTAAAGAGCACAAGATAAGATCTAATTTCATTAACAAATTTTTATGGATTACAATAGTGTTTTGTGTGCATTTATTTCAAAATAAATTTTTAAATAAAAAATTTAAACATTTATTTTACTTTAGACAAAATATACGCAAAATATTATAAATGAAATATATATTTTACTTATAGATTGAAAATAAAAATGATATATCTAACTATTTCAAAGTGTGAAATACAATCTATATTTTTTAACAAACAGAGAAAAATGTGAAACAATACACCTAAATATTACGTCATTAGATAGCGCAAGTCATAAAAATTTCCAAAAGATAGTAATAAAATCGCAACGTATAAAAAAAGAATGATTCTAATAAATATTTATTTTTTATCACATATATATGAGCATATATATTCAGGTGTGTTTGTATAATAAAACAATAGAGCTATTGGATTTCTGAAATAATATGAATTGTTTTATTTTTATATTTATTATATTTCCTTTAAAATGTATACATTTATAACCAAACGATGGTTCAATATCTTTACAAAATAAAATGGCGCCATTTTCATGATATCGTTTTATTTGACATTTGCGGATTTTCTAGATATGTTAATAGCCATATTTTATATGTTTTATAAAGATAAATATATATTTTTACCCCTGGAGAGGATAACATTTTGCAATATATATTTTTTATTATGGAAATATTGATGAAAACACAAACACGTATGTATATACAAATAATATATATTTCGGTATATTATATTACTAGATAAAATACTCACCTTTTCTTCTCTGGTTAAAAAAAAAATTAATTATTCAAACAGAAAAGAAATAAAAAAGTTTGGGAAATTTAAATAGATTTCTCTGTTTGAATAAATTATGCGAATAATAAAATATGCAATTTATATTTTTTATTATTCTTCGGGAATTACGAATTTAATGAATTATACGGCGGGTGTATAGGCATACCTTATCACCTCTATGATTATATTTTTTGTTTATATTGATACATATATGCTATTTATTCATTTATAGAAAGAACAATAATTTTGTATAGTTTATTACATATAGTATAAAGGGTACATTTTATATTTGTTTGAGAAAAAAATGGATTGTGTAAGATATATATATATCTTATATATATAGTGTAAAAACTATATAACAAAAATATAACAGTGATTCCACATTTAAAACTCAAGGAGCAAACTGATAAGAATGATAAATCATATCAAGTAGATTTGGTTAGATTAGCAAGCTAAATCTAAATTAATTATAACAATAAATAGTTGTATAGTTTTATAGTTAAGTTTTCTATTAAAATTATCTTCATTATTTTGATTATTTAAATTCAAATTATAAAATTTGTAAATTGTTATTATTTAGTATAGATAGAGAGAAAAAAAAAGTCCTTTACTTCTAAAACATCATCTAGTTAATTATATATTTGTATAGTTTTATATTTAAGTTTTCTATTAAAATTATCTTCATTATTTTGATTATTTAAATTCAAATTATAAAATTTGTAAATTGTTATTATTTAGTATAGATAGAGAAAAAAAAAAGTCCTTTACCTATATATATATAGGTATTGTTTTTTCTAATATTTTATTATTTTATTTCAATTTAAAGCGCTATGTCCGCCTAGGGACACTTACGCTGTCATACATGTATGTCTTTACATTTGTCCATACATATATATATAATAATATTAGGCCGTGAATAAAATAGTCAATGTTGGAAAAAAAGAAGAATGGTAAATCAATGATCTTGAAATACTTTTAGACTGACAACACTGTAATATAAAAACGAGAACAAACGAGTGTTGGTTTTGTTTACAAAATTAGTAATTGTAATGTAAATTGTTAAATGTTCTTCTCTCTCTCTCTTTGAAAATAATAAATTTAAAATACTTTCATAAAAGGTAAAATCGCCTAATTCTTTAAAACCACTTCAGCTGTAAGTAAACTTGTTATTTGTTGTTTCATTGTCTGAACCATAAGAGATTCCCAACATGGTAGCAGAGCGTGGTTCTTTTTGAATCGCGGTAAAATATATATATAAAATATAAATAAAAACAAAAATGGCTGTCAGCGAAGATATCGCAAATATTGTGAGGCTTAAAAATCCTGAAAATTTTGATTTATGGAATTTTCAGATAACAATTATTTTCAAAGCAAATGGCCTTCTAGATATTGTAAATGGAAAATCGTTGTTTGAAGACTTGAAAGATGAAACTGGAAAAGATAAATGGAGCCTAAAAGACGCCAAAGCATAAAAATACATAATGTTAACCATTGAAAAGAATGTTTTAACACACATTCTAAATTGCAAAACTTCAAAAGAAATGTATGAAAAACTAGTAGCCATTTATCAAAGAGAAGATGAGCAATTAAAATGCAAATTACTACAAGAATTTCATGGATTCAAATTTGACAAAAATACAGATATGGCAACAAATATAAGCAGAATGCAAAATTTAGTATTCAAACTAAATAATGTAAAACAAGAAATTGAGGAAAGCTTTGTAATTTCTAAAATATTGAGCATTTTGCCAGACTACTTTAATTACTTCAGCACAGCATGGGACTCGACACCAAAAAGTGAGAAAACGTTAACAAACTTAATATCAAGACTATCACTTGAAGAAACTAAACAAAAAGTAAAGCCTGAAGAGGGAATAGCCATGAGTGCTACTAAAGTAAAGCAGTGCTTTAACTGCAAAAAGAGCGGGCACTTAGCAAAATATTGTAGACTAAATAAAAAATGGTGTACCATCTGTAAAAAGACAAATCATACTCAAGACCAATGCTTCTTTAAGAAATCTCAAAATAAATTCCAGGAAAATATTCCTTGCCGAATTTGTAAAAAGACAAATCATAAAGAAAATGATTGCTTTTTCAGAAACAAAAATGAAGAAACATTGTCCTTTTTTGCAGGAGAGACTTTAAAATGTAAAAATGAGGAATTGCTAGAATTTATTGTAGACAGTGGCTCAACAAGCCATATGATAAATAGTAAAAAGTTTTTACTAGATGAAGTAGATTGCAACTCAAAAATATCAATAGCAAAAAAGGAAGAAACTCTAATAGCAAAATCAGTCGGAAAAATTCAAGGGAAAAAATGTGATCTCAAGGAGGTGATGTTTGTACCAAACTTGACAAATAATTTACTATCGGTAAGTGCCATTACCAGAAATAAAGGCAAAGTCGTCTTTGAAGATGAAAGGGTATTTGTCGTAAAAAATGGAAAAAAAGTTTTAGGAGGAGAAAAACAGGAAAATGGACTCTATACAATAAATATAGAAACAGAAAACCCCGAAATTGAAGAATCTCACCTAACAGCTACCCAAAATGAAGAAATGCTAAAATGGCACAGAAAAATGGGTCACATAAGTTTTTCAAGCTTAAAACAATTAAAATCTATGGTTAATGGAATAAACATAGAAAAAATAAGTCAAGATGAAATTTGTGAAACATGCATTAAAGCTAAACAGGTAAGAAAGCCATTCAATTCCATTAGAACAAAATCAAAAAGGCCTTTAGAAATAATCCATACAGATGTATGTGGACCTTTAGATCCCACTACCCATGACAACAAAAACTATTTTCTAACATTTCTTGATGACTACAAACATTTTTGTCATGTGTATTTGTTACAAAATAAATATGAAGTAAAAGGATATCTAAAAGAATTTATTACAGAAGCAGAAAACCAAATGAATCTAAAAGTTTCAAAAATAAGATGTGACAATGGCGGAGAATATGTAAATGAAGATATAAAATCTTGGTGCAAAGCTAAAGGAATCATTATGGATCTCACCATACCTCACTCACCTCAGCTAAACGGCAAAGCCGAAAGATTAAATAGAACCCTGATGGAGAAAACTAGAGCTCTTTTGATTGATTCTGGTGTAGAAAAATACATGTGGGGAGAAGCTGTAAGGGTTTCAGCCTATTTGCTGAACCGAAGCCCTACTCAAGAATTAGAGAAAACCCCTGCAGAACTTTGGTTCAACAAAAGACCAAATTTGTCAAACTTACAACTTTTTGGTTGTGAAGCTTATGTCAAAACCCCAAAACACATAAAGAAATTGGAAGACAGAAGTAAAAAATATACCTTTATAGGTTATGCACCAAATGGTTATCGCCTTTGGGATGAACAAAGCAAACAAATCTTTACAGCTAGAGATGTAATTTTTTTAGATAAAGGATGTATAAATAAAGAAGAAAAAATACCTATTGTCGAACCAGAAGAAGAATCTGAAGATCAACTAGAATTAAATGAAGAACCAAGTCTACCAGAAGTCTCTGAAGACAAAGAAGATATCCCTACAAAACCAAGTACTTCAAAATATAATCTTAGACCAAGAAGTAGTTTACAAACACCATCAAGATATGAAGACTTCTATTTAGAGCAGGATGGAACAACAGAATCAGCTCTTCTAACTTACTCTGAAGCTATATCTGGTCCAAATCAAGAAAAATGGAAAAAGGCAATAAAAGAAGAAAAAGAGTCTCTTGCCAAAAATGAAGTTTGGGAAATAGTAAAAGAAAATGAAGCGTCAAACAAGAAGATTCTGACCTCTAAATGGCTCTTTAAAGTGAAAGAAGATGGTCGCTACAAAGCAAGACTAGTTGTAAGAGGCTTTGAACAAGAAGCAGGCATTAATTATGATAAGACATTCAGTCCAGTTATAAGCACTGTCTCTTTAAGGATATACTTTGCTCTAATGGCTAAGAGAAGGTTTGTTTTTAAAACATTTGACATAAAAACAGCTTTTCTATATGGGTTTTTGGATGAAGAAATATACGTTCAATTGCCAGAAGGTTATAAAGGGAACATATGTAGGTTAAGAAAGGCATTGTATGGTTTAAAGCAAGCCCCATTAAAATGGAATGAAAGATTAAAAACCTTTATCAAATCCCTTCTTATGACAACCATTTAAAACATAAGTCAAGTGAAGAAACTGTTGAATGTGATAATATCACTGATTTAAGAGGGAATGTTGGAAAAAAAGAATAATAGTAAATCAATGATCTTGAAATACTTTTAGACTGACAACACTGTAATATAAAAACTAGAACAAAGGAGTGTTGGTTTTGTTTACAAAATTAGTAATTGTAATGTAAATTGTTAAATGTTCTTTTTTATCTCTCTTTGAAAATAATAAATTTAAAATACTTTCATAAAAGGTAAAATCGCCTAATTCTTTAAAACCACTTCAGCTGTAAGTAAACTTGTTATTTGTTGTTTCATTGTCTGAACCATAAGAGATTCCCAACAGTCAAATGATGTTAACAATGAGAAAGAGAAAAAAACGAGAAAAAAGAACTGTGTACAAAAGAAAGAAGTGTCTGGCAATATGTACAATAAGCATAATATAAATTATCAGTTTCTTAGAATATAATTGTTGCTATATAATTTAAAATACATCTAATTTTATATCGATTTGAAGCGCTATGTCCCCCTAAGGACACTTATATATACTATATATATGAAAAAACAATAAAAAAATAAAAGATAAGTGGGTCAGGTGTTGATATTAAAAATAAAGAAGGCATCTCATGACCACGTATTTATGTAAATGATCTTCTACCATATTATTAAATAGGTGTGAAATAAATATTGTCATAACCAAAAATGTACATAGCTTGTAACTGTAAATAATACATCGGCAGCTTGGCGAATGTTATGTACCTAAGCCCCGATAGGTGGCGCGCGCTGTCAGCTTGGCAAGTGTTATGTACCTAAGCTCCGATAGATGGCGGGCGCGCTAGGCGGCAAGTTGGTAAACAATAGTCGCCATCTTGAGGGGTGTAGCCGAAAGCCAGCCGTTTGGGTCTCTGACATTACTTCCTTAATTTACCATTATTTTTATCCATTTAACTTAGTTTACCTCTATTTCTTTTTATCCCTCAAACTTATTAACTATTTAAAGTCATCTAATAAATTATTATTTTATTCTACCCAAACGACTCGTCACCTTCATTACTGTGACATCTGGTGGAGACAAGCTGGATCATCCCTTCGCTGCCCAAGCTATAAGAAGAAGTCGTAGAATCCAAGGATTAAACCCATTGGAATATTCTAAGATGCAACACGAAGGAAGAGAGACCCCACAGGGTGAGTACCACTTCAAACATATTAGAAACCCTTCTATATTTTCGGGGGAACCGGGCCAAAGCCCGGAGAAATGGTTAAAGAGTACCATCGTGTAGCTGGTTCAACTGCTGGGACAGTTCCATGTGCCTGGCGAATGTTTACTTCTTCCTCTCAGGAACGGCCAAAGTCTGGTTCGAGAATGTAGAGGAACAAATAACCTCATGGGAACTTTTTGAGACAATGTTGTCTCAGGCCTTTGGACATCACGCCAGCGAAAAAGACCAGGTTTTAGAAAAACTAAAAGCCAGGGCCCAAGGAAAGGGAGAGTCTAGTGAGGCGTATATTCAAGACGTCCTCTATTTATGCCGGCAAATTAACCCCAACATGAATGAAAACGAGAAAGTTGCTCATTTAGTCAAGGGGGTCTCTGAGGAAATTTACAGTGCAATTGTCACCTTTGAAATTGCCACCACCGAGGAGTTTATAAGGTGGTGTCGAAAAATCGAACTATCTCAAAAGAAGCGTGTGAACACGCGGATAGTTTTTGATAGACTGCCGAATGCTGCCGCCATCAACCCAGCAGAATCGGAATCTATGGAGGACCTCATTAGACGTATCGTCCGAGAAGAAATCTACCATGCATTGAATCCCGAGCCAGCCACTCTCAAACCATCTTCCCTGGATCTAATTATCCGAGAGGAAGTTGAAAGGAACCTGTCTGCAATTTCGCAGCCCGTTCAAAGGTCAATGCCACGACAACAGTACTCTAACCGACCCCAAATATTCAAACAGACGCCACGACAGCAGTTCCTGAACCAAAGACCACCGGTACCCAACCAGACATCACCACAGAGAAGAACTGATGAATGGAGGACACACGAAAACGTTCCAATATGTTTCCATTGCGGTCGCCCGGGACATGTAGCCCGATATTGCCGGGACAGAAGGCGTGTTTTCGAGGAAGTCAGGGTAAGAAGGCCGACCTACTCTAATAATTACAATATCTGGTTCAATCAAAATGCCGAAGAAGTTGAGTTTGTAGATCGCCGCTTTCGAAACCCGTCGCCCTATCCTGGCCGTGGAAGATCCCCCTCAAGACGAAACGCAACGCCGTCGCCCTCTCGCCGATCCAGTCAATCTCCTCGCCGCCTAAGCCAGGGAAACTAAGAAGAGCGACCGAGACTGGAGGTAAGGCCGCTGACGATAGTAGAAATCCTCCCCCTATTATAACTGCGAACATGAAACGGAACTACGTTGTTATCACCATAAATGGACAGAATGTTGAGGCCTTAGTCGATTCTGGAGCCGATTATTCCGTAATCTCGGAAAGTTTTCGCCGATATTTGAAAATTCCGTTCTTTGCAGAAAAAGCGCCTATACTGAGAGTCGCCAATAGGAAACACATCGAAACTCTGGGACGATGCAACTTAAAAGTGTCAATTGAAGAACTTGAGATTTATTTTACTTTTGTTGTCTTCTCTGAATGTAGCCATCACATAATACTTGGTCTTGATTTCTTTCGAGCCACAAGTGCAGTGATTGATTGCGGAAGAGGTGAAATACATTTGAAGGAAAGTGTGAACGACGGCCTAGAAGAAGATCTGCCTACACATGCGTTAGAAGACTGTTTTGTTCCAGCTCGCTCAATTAAGAATCTCGAAGATATTCGAGGTGGAAAAGATCTAATGATAGAAGGAAGCAAAGATCTCATCTTAAAAAAAGAATTGGTCATACCATCATCCATAATTAACTTCCATCACGGCAGAGGGGAGATATGGGTAACTAATGGGACTTCTCAGAATCAAATAATCCCAGCTGGTATGCTTGTAGGATACTTCAGGAAAATTGGAAGTAGCGGAATCTACAGTGTTGACACAGCTGAAGACGATAAAACTCAATCAAACA
>CP092885.1:56551313-56588752 GCA_030710605.1 Cordylochernes scorpioides | reverse complement strand
ACTCAGCGCCGCATAGTGTTATAATATCACAGTTGAAATCAATTAAAATACAGAGTAGGTTTCTCCCACCTACTCTGTATTCTAATTGATTTCAACTGTGATATTATAACACTATGCGGCGCTGAGTTTGTGTATACAAAAATGTAATGCCTCGATAAAGGTTGGCGTTCAGCCAGCCGAAATATTGGCAAAATAAATATTTTATAAAATCCAATATATGCCTTTTATTATCTAATATATAAATATGTATATCATAATTTTATTTCAAAGATCGTAGTCTTTGTGAGTTAAATATTTATTTTTGACTCGTGCTTTGGATGTTGTACAAAATTTCGAATATCGCGTGAGAACGCCCTTAGAGCCTTAGAATAATTTTTAAACGCCTTGTTATATGTTTTAATTTTTATTTGCTCCTGACGAGGACAAAAGCTTTTTGTCGAAACTTCGAGGTAATAAAAATATTTATACTGGCCGAGGTGTCTTTTTTCAAGAAATATGAATGCCGGCCAGGCAGCCTCTATCTTCACGATATAGTAACTATATTATTAAATTATAATTCTAGGATTTTTTTTTTATTTTAGGAATGTTATAAGCAAATTATCGTTTTATACCGGGTTCGTTTAAGTGAAAAGTTATAGTTTATTATTAAATTCTTACTAAAATTTATTTTTAAGCAAAAAATGTTATTATATTATTATACTGAACTAAGATTTATTTGCCCTCGATTCCCGGCAGTCATGAACCAGGATTGAATCCCGCGTTAATATTTTGTTTAATATGTGAATAACCTTCATATATTATTCACTGTTTCAATTATCATGAACTAGGTTGCTCTTGTTGAGCGGTACCTAATAAAGTGATTTTGGACCGGTAATATTTATTTACTAGCCGAGTGACCCGGGCAACGCCCCGGGTTTACTCGAAGGGCCCGCAGGTGAGAAACTATAGGCATTGGTTCCTATGCCTAAAAAAATTATTTAAAATAAAAAAAGAAAAAAAATACTAACAAATCAGAAAATAAAAGTGCAAACAACACATCTACACTACTTCAAGAACATGAGAGCACATGCACTGTGTAACCATACGTGTACCATTCGTAAAGACCCTGCTTAGGATTAAAATATCTCCGAAGCATAACATACAACCAACTCATGTTTGCTAAGCAATTTCAGGAAAGAAACTATAGGCATTAGTTGAAGAGTTTAAATAAATATATTTAGAGTGAAAAAATGACACAAATTAGCAAAAAAAATTGCAAAAAATGCTACTATATCGCAGATAAGACAACATATAAAAGGAATGAAAATATTTCAAGGACCTCATTAAAACTACATTTCTAGTTTTATATATACAATATAACCTCGATAATTCGACCATGTTTTGTTTGTCTTGACCTACAGCCTATCATATAACAAAGTGTAATTCAACACTATCGATAATTCGACCATTTTAATTTCAACAATTGTTTGTTGCTCAAATATAACTTCACTGCCAAAAAGGTATTACAGAGAAAATGGCTGACATTGTAAATGTACAAAATGTATGTATAGAGCAGGGGAATAATAAATAAAGACCAAAATCAAATTAATTGATAATAAATAGATTATTGCCAAAAAAAAAATACAAAAAATATTTTTTTCTCCTTTCTTATCTTCACTCAATCATATTAGAGTGTCAAGCTTGTAAAGCTTGAAATTAACAACCATCACGATTGGGTGAAGTAGAATGCGTCTGCCTTTGTCATCAAGACTTGGAGCACTACTCAGTGGCAGGCCACTGACTTAGCTCCAAAAGAATGTATCCCTGGATTAGGAGCCCTTACAAGGTACTATTAGCCGGGCCAGCTGAGCCCAGGTTTTTTAGTGAGCTTGTTACTGCTCCCCCTCCTCCTTTTTCATCCTGGCTTGGGACCGGCAAAGGCGGAGTTTTTTTTCTTTCAGGTGAGAAACTTTAGGCATTGGTGAAAAGTGTAAATATATATTCTGGAAATGAAAAAAAAGGATAAAATAAATCAGAATATAAATTTACAAACTATATTTCAGAGGAGACGATTTATAATAGGAATTCATTTAAATGACCTCATTAAAAACTACATTTTATATATACTTGGGTTCAACTTTACATGTATGCTATCCAAAGTTCGCACACTTGAAAAAGTCACATAAAGTCGTCTGTGCGTAAACACAGGCTCTTGTAGCAAAGGTTTGGCCTTGAGCCCTCTTTATAGTCATATATTTCAGACATTATACAGTGTGTTCAACTTTGGGTACTGTCAGTATATGTGCTTCAAGTACATGAGAGCACATGCGCTAGAACACCATACCTGTTCCATCGCAAAGATCCTATAGGCATTGGTGAAAGTGTAAATAAATATTTTGGAAATGAAAAAAAATTGCAGATATAACAACATATTAAAGGAATAAATTCATTTAAAAGACCTCATTAAAAACATAAAGGCGTCTGTGCGTAAACACAGGCTCTTGTAGCAAAGGTTTGGCCTTGAGCCCTCTTTATAGTCATATATTTCAGACATTATACAGTGTGTTCAACTTTGGGTACTGTCAGTATATGTGCTTCAAGGACATGAGAGCACATGCGCTAGAACACCATACCTGTTCCATCGCAAAGATCCTATAGGCATTGGTGAAAGTGTAAATAAATATTTTGGAAATGGAAAAAAATTGCAGATATGACAACATATTAAAGGAATAAATTCATTTAAAAGACCTCATTAAAAACAACAATTCTATATTTTTATATATACAATATAATCTAATTAATTCAACACACGATAATTCGACCATTTTTTGGATGTCTCGACCTACGGCCTATCATATGACAAACTAATTCGACACTTTAGATAATTCAACTATTTTGGAAAATCAAATTTCAACAGTTGATATTTGTCTAAAACCCCTATTATTAACAACATATTAGACTGCAGAGTGCAAACATGTAGAAAAGTATATGTATATAATTGTATGCATATATTTGTATGTAAATAATTGTATGCAAATAATTGTATGTATAGATCAATGAGTAAAATATATTTTTTTTTTGCTTATCCCTAGTACACGTGGTACAGGCCTTGATAATCATGGTGGGTAGAGTAGGCGACTGCTTTAACTGTAAGTACACCACATGTCTAAACATGTGAAAAGCAGTTCGACTTTGCATTTACAAATGTGCCAGAGCCCCGTTTGATTACTTGCGCTTGCTGGTGGGGTTGGACTTTTGCAAGAATCGGAAGCCATTGGAGCATTTTTTTTTAATTTTTCAGAAAAAAGTGCCCAATGCGGGAATCGAACCCGGGTCGTAGCGGTCGAAAACCAACGGCTTAGACCATCCTTCCACCAACCCCCAGTAAAATAAGTAAGTAAAAAGAAGACCAAAAATAAGTGATAATAATTTATTGAATAACAAATAAAATAAAAAATCTTTCAGGTGAAAAATTATAGGCATTGGTAAAAAAGTAAACAAGAGAAATAGCAATTGGGTTTTGTGTCTGCGGCGAGTCATATTAGCACGCCTAGCTGTTAGGGGAGTGAGTCTTCCACGGCCTTTTCGAGGCATGACAGAAGACGCTGAAAAAAAAAAGGTAAAATAAGAACCAAGCAGAGGAAAACTATAAAACTGAAAGCCAGGACAGGCATAAAAAGAAAATTCCAAGCATGTGAGGAAACAATTGATGAAAAAAAAAAAGGATTCCAAAAAAATACTGCAAAAAAGAAACCAGACACAAAAAGCAACAATTGAGTACACAAATACAGCATCAGCCTATTTATGAGAAGAAAAAAAACGACAGACACAAAAATGGAGCTAAATTTAAATGAAAAACTATAACAGATCAAGTAATCAAATCAGGCATTATGAAAGATACTGTAAAAAAGAAAATCAGACACAAAAATCAGACAAAAGAATAAATGAGATTTTATTCTTCAGTTCATTTATTAAATAAGACACAAAAATGGAGCTAAATTCAAATGAAAAACTATAACAAATTAATAAAAAAATAAGACCTAATCCAAATGTCACCATCATCAGACAAAAGAAAAAATGAGATTTTATTCTTTAGTTCATTTATTCTTTTGTATGATGCTGTTGCTGAAACGTCACACACTATTAAATTATTTGGATTAGGTCTTATTAATGAGAAAAAAAAAAGATGCCAAAGAGAGATGAAAAGATGCCAAAAAAGATAACCAGATACAAAAATTGTGCTAAATTCAAATGAAAAACTATAACAAACACTTATAAAAGATAATTATTATAGAATAAAAGTAATAATTCAATCTACAATTCGAAAAATAATATAACCTCAGCCTATTTATGAGAAAAAAAAAACGTTGCCAAAGACATTAGCAAAGATACTGCAAATAGAAAACATACACAAAAATTGAGCTCTATTTAAATGAAAAACTATAACAAAGTACTTACAAATTATAATCATAATCAAATGAATCAGAAATATATATTATAAATAGCGAACCCGGCCACGCCTTGCTGTGGCTAAATTGTAATATGTTAAATTAACATTATACTAAACTATTCAGTACAGTAAAGTTAATATTCACTTATAAAGATAAAAATGTTTTAGCCGATCTAAAGCCCTACGGGATTGAGAATGGAACGTTACGTTAAAATTTGAAAGTGATTTTTCATATATATCGATAATATAGCCCTTCATTGTAATCATTGATTATAATCACTGCATTAATAAATGTCAGTGACCTCGTTTATATGTATTGTGTTTTGTTTTCGAGATATTCTAATAGAACGTTCTAACATTTTCTGTTAAATATTAATATATGCACAAACACTGAATATAATCACTATGTCTTAATTTCGCTATAATTATTGTTATAAATATTATTCTAAAATAATTCGCCAAATCGTCCTGATAGTATACTAAACAACTTCCCAAAGAGTCATGCAAACATCTAAAATAAAATAATACTTTTAATACTTTGCTACAATATTAAAAAGAGGGGGCTTAGGTGTTTAAAATGTAAAATATGCTCCAAATAGTATTACATAGAGCCTTCATAACAAACATATTTAAAATAAACCAATCAAAATATAATAATGCTGTAAAAACAGACCTTTCTACAATAATATAAAAGAAACGAAAATAAAAAAAGACACCCACGCTGAGCCTCGAACCTAGGTTTGTTACAAATACAGTAGAACTTGGATAATTTGAACTTCTTTAATTCGAAAACCTCTTTAATTCGAATATTTTCTTGGTCCCTAGAAGCCTTAAGCCTTTATTCAAAACATCTTTAATTCGAATTTTTGGATAATTCGAATTTTTTTATGGTCCCTTGGGGTTCGAATTATCCAAGTTCGACTGTATTATTAAAAAATTGTGTATGTTAATTTTTATTTTAAAAAAGCCTACATTTTAAATAAAATAATATTTTTAATAATTTGCTACAATAATATAAAAGAAATGAAAAAAAAAAAACACCCACGCTGAGCCTCGAACCTAGGTTGCGGGGGTACGAAGCTGTGTACCTAATCTATAGGCTAAACTTGACCGTTACAAATAAGCTCATGCGAGGCTATTTAAGGCCATACTTCTACCGCGAGGGGGCGCTGATTGCGAGTGAATCTACGTTTTATCGTAAATAAAAATGCAACGAAAGGTTATTTCTAAAGAGTAATTAGCCAGAAACCATCCCGGTAGTATACTAAACATCTTCCCAAAGTTTCATCACGATTGGTTGTAGTAATAAGACAAAAGAACGCATTTCAAAACAAAGGAGTTGATGATGATAAATGCAAAAAATCTACGATTGTAAAATAGATTAAATTAAAAATAAAAATAACTGTTAACATTAGGAAAATAAAAACAGGCCTATCATACGAAGAAAAAAATAACGAAAATTTTGGTATATAGATCGTTATGTGTAGTTTAGAATCTTCGGAGGAGATAGCTCAGGACTTTACAATGGAAAACTCTGTTAGGGTATTATCTATATAGATATTTCGTTAAGAAAGGAATATTTCGATATTTTCTAGAATCGTTCTGATGATAGAATTATTGTATAATATTAGATTTGAGAATTTTAATGAAACTTTGTTGACTTCAGTTGAACTGAATATTCGCTTCACTATAACCAAGGGTTTTTAGACTTTATTTACTATATGTGTTTGTTGTGTTGTGTGTGTGATGATTATATAGAATTAGAGAGATTTATTTTATATTACAATTATAATTACAATTATTTCCAAAGCGTTATATTCCGCAAGGGATACTTGCGCCAAACAAGGAGAAAAGTTTATTTACATAAATTATTTACATTATTCAACGCATGAAAACATTAGAGAACCAGATTTTGTAGAATGTTTAGAATGTATTAACAAAATGGATTAAACTTTAAATATGATTTTTTATCGGAAATCAAATCGTTAAGTTCAGAAACAACTAGTTCATTCTTCATTCTATAATCTTGAAATGCTGGGCAATCGATTTTATATAAGAAGTCTCCTTGATGGGTGTTCCTGTACCATTTGCAAAAATGAGGAAGCAGCTTCAGAACATTTTCTATCATGTATGAGAATCCAATATAAAAAAAAACTTGTATCAAAACCCCGAACAAATAATAATTTTAATCATTTTTTAGCAAAGTAATTATTATTATATGTACAGATTATTATTTTCAAATATTTATATTATTTATATTTTGTTACCCTGGAAACTTCCTTCATTGTTTGTCGTGTATCTTATAAATGTTGATTTGTGCCTTAAATAAATTTCTATGTCATTCTGAAGTTTGTAATTACTAATTTTATAGGTTGGAAGTGGTGCTTTGTACACTCTGTGGAAAGCGGGGTGCCATTGCTCCGTTAGTCAGCCACATTTCAGAGTTCCCTGTAGGCCTTCATGGTTACAGTAGCGGCTCGGGGCTCATCAAGTCCCCATTGTACTACAGGGCAGTCCTTTACTTGTGCTGCTTCTCCCGCCCGCCATGTAGAATTTTCTACGTTACAATATACGAGTATATATATGTAACGTCTCTATGATGATCTGTACACGCCAATATGCAGATGTTTTATGTAAAGAAAAGAGAACCGTCTGACTAACTAACTTTATTTCAATCCTTTTATTTATAGTTACATATATTTACATAATTCCTGACTGCGTTTAAATTTACATATATCAATAATTTATAAGCAGAATGTGACATATATATATGTCATAATATATGCTCTTCCAGGAATAATAAAGTAAACTTACAGTCAACGAGAGAGAGACGTCGATAGAACGCAGCTAAAGTACGGTCATCTGGCCACTGGCCACATTCCAAGGGGCGACCGCAGGGCCTTTCTTGGAACCTCAGGTCTATTTTTGGACAGTCGGGGGGTGGTGTGCGACCTAAAACGGCCGGCCGCCTGGCGGTGCGGGTCGCGCTCCCGTCTCTCTCGCTGGCTGCCTGGGTTATTCCTCTACCAACTCGTCGTGTGATTATTTCTCTCCTCACCACATTATTATCACTATATTGCCACATTGAAAGTCGACAGGATCATATCATATATATATATATATATATATATATATATATATATATATATATATATATAGTTTCCTTAACCTTGTTATACATAGAATAATAATATTGGGATTATTTTATTCTTTATGCCTCAAAGTTCGTTATTTACCCTGTACTTTCTATTCAGGTGTAAATATACGTTAGAAAATAATCAAGAAGTTAGATTATCTAATATATGTGTAGTAAAAACGGCCAAGTGTTAAACGTTAGTATTTCTAATTGATGATCGTATAATGATACGATGATAATAATACAATTATTTAATTGGTTATATGGAAATGTTCTTTATTTTTCCTATACCTTCTATCGAGGTGTCAATGCACATTAGAAAATAAACAAGAGGTTAGATTTTCTACTCTATGTGTAGTTAAAACGGCCAAGTGTTAAACGTTAGTATTTCTAATCCAATGGTGGATAATAATACAATTATTTAATTGGTAATATGGAAAAATTCTTCATTTTCCCTATACTTCATATCGAGTTGTCAATGTACATTAGTAAAGAAACAAGAGGTTAGATTAGCTAGCCTATGTGTAGTTGAGGCAGCTAACTGTTGAACGGTGCCGTGATTGAAGGATTCCATTGATGTGAAGGAAGGCATCTTCTTCCCTCAAAGATCAATCCTACCCCGGGGGTCCCCCCTGAGAAATGGATAAACTGGAATTGAAGCAATTCTTCTCTTTTTTGATCTTTTATTTAGAATTTCTATAGAAGACGGCTATAAAACGCTTCTCCTATTAAACTCTACATATCTCCTAACAACACTAGTTCAGTATGTGTTGTATTTAAGAGTTACATATAATTTATTTCAATCTTATAATACGATATTTATTTTAAACGTTGCTGTGAGACCTACTTTAGTTATTTTTGAGAAAAACTATTATACTAATTTAAAAGATAAAAATCATCTCCTGAACGTTCAACTAAAAATTTGTAATGCCTTGCGCCATCAATGTCTATAATGATCCATTGTCTATACTGAATCAAGTGTCAGAATCATCAAGTTCGTTTTAACGAGGTTTTGCTGCTTTTAAGTATTATTTGTGAATTATTCTGTAGAAAGGCATGATGTTAGTAAAGCTATAGAAACGAAACATTGAAATACCCTCTTAAAAACTTATACATTCTATCAGTCGCCATCTTTCGGTATAAATATCAACTAAACGTTGAATTTTAATTATTACAGGATTATCAGAATACCATTATTTGAATTTTAAATTATGAACGATTAGTTAGAATTTATTCCGACAGATGGCGACAGTATAAGTATTTAAGAGGATAATTCAATGTTTCGTTTCTATAGCTTTTCTTACATCATGCCTTTCTACAGAATAATATTCATAAATAAAACTTAATTATTGTGAATAGTTTCACGCGCAATTATTCAGACGGATATAGCGTGTTTTATTTGCAACTGGTAATAAATAATAATACTTAAAATAAGCAAAACCTCGTTAAAACGAACTTGATGAGTCTTATACTTGATTCAGTATAGACAAAGGATCATTATAGATATTTTTTGATATATTATTATCTAAATTTAGGGTTTATTACTTCGTTATTGTTGTATATATATTAATTAATTGTTACCACAGAGTGTGTGTAAGCTCACAGGTAAATAGGCGCTAACCGAAACCGAAAAAAAAAAAATACTTAAAAGCAGAAAAACCTCGTTAAAACGAACTTGATGAGTCTTACACTTGATTCTGTATAGACAAAGGATCATTATAGACATTATTCCATATATTATTATCTAAAGTTAGGGTTTATTTCTTTGTTATGAGGAAGGATTAATATATATTCAAATCGTTTAAACGAAAAATTGGTGTATTTGAAATAAAAATCATGAAAGAGTTACTAGATATTTGTTCTTTAATGATTTATATTTCAAGTAATTGAATGTGTTTCCTATTGATGGGAACATCTGAGATATACAAAGGTAGGACTTTGCCTGTTAACATTTAGCTGGACTTAGTAGGACAGCCTTCATGTCTAGGATACCAGGAGTACAATACTTAAGACATACTGTCCTCTCCAGGGACACCTTCTCAAGAAAGTTAACATAAAGGAATGTTATCTATATATATCAACAGATCGTTTAAACCAAGTTTAACATTAGTTTATTCTATTAATTTGAATATAGTTGCTCAACAAGATAGTTATATATAAATGTTTAATCTTCTTTTAGAAAGTTATGAAAGCCTGAAGGTTTTAGCAAAAATCTTGAGTTGCTATATATTTGTAGCGACTACACTTTGCTAAGCGAGCGCGAACTGGGACAAAGCTCCACTACACACAGGGGCATTGGACGGCCTCGGCAACCGCGAGCGTCAACCTGAATACGCATGCGCGCGGGACGTCATCAGAGACTCTGGCCACTCACGCGGTAAACAAGACTAACTCCAACAGCCGTTACTTCAACCGTTATTTCTTTTCTCTTTATATATTTCTGGCTTTAAATAAATTAATTTTAATTATAATTTTATCAGCAGCCTTTCCACAAGCCACGTCAACACATCACGCAACAACCATCCTACATATTTGTTCTTTAAAAATTGTTGCTGAAACCTTCAGGCTTTCATAACTTTCTAAAATAAGATTCAACATTTATACATAACAATCTTGAACAGCGATATTTAAATACATAGATGAAACTTATGTTAAACGTGATTCAAACGATCTGTTGATATATATAGAGAACATTCCTTTATGTTAACTCATTAGATGTATCGGGAAGGTGACCCTGGATAGGACAGTATGTCTTGAGTCTTGTATTCCTAGTACCCTAGACATGAAGACCGTCCTACTAAGTTCTGATATATGTAAATAGGCAAAGTCCTACCTTTGTATACCTCAGATGTTTCCATTAACAGGAAACAAATCCAATTACTCTGTAAGAATTCTACTCTTCAAAGCTAGGGGAAAGTGGACTTCTAGACATGGTCTAAGGAGGCAAAAACAACCATCACGAATTTCCTTCATAACCGACTTTAAATAACCATCCAATATAATGTGATAATAAAGTCACCTATATATAAAATGAGGAAAAACAAATATTAGGGTGATATGGCAATTTATTTCTATATCATTCAAACAATTAACAACTTATTTACATGAAAGAAAAAGAGGCATTGTTAGAAAAATGCTGATAAATAAAATTTTCTAAAAATAATATGTTGATTAACTTTAAAATATTCTGGTACAACATAGTGAAATATGGCTATAGTGAACAAAAGTTTCAGCTCGATTGAGGTTACCCATAGTTGAATAATACTGTAAATAAATTTTAAAAATTTAGCTTTCGAATAGCAAAAAAAAAAAAAAAAAGATTTAAAGTTTGTTAATATTTTAACCACAATCCAATAAATGCTACTTAAATAATAGAGAAAATAAATACAAAGGATATTCCGGATTTATATTATAAAGGATGCATTGTAGATATAGGAAATTTATTGATGGAGTCTGAGAAGTTAACAAAGAAGCCAAGTTTAAGGCGTCCAAAATCTTTTCTTCTCCTTCAGTCAAAAGTTGTGTATTCAAAGTCGAGATGCTATCTGGATACATTGAAATCTAAAGAAAGATAATATGCCTTTCACCTTTCTTATCTATAACTGTTCAATAACTTCATCACTTTTGCTTAGCTTTCCTTTCAGACTTTCCTATTGATTTGGTTACGAAGGCCTCTTTAAATTTGAAACTATGTTCATATCAAATTTTAACATATCTTCGTATTTTTTAATATAATATCTTATTTTATTATATAATATATAGCATATTTGGAGCGTGAAAACTTTTATAAAAATGAAATAAATCTGTAATTCTTTGAAATGTGTTTCTTTTCATCTATACAAACCATGCTGCATTGATAAAGGTTATTGAATGAGAGGCTTTGCCCCCTCAGATGTAGACCCTCTCAGCGGTTTACCAAATAAATCTCCAAACCACTCTACTATTGTTTTGGATTGGGTTTCTTGTGTATCCTTTATTTACTGAGGAAGTCAGCTTAGGGGTGTTTAGGGAACTTATGGACATAAGCTCATAGGTCTGTAGAGGTGCATATAATTTAACGTAATTGTGTAAATAGAGACAGAAAGAAACAAATTGATAGCATTTAATTGTTACACAGTTTATATATTTATATCGAATGATGGCAATTAAATTTATAAAAATAAATAAAATATTTCTGCAGCTATAACTGCAATGATACAAATTTTGGAAAGGCCTGGAAATCATTTTAGAAATATTTTATTAAATTAGGCATAATTTCACATATATAGCCAAATAATTTAAATAATAAATGTTATGAAAATTAGAAACTATTTTAGAAGCGTAAGATTATTTTTAAAATTAAACAATTTCAAAACAGATGGAGCGATAGTGCATCGTAATAAATGTTATAACTCGGAAAAAACATAACAGAATAGTTAAAAGCTCTATATAGCATTCAACCACCAAGATAGAAAGGTGAAAAGGACCGTGATTGGATCCTGAGAAATGCTCTACATTAAGGTGGAAGCTGATTGGTCAGTTAATGGAGGGTATTATGTTAATGAGTGTTCTCCGTCATAGCGCCGTTACTGATGACAAACTGGTATTCATCAATAACTTGACTAGTTTATTTAACTAACTCTTAATTATAGAGTCTTATTTGCATATAAGCATTGTATTATATATATATTGTTTTGAAAATAGAGCAATCCATATTTAATTCCTAGGATAATAAAAAGCATATATTGGATTTAATAAAATATTTATTTTTGCTAATATTGCGGTGCTGAGTTTGTGTATACAAAGATGTAATGCCTCGATAAAGGTTGGCATTCAGCCAGCCGAAATATTGGCAAAATGATTTTTTTTTTAAATCCAATATATGCCTTTTCAATATCTAATATAAATATATATAGTTATTAAATATATATTGATATGATATATTTTCTTAAGAATGATGATTTAAAGGTGCAGTCGAATTAAAAAAAAAAGAAATAAAATAATGATTTCCACGAATATTTGATAAAATTAAATTTGAAAAATTATAATAAACATTTTTTTTTAAATTAGAGGATGTTTATTTTATCATATAAAATTAAACATATATGAATATATATATATATATATTATGTTAAAGATTTATTTTATGTATTTTTCAATTAATTAAATTTATAAATCTAATTACAAAACCATCAAAAAAGAATATAGAACATAAATATTTAAGAGCTGTTTTATATTGAATATTTTAAATTCAATTACCGGAAAATTTTATAGGAAAATAAGTAAATATATAAATAAAATAACTATTATAAGAATTATATTTACATTAAATATAATTGATATAACCTGAATTTTAAATATGATACGTTAAATATTTTATGATGAGAGTGAAAAGATACAAAATATCAATTTTCGAATGCATAAATTATATACTAAAATCAATTATGTATGTATTTATCGAATAATGCAATATAATAATTGATCCCCATAAGCTGGTGAATATATTAAGGAATTATATAATATTACACTATTTGCATAAAGATAGTTAGAAATATAATAATAGTTACATATTTACATATGTATTTAAATACACATGCTTCCTTTATGTTGTCATTCAGTATAGTCTGAAAACATTGGAGTCTTGAGGATAATTGAATTACAAGTCTAGGCTTATTTGATTATGATATTCCAGTAAAATTATGTTTATGAAATTGTTTGAATTGTGTTGTGATTTAAATAATCATACATATTGAAATATTTATTATTGATGTAATAAATAAATATATGAACCATTCATTAAATACCTTTTGTAGAAAATAAACATCATTGATTTTTTTCCTTCCTATTCCTTCAATGCCTTCCTCTACTGAGGGTGGGCCACATGGTCTCTCCATATCTCCCTCCTTCAGTGCCCTTCTCTACTGATGGAGGGCCACATGGTCTCTCCATATCTCCCTCCTTCAATACCTTCCTCTACTGAGAGTGGGCCACATGGTCTCTCCATATCTCCCTACTTCAGTGCCTTCCTCTACTGAGGGTGGGCCACATGGTCTCTCCATATGTCCCTACTTCAGTGCCTTCCTCTACTGAGGGTGGGCCACATGGTCTCTCCATATCTCCCTCCTACAATGCCTTCCTCTACTGAGGGAGGGCCACATGGTCTCTCCATATCTTCCTGCTTCAGTGCCTTCCTCTACTGAGGGAGGGCCACATGGTCTCTCCATATCTTCCTACTTCAGTGCCTTCCTCTACTGAGGGTGGGCCACATGGTCTCTTCATATCTTCCTCCCTCAGTTCTTTTCTCTACTGAGGGTGAGCCACATGGTCTCTCTATGTGAGAGACCCTCCTGAATGACATTTCTTTCTTGGTTTATTGAAGAAAATAGATTGGGCGAATATATCACGGAACAAGTTGAATCAACGTTTAGTTGATTCTTTTCTACTATCTGGTACATGGTCATATGAAATTCTCATGTGAGTGGTCAGGATAGGCCTATTTTTATATACAATCCATGTATATGTCATGTTGCAAATAATCCTGTCCACTTAAACGGCTCTACTATTGTAACCCCGAATAAACCGACCTGTGAATAACTGGCAGTCGTAAGACGAAATGTTGAGGTTTTTCCCGCACGTGGACAAAAAGAAGCAGAGGCAGGGCTAGACTTTAGCACCAAGCGGATCAAAGACAGGCCACGGTACAGAGGTGGAGGCCATGACACAAACCTGGATGCCTAACACCGAGAGAAGGATAGAGAGCCAGAAGCGGCCTCGGTAGATAAGTGTACTGTATCCCTCTCCGAGCTGAAACAGTTGTGTTGACCCCGGGCAGGGCCCCTTTTAAAAAGTCCCGGAAAAGGGCCCCATCCTGGGAGTCGACTATGTCCTTTAATTCTGCCTCGTATCTGTCCCCAGACCCACTGATTTGCTGGTTTTATTTTGACATCATCATTTTGAGTTTAATACAAATAAGGATGAAACAGGTTATATCAATAAAGATATAGAATATCATAAAACATATGGGGGGTGATAGTAAATATAGGAGCAGTGTACATTTTATAAGAGGATTTGATCTTAAATTAGAAGATATGTGAATTATTCTAACAGTGTTATTATATTACAATTTAAAATATACGACATATATCACAAAATATAACAATTATAATAAGGTTATATCACATATAAAACCAAATTGAAATTCATTCAAAATGTGTTATATTATGATGAGTAAAGATTTATAAAATTTTATTGAGATTTATAAGAGTTTGAAACTTCACTCTCTCTCTCTCTAAAACTAGAAAAATAATTTGCATATATTGTTACACCAGGTTGCGGCTTGGCAGACTCTTCAGCCATGATTCTCCCCTGTGCTGGGTCTTGCATCTTACCAGAGCGTGTTTCAACCATCCTACAAATTTATATAAGGGAATAATGAGATAAATCTACTTTATGTAGCCTCCAGAATCCTTTATTTATTTTCTCACATCAAAGAGAGCAGTGAAGTCACACGTGTACCTAAATACAAATGATGATAATCTAAAAATAATCTGTTTTAAATAAATATCATAGAATATAAAAATAAATAAATATATAATTTAAATTTCAAATATATTAAAAATAATATAAGAAATACGCCATTAATCATGATGTAACACTTTCCCCTCTCCAGAGGTCGTCACGTCCTCGTGATTGACCTCATCAATTCTATCAAAATAGGGTTTGATTCTTGAGACATGGACAATCAATGGGTCTTGGCCAGGATTATCCTTTGGTTCAATTAAGTAATTTACGTTGGACAGCTTCTTTAATATTTTATATGGGCCAAAATATTTTCTCAGTAGTTTCTCACACTTTCCTATTTTCCTAATTGGTGTCCAAACTGCTACTAATTCTCCTGGTTCGTAGCTTCTTTCCATGTGTTTCTTGTCATAGTTCTTTTTCATTCTTTCTTGAGTCTTTATTGTGTTGTTAATAACTAATTTTCTTGTTCTGTTTATTTTGTCTAAGTGATGTTTTATGTATTCATCATAATCATCCTTGTCAATGTCCACCGAGATATTCCTGTCGTCCAAAAGAGACGTGGGTTCTCTTCCAAACATCAGGAAAAAGGGAGAATATCCTGTGGTTTCCTGAATTGTAGTATTGTAAGCGTGAGTGATGAATGGGAGTATTTCGTCCCAATTCTTCTGAACAGTGTTAACATACATACTGAGCATATTGATCATGTTCTATTTAACCGCTCTGTCAATCCATTAGTCTGGGGATGATAGCTCGTTGTGAAGCAATGTTTAATCTTGCACGTTTTCATCACCTCTTTCATTAAATTACTGGCAAATTGAGAGCCTCTGTCACTAATAAGATATTGTGGGGCTCCGTGCCGGAGAAAAATATCCTCTACTAGAAATTTTTAAACTTCTTTCACTGTTGCTTCCGAGATTGCTTTTGTTTCTGCATATCTAGTGTAGTAGTCCGTCAGCACGATTATCCATTTTTTCCTGTTTTTCGTGGATGGCAATGGACCAACAAAGTCAATTCCAATTCTTTCGAAAGGAAAGTTGGCTAGGGGAATGGGCTGTAGTAGTCCAGAAGGTAATTGGTTTGAGCCTTTTCTACTTTGGCAAAGGTGACACGTCTTAACGAACTCTGAGACATCCTTTAGCATGGATGGCCAAAAGTATTTACTCTTTATTCGGTACATGGTTCTGGCGACACCCAGATGGCCATTCGACATATGATTGTGATATTCTTTCATAATTTCTCTCTTTTTCTTCTCTGGAACCACAAGCAACCACGCCCTGCCTTCAGGGTTCGGGTTTTTCTTAAAGAGGCATCCATCTTCTACTTTAAAGTTTGCGCAATTGATCGCCTGCTTCCATTAAGGTTTTTCTTAACACTTTCGATAAACTTATCCTCTTCGTCTGTTATTTGATTTAAAAATAGCCTTTCAAAATCCTCATCCCAATCAGTTTCTGGTAAGGGTCCCCTAGATAAGCCATCGGCGTCCAGATGCTTCTTTCCTGATTTATGTATTATATCGAAGTCATATTCTTGAATTTTCAATGCCCATCTTGCCAATCGACCTGTTGGATCCTTCAAGTTTTTGAGCCAGCATAAGGCGTGATGGTCTGTTACTATTTTAAAGTGTCTTCCATAAAGGTAGGGTCGTAATTTTGACATTGACCAGACAACGGCCAGACATTCTTTTTCAGTGGTTGAATAATTTTGCTCCGCTTTACTTAGGGTACGACTCAAATATGAGATCAACTTCTTTTCACCACCGATGTCTTGGACAAGTGTTGCACCTATGCCGATGTTGGACGCATCAGTATGAAACATAAGTAGGTGCATTTGGATTGAAGTGACCTAAAATTGGTGGACTTAATAGTGCTGTTTTTAGGGTTTGAAACGCTTCCTCTTGTCTTTCTGTCCAGGTAAATGATACACTTTTTTTATAAGGTTGGTCAAAGGGTCCAGCAATTTTTGAGAAGTCTTTGATAAATTTTCTATAATATGAACACATCCCAAAAAGGATTGTACTTCTTTGACCTTTTTGGGCCGAGGAAAATTTCTGACAGCTTTGATGTTATGTTCCGCGGGTTTTATTCCATGTTTGCTCGTTATATAGCCGAGAATCTCCAATTCTTCAAAAGCAAATCGGCATTTTTTGTCGTTTAACCTTAAATTAGATTCACGAAAATATCTAAAAACAGCTTCAAGTCTTTTGAGGTGCGTTGGAAAATCCGGGCTATATATGATAACATCATCCAGATAACACAAACAAATTTGCCATCTCAGGTTTCCAAGCATATTCTCCATATTTCTCTCAAAGGTAGCAGGCGCGTTACAAAGTCCAAAAGGCATCACGTTGAATTCATATAATCCATGCGCTGTAGTGAAAGCTGTTTTCTCTTTGTCTCTTTCTTCGACTTCAACTTGCCAATATCCAGATCTGAGGTCTATTGCTGAGAAGTGTGTAGATCCTTGGAGAGTATCCATAACTTCGTCTATTCTAGGGATCGGATAGACATCTTTCACTGTCACATTATTCAGTTTCCTGTAGTCCACACAAAATCTGTATTTACCATCTCGCTTCTTGACCAATATTACTGGAAAAGACCAGGGGCTAGAAGATGGCCTAATTATGCCTTCTGTAAGCATCTCGTCAATTTGCTCTTTTATAATATCTCGTTCTTTAGCACTTACCCGGTAAGGCTTGTGTTTAATTGGCTTCGCGTCTTCTGTGTCTATCCGATGTTTTGCCAAATTGGTTCTCCCTAATCTCGACGAAAAAAGATCTCCATACCTTTCTAAAATTTGTTTTAACTCCTTCTGTTCCTTCGGTGAAAGATTTTCGTTTATTTGGAATCTAGGTTCTTCGTTCTCTTCTACCTCTCTTTCTCGACTCACATTTATTTTCGCTGGACTACTTCCAAAAGCCAATGTTTGGTTTTTCATTATTTTTAACGGTCGAGGATACGGATTAGTTATCCAGATTTGTGTTTCCCTATTTATAACATTGATCAAGCTTCTTGCTAGACCGAAGTCCATTTGTTTGAAACATTTTGCTGCTCTCCTCGATAATATATTCTCCATCTTCTGTTTCTAACCAATGCCTTGATCAATTTAATGGAACATTCCGGTACAATGGAATCCTTGGCACTCTTTATTTTCAACATTTCAAAATTGATTTCGTCATGATTATTCGTCAAATCGTATTTTATAGTTTCTTGCTTACAATCTATTTTTGCGTTCATTTTCTTAAGGAAATCTCTCCCAAGAATTAATGTCCGTAAATGCGTTTTCAATATCACAAAGTTGTGTGATAATGTTTCGTCATCAATTTTTATATTTAAAAATATACTTCCTACCATGTCCAATTTTTTTCCATCGGGTCCTGCACAAATTTTTGCGAGTTCATTTATACCATGGCCTGTATCGAGGGCCGTTCTGAGGTCGACCACTGAGAGGTCAGCACCTGTATCAACCAAAGCTTCAAAAGTCCCTATCTTGTCCACATTAATTTTTAATTTGTATTTAGGGTCCAACTTCTTGATTCCGTTTATGGTCGACTTGCTTTGATTGACAGATTCAGGCGCGACGCTTAGTTTAAATCTTCCAACACGGAATATCTATTCCGAGTAGGAATATTTGTCTGTGTGCTATGACATACATCAGCATAAAGCCGAGGTCCTGATTTCTCTGATATTTCATTCATTTGGCATTTCTCTTCGACCTTCTCTTGGGTATCTGCTGGATCCTCTTCTAGGATTCTTATAAACTTAACCCTACAATAACGGGCCACGTGCCCTGGCTTGTTACATTTAAAGCAGATTGGTCTTCCATCTTCCGTCCTATTTTTGCTCACTTCTTGGCTTTTATTGTAGGTGTTTCTCTGAAGGTTTGGTTTCGGCACAAAGTTAGGATTATAAGGACGTCTAGGGGTAGAGGGCTGGGGGAAGTTGTTTCGATACTGTCTGGGAGTAGGAGGGGAGTCGTTCTTGTAATTATTGGAAACAGGGGCTTGGGGCCTGGAAGTGGTCTGGTAGTTTCGTGCGGCAGTCTGCGGCACGTACCTCGATTGTTGTTGGGGTCTAGAATAGCGTGGACCGGTATATAGGTTTCTGGATTTCTCCACACGTTCCCGATACTTCTTTTCAAAATAATCCATTTTCTTGCACACGACAAGAAGGTCATCGGTCGTTTTAGGAGGGTTCAGGTAGAGCGCGAATGAGTACTCTTTTTTCAGTCCTCCAATAACATGTTCAATTTTTGTTTCTTCTTCCATTGCGGGGTCAACCTTGTTGCACAACACTAGAATGTCTTCCGCGAACCTGATTGCTGGTTCATTCCAGTGTTGCATTCTGTTGAGCTTCATTCTAAGTTCTTCTTTATTCGCGTCCAAAGAAAAATCCTGAATGAGGCGGATTTTAATATTTTCCCAGCTCGTGAAACTAGCTTTGTGTAAATTCAACCAGGTTTTAGCGCTTCCCGTCATGTTCATGGCGGCATAACGAGAGATAATGTAGTCTGCCCAATGGTACAGGAAGCCAATTTCTTCAAGAGATTCAATCCATGGGCGAGGGTCTTCCGTTCCATCATACTTGGGGATGTCGATGTTGGGATTCAGGACAACTGGGTCGGAACTAGCATCTCTACCAATTGTTACACCAGGTTGCGGCTTGGCAGACTCTTCAGCCATGATTCTCCCCTGTGCTGGGTCTTGCATCTTACCAGAGCGTGTTTCAACCATCCTTCAAATTTATATAAGGGAATAATAAGATAAGTCTACTTTAAGTAGCCTCCAGAATCCTTTATTTATTTTCTCACATCAAAGAGAGCAGTGAAGTCACACGTGTACCTAAATACAAATGATGATAATCTAAAAATAATCTGTTTTAAATAAATATCATAGAATATAAAAATAAATAAATATATAATTTAAATTTCAAATATATTAAAAATAATATAAGAAATACGCCATTAATCATGATGTAACAATATATATAAAAACAATATACATAAATTAGATTGAACAAATACACACAAATATTCTTATAGTATATAGCTTGTGTATTGAAATAATAGATAAATAAAAAATAATGATGAGTTAATATTATATTCATGATAGTAAAAAGGCATATATTGGATTGAATAAAATATTTTATTGCTAATATTTCGGTTGACTAAACGCCAACCTTTATCGAAGCATTACATTTTTGTATGCACGAAGTATTATAATATCACAGTTGTAATAATTTAAAATACAAAGTAGAGGTGGGGGAAATTTGTGCATGAAAAAAGTTATAATCAGAATAAGTTAAATATCTTAAGATATTAATAAAAATAATGTGTCTATCCTATATTTTAAAATATATTATATATATATCTAAAAAAGCATAGGGCTTCTCTCCCATCAAATTAAGCGTCTAAACTAGACGTCATATATATATGTTATATTAAAATATTTTATTTAAAATTATGTTATATTAAAGTATTATTTTATTTAAAATTATATTTCATCGATTCAAATACTCTGTTAAATCTACCACCAGATGTCGGGACTTTCCCTATATAAAACCGATTGTTGTTGTTTCACGTTGGCCGGCTCAAACCTTTTGTACATTATGTAAATAATCTTTTGTTTTCCTTATTCTACTCGCCTTAAGCCAGGCATTACTTTTATCAAATTATGTTCTTTTAAATATTCCTCAGCTAAAATAAAGAAATCTCTGATCGAAATTATTTTAGTATTCTCACGACTGCATCACCATAGCATAATCTCAAAATAATCAAAAATCAAGCAGAAAATCTTTATTAAATATAATATATATATATAGATCTTTATAAAACTATATAAAATTAATAAATAATATATAATAAAGAAATATATAAATATATCTAAAGCCATTGCATATAAAGCAATAGCCATATCTATTAAATAGGTTTATAAATTTAACATGCAAATATATTACACAATATGTTAATATTGTTGTTTAATTTAGTTAGAATATTTATGTTTATATAAAGGTTTAATATAATTCTTCTATGATTGTGTAAATATTCATTGAATTTATCATCATCACCTTTTTTGTTTTTACAAAAATTTATAGGAAAAAAAAAATAAGGAAAATTATCGAAGTGGTTGCCCTCATGTTTACTGATCCAATGTTTTAATAATCTAAGGTTTATGTTGTATGAAATTTATGAAATTGTATAATAAAATTAGTGCAGTTGAATATAATAATTCACTAAAGATACAATTATAGAACGATATCTTCCGCCTATTGACTATGAAATAAAGAGAGATATAAAATTTCTATATATTTTTCTTTTGTTTATGAATATTCGTTATATTTGACTGCATTTGTTTGAAATTGTTAAATAAATCGATTTAAAATTTGTTCTAATCAACTAAATATATTAATAAAAAAACGATAGAAATATATCTAAAAAATAATATTATCGGCACCTGATACGACTGATCGCGGTACATATAAATATTTGGAAAGATAAATGGTTGTGATATACAAGACCACACGTGATATTATCCCTCTAATCTCCTATCCATCATTTTTAGAACCCAATTTCAATAAAGACAACATCGAACAGTGCAAATTGTAAAATAAATCTTAAAATGCCAGCACTTTGCATATATTGGTGGTCATATACTTTGTTTTCTGCCTTATAATGTGCAAATTTAGCTGACACAGACTTTTGGTGGTTATTGGGGAACATTTCGTTTGGTAGTTTATTGTCTTTATTTTCTTTTGGCGTTTATATTAAAATATATCAATATTTATTTATCATTTTTTCCTTTTTATTTAAATTTATAATAATATTTTTGATTTATATTCAAAGTTATTTTCAGAATCGATTTTTTTTCTATTTATTATATTTATTTCAATATTATAAATGCATAAATAATTTGTAAATAGCCGTATATGCAAATATTTACTTGTAAATTTACTGAGAAATATTATTCTATATTATTTGCCGTAAAGTATTGCCTTATATAATAATAAATAAGTGAATTTAAATTTTATTATTTTGTAATGTTCTTAAATTTCTGTTTTATTAGCAATGAATATTTTTAAAAATATCATTTCAATATAAATAACCTTAAATATAAGTCAAGAGTACTAATCAGTTTTTTTTTTAATGTTAAATTCCTAAAATTTAAAACTATTAATTATATAATAAATATGAAAAAAAAATCAGAAAACGGCTTCCAAAATGGGTTTCTTGCTTTATTGTTAAAATATTAAACTCAAGCTTTCGAGTATCACAAATCCTTCTACAGGAATATATGATAAACATAAATTATCAATCTTTGAATATTATATGCAATATAAATATATATATGTTATATTAAATTATTATATTTTTTAAAATTATATTTCATAGATCCAAATATTCTGTTAATTCGACCGCCAGAGGTCACTCTTTGCATATAAAACTCGTTGTTGTTGTATCCCGCTGGCAGTTTGCATAAACTGGAACTCAGCGTGGGGAAGTGCCCAGGCTATGGTTCTCCTCAGACCACACGGGAGACTGCCTGAACCGCGCCGGGATCTGGTTATCCACGGACGGCCAATCCAATGGTGCGACTCAATTAAGGTGCTGGGAGTGAGATTTGATCAACGTCTATCTTTCTACCAGCACGTAGTTGAAGTCTGCGCCAAGGTCCGCGGCATGTTGCCGCGTTTGACCGCAGCCGCTAATCTCAACTTTGGTTTTGGTTACCGCGCCTTGAGAACTCTGTATCTGCAAGTGGTTGTTCCGGCCATTGCCTATGCCTCGGCGGTATGGTTTCCTAATCTTTCTCAACGCTCCTTGAATGTTCTACTGAGTGCTCAAAGGCCTTTCCTAGTGAGAGCTTGTAGAGCTTTCAGATCAACCAGCAACGCTGCTCTAATCTCCCTCTCTAGAGTCCTTCCTCTCGATCTGGAAATCTTGGCTAAAACTGAGCTATACCTTAAAAAGTATGGATTGGTTGACGCTGAAATTCCACTCGAGCCTCCTCCCTTTCCACATCCTCTCCCCTACCCCCCCTATTACTCCGCTCCCAGTAATATTCCTGCTCTTTTCTTCCACGTGGCATACTATACAGATGGTTCCAAAACCAGAGATGGAGTTGGCGCCGGCGTGTACAGGTTCTCTTGTCTCGATTGTGCACCTGAAATACGTGAATCTCATGTTCTGTCCCCTCATTGTTCTGTCTTTCAGGCGGAAGCCCTTGGATTGGTTAAGGCTCTTGAAAACGCAACCACTTTACCAAATCATCTAACCTTAGGATTCTTCCTGGACAACCTCTCAGTCGTGAAGTCAGTTCCGAACTCTAAGACTGGTAATTACCTTATCGACAGAGCTCTGCTACTGATTTCGCGATTGAATCGCAATGGGAACAGATGCACTATACAATGGATCAAGGGCCACAGTGGGAACGTGGGTAATGACATTGCGGACACACTCGCAAAGCGGGGTGCTGAGTCTGCTGACCCAAGCTGTTACAAACTCGCTCCTTTATCGTTTGTAAAATCGGCAATCTACGGCCGGGCGCGTGAAGCATGGGAAAGCAGATTCCTCTCTCTAGCTCCTTCTATCCACACCCGCTTTGGCCTTACTCCAATGAGTCTTTTAGACAAAAGGTATGCGTACATCGTCCCTAGCGAGCACATTGTGGTAGGCCTGCTAACGGGACACACGTGGACGGACAGTTTCGCCCACAGGATAGGCGTCATCGACGATCCTTCCTGCCCTTACTGCGACGCCGACAGGGAAGAAACTCTGTCTCACATCGTGCTTGAGTGCAGCAGCCTTGATGCCCTTAGATTCCCCCTTCTTTCCACCTGTGCAGAAGAATTAGGGTACACTCCGCGGTCACTCAAGACTTTATTTTCAACAGGAGCACTTGGCGAGCCTGCCTGGAGTTCCTAAAGGCCTCTGATAGACTTAAGCCACGCGTCCGCGCGGAGGATTCCGATCACTTGAGTGACTCGGACTCCTCACCTCATGGTTAACACCGGTCATTGGCGGCTGCTCGTAGACGTAACTTTGGCCTGTGCCGCTGTTTAAGATCGGTTTCGCGACCTGCCCTGCGTATGTGATCGCCCCTGACGCTGTCTCTGTAACCCAAGGACAGAGGGCAAATGGTTTGGCGATCCGACGGCGCGGGCTGCTCGAGAAATCGACTTACGCAGCGACCCATTTGAACGCGCTATGCAATCTATGGTGTACTTTTCTGGTTGGTCGTCTCAGCACTGGTACCCTCACCAGTAATCTTTTCTAAATCTTTAATATATTCATTTTTACAAAAAAAATAAATAAATAAAAATAAATAATAATAATAAATAAAAAAAAATTAAAAAAAAAATAATCTATATTTTCCCATCAGTTGCTGAATCATTCTCGCTTTATCTAATATTCTTATTTGAACAACAGCTGTCTTTCTTTTATTTTCCCTGGCCTGGGGAATCTAACCTTTTTGAACAGCCTTGGTTGCGTGCAGCACCTTGACATTGTGCATTGCGGCTTGTCTGCCTGCTACACCTTTTGTGCTTAAAAATCATATACTTTAATCATTGCGGTCTGTCTGCTCTCCACGGTCACCCCTGGGCTCAACACCTTTGAACCCGTCTCTGCCACCCCCTGAACTCCGCGGATCACCACCCTGCTCCCCCCCCCCCCCCCCCCCGGTCCTCCTCTACATCCCGGCTCTCCTGGCCTCACCTGGCGATGACCCCTGGCCACCCATCCCCAGGCCCCTCCAACTATGCTTTGTATATATTCCGCTTTATGCGTCCATCGGGGCTCAAAAATCATTCATTTTGGTTAGCAGCCCCGTAAAATAAAGATATTTTCTCTATCCCGCTGGCAGGTTCAAAACTTTTGTACATTATGTAAATAATCTTTTGTTTTTTCTATGTTCTACTCGCCTTAAGCAGGCAGTACTTTAATCAAATTATGTTTTTTCATATATATTCCTTAGCTTAAATAAAGAAATCTCTGATCAAGACTTTATATTTTCAAGATTATTAATCAACCACTACTGCACCACCATAGCTTAATTCTCAAGATAACCAAAATCAAGATAATCTCAACAATTCCAAAATCAACAGAAAATCTGATTTCTAATTATTTTATATAATATGTATTCATATGCAACAAAATGGCAATTATATTTTTATTGTGCATCAAAAGATGCACTGCGCGTCACCTCAGTAACACCTTACTAATAATTATAAAGAATAAGTCATAACACCAGTTTTGGCATATTCGGTCAAAAGGCAATCCTTTAAATTTATAATAACTATTAAGTATCGATGAATACTTTTCAAAAGGTATTAATATTTCATAAACAAATTATTGATCAATATTTTTCAAATATACGTAATAAATAGCACAAATAATTAATAATAAAGCGACATACAGCTTAGAAATTTTCAATGATAAAATTCCATTGCAAATATATCACACACACAATATAAATATAGAAATATATTATAAAAATGTTATAACATATAATCTATAAGATACATAAATCTTACATACATAGGTGTAACAATATTTCAATTGAAAATACCCTATATATAACAGGTTTCTTGTTAAAATATTTTATTTTGGGGGTAGAAAGAAAATTCAGTCTATCAATCATTTTACCCGAAAGTAAAAACGAAATCTTTGAACGTTTTCGTAACATTGAGTAAATGTATTTTGTTTTGAGGAGGGGTTTATAAATTTCAACTCTCTTCGATTACTAAAAAAATTTATTTATTGTAAAAATAATTGACTTTCTTCCATTAATTATACATCTTTCACTTATATGAATTAATTAACAGTTTTTTATATCAAATTATATCAAATTTGTGATATATTATTTTTGTTTTTGATAATAATAATTGTATGGAATAGAAGAATTGAAGCAATAATACTTCTTTAAAGCATAAAAAATCTATTTAAATCCATGTTTTTTTTCCACATCTTTAACACCGATGTTTAGCAAACTTAAGTTGTAATACTGTAATGTATATCTTAAAGATATATAATACAAAATAATAATACTTTCTTAAGCTTTTTTCCCCAAGAAATACTAAGATACTTTCGTCCAAATTTTTATAATACTCAATTTGCTACAAACCACGGAAATTTCAAAAGTTTTTTTTTTAAATAGAATAAAGGCAGTGGAGGATTCAAGTTGCTCTTGTGTTATTGAGGAACAAACCTCAAGACATCTACTGATCGATTGCCCAGCAATTCAAGATTATAGAATGAAGAATGAACTAGTTGTTTGTGAAATTAACGATTTGATTTCCGATAAAAAATCATATTTAAAGATCAATTCATTTTGTAAATACATTCTATGCCAGCACTTTGCATATATTGCTGGTCATATACTTTATTTTCTGCCTTATAATGTGCAAATTTAGCTGACACAGACTTTTGGTGGCTATTGGGGAACACTTCGTTTGGTAGTTTATTGTCTTTATTTTCTTTTGGCGTTTTTATTAAAATATATCAATATTTATTTATCATTTCTAAACTTTCTACAAAATCTGGATCTCTAATGTTTTCATGCGTTGAATAATGTAAATAACTTATGTAAATAAATTTTTCTCCTTGTTTGGCGCGAGTATCCCTTGCGGGATATAGCGCTTTGGGAATAAAATAAAATAAAAAAGATAGAGGCTGCCTGGTCGGCATTCATAGTTTGTATGATTAAAGATACTTTAGTATTATTATTAGTATTATTACTAGTATTATTATTATATATATATATTATTAGTATTAGTTAATCCTCTTAGTATCTCCGCGTTAACGCCTTGCAAAATCTTTTAATTTTTGTTTGTTCCTAACGAGGTCAAAGGATTTTTGCCGAAACGTTGAGTTAAGAAAAAGATATACTGGCCTAAATATCCTTAATATTAAGAACTGTAATATATGGTTATAGTATATATGATAATATACGTGGATAAATAGATAATTTGTAATAGTTGGTTTATAGCGATACCTCGATAAAAACAACGATAGAATTTAGTGATTATTCTTTTATGACAAACTCGAATATTTATAATTAGAGAATAACACGATAATAAAGTACACCATATTACTATAGTAAACTAAAGGTGAAGTCCAATTGATACTGTATATTCGAATTGTAATTTAATAGTTAAATATTTGTTCTTAAATGTTTTTGGAATACATATTACATACTTTTTCAAATTTTATAAAAATATAAGGAATTGTATTGCCTTTGATGTCGACTGCTATATATATATATATTAATATCAAAAAAGACAAATCCTGAACAGGTTCACATGAACTTGGTAACCGTATTATCTGGGAAAAGGTTAGATCAATGTTTAGTTGATTTCTGTTCCACTAGATGGCGCTCTGCAATCTGAAAGTTCATGTGAACGTGTTAGGAATATGCCTTTTTTGATATTAATAACAAACTCCTGACCCTTTTTAAATTATTTTTCAAAAATATATTAATATATATATATATATTTTTTTTTTGAAGTAAATAGAGCTAATTTTGTTTACACTTGGTTATCACATATGTCTTCAATAAACGTCACTGTAATATATATGAGAGTTATTGTCTGAATCCCGATATACATGTTAAAGGTACAACTTCCTTAAGTTTTGTCAATGACAGAGTGTGAATAAATGTATAATTTTAATATTTTATTCACAGAGTTATAAAATTTTGAAAATAGAGCAACACATAAATAAATCTTTAATTTAAAAGGCATATATTGGATCAAAATATGATTTATTTTACCAATATTTCAGTTGGCTGAACGCCAACCTTTATCAAGGTATTATAACATATTAATGTGTGTCAACAACAAATGTGGCGTTGAGTTTGTTGTTGACACACATTAATATTCTAAAAAAGGGCGTACCTGGATCTGTAAAGAAAAAAAAAAACATTTTTTTCTCAAAATATTTCGAGAGATTGCTTCCTCTTTATCAATTTATTGCACATAAAGAGGGAGCAATCTCTCGAAATATTTTGAGAAAAAAATTGTTTCTTTTTCTTTTACAGATCCAGGTACGCCCTTTTTTATAATCTTAATTAATGGATCGCCTTTTGACTCAAACACATTAATATGTTTTATTACCTTGATAAAGGTTTTATTTTCCTTATATTTAATACCAGAATAATGAAAATATATTTAAATATAATATATAATATATATATGAGGGAGATATTTATATTTTTTCTTATTTAAAAACAAATTTATTAAAATTATAGGGAAGCTTCAAAATATTTCGTTTCCCACGATCCAACAATGGGTCAGTCGGTTGGGAATTGAGGTGAAAGAGGGTTTGTTTTGAGATCTGTCCGAATTTACTTGTTTCCTCTGATATTGAGGCTTTGTCTTCCTCTCTTCTGACTCTTTGAGATGGGGTCCATAGCATCGGCAGATCAGTTCCTGGCAGGGCCTGGACCATCAGCTCGGCCTAGTCATCTCGAGCGAGTTGGATGCTCTGGTTGTGACAGAAGAGTGGAATAGGGCTTCTACGGGAGGCGAAGCGCCACTATAAACAAAGGCTAACGCGCTTAGCAGGTACCTCCTGGGTGGCTTGGAAACCCTTTGCGAAATGTTCATAACCTGGTCTGGTGATGCGTTTACTTTGGATAAGATAAATGATTACATGATACTTGAAAAGGATGGCGTTTAGGTAGAATAAATTATATTTTGATACAATATATGCCTTTTTAATTTAGGAGTTATATATATATATATGTTGTCAGAGTAATGAAGTTGACGTTTGGGTAGAATAAAATAATAGTTTATTAGATGACTTTAAATAGTTGTATAGTTTGAGGGATAAAAAAAGAAATAGAGAAAAACTAAATTAAATGGATAAAAATAATGATAAATTATGGAAGTAATGTCAAAGACCCAAACGGCTGGCGATCGGCTATACCCATCAAGATGGCGGCTATTGTTTACAAACTTGCCGCCTAGCGCGCCCGCCATCTATCGGAGCTTAGGTACATAACACTTGCCAAGCTGACAGCGCGCGCCACCTATCGGAATTAAGGTACATAACATTCACCAAGCTGCCGATGTATTATTTAGTTATAATCTATATACATTTTTCGTTATAACAATATAACGCTCTGCCATCTAAAAATCACATGTGCTCGTGGTCAGGAGATGCCTTTTTTTATTTTTAATATATATATATATATGATATAATTTTAACAAGAAAACTAATTTTTATATTGTTAATATTGAATGTAAATTTATTTGATTCATTATACTATTAAAAAAATTTAAATGCCAGCTATATCGTTAATTAAAAAAACACTAAAATAGAGAGAAAATGGTTAAATAATTAAAATATTATCAAATATTAATAAACTTTTAAATATTCAGAAACATTGATGAAAAATTGATCGGAGTAATATTGACAAAATATTTAATGTTTAATAAGAAAATTTTAAAATCACATATTTAAGTTTTTTTTTGTCTCTCAAGGAATCTTAGGAGAGAATAAGACAAATTAATTAAAATTAATTCTTTACTTAATTATGTTTTTATGAGCCTCATGAATTATTAATAACATTTTTAAACAAAAAGGTTTTTAAATTGAGTTTAATTTCTCTACTTTTCTGAGAGGATTTTACAATGGCATCTTTTTATATCCCTTTCTAAGTTTTTCAATAAAAAAGATTTTCGGAAAAAATTATATGGCTCATAAAATTAACAGTTTTACTACATTTTCATATGGTTTTGATGGTAATTTCGTTGAAAAGGCCATCTCAATATAGACAATTCAAATATATATATTTTGAAGCAAATGATTTTACTATAGTTGTTAATTATATCAATTGTAAATAGACATATGGTAAATCATCGTTAAAACGAATAGAGAATATGGTGAACATTTCCTTATAACAAACCTAAAATATTCTCTAACTCTGAAATGTAATAACAAATTTAACTATTGCTTTAGTGAACTATGTCTATACTGAACAAAGGTTCAGTGTCATCGGGATTCGATATAGCGTGGTTTTAAATTTAAAATAGCTTATATAGTCTGTTAGCCTATACCTAATTTATAATATATGAAAAATGATATACATTTAAACCTGTCTATAGCGCCCCCTCTAAATAGCGCCTTCCTTTCTATAGCACCCGATTTTAAATACGTAGTACGATTCGATTTATATTAAAAGTGACCAATCTATAGCACCCCCTTTCTATAGCACCCTATTTTGGTAGGTCTCAAAAGGGGGCGCTATAGACAGGTTTAACTTTATATATATATATGTGTATATATTACCTTTGTGTGAATTGATGAATGTAATTTAAACATATATGATAAAACATGGTTAAAAATGAACTTGGATATAGTGAACCTTCTATTAAATAACAATACCTAAAAGAATCCTTGATTCTAATATAATAATAGTGGAAACTAAAATTCACAGTACCATTATAAGGTTCGCACATACCCATACAAAGGCTAAGTTCACTGCAGACAGAATAATATCTTGCATATGTAAACTTTGCGGGAAATCTAATTCAAAACTCTTATTTTTCTATTATACCTTAAACTATTATATAATGGTCGCAGGTGGTACAGCCTGCTCCACGCTGACCAGTGCCAACAGCCTGAAACGCGTTCGTAGAAGCCTTTTAATAATTTATCAAGAAATTGGGTTGGCCAAATATAAGGGAACAGGCTGAAATAACGTTTAGATGTTCCACTAGATGGCGCTCTGCCATCAAAAAAGCACATGTGCACCTGGTCAGGATATGCCTACTTTCTTTTTAATATATATACTAGACGAATGACCCGGGCAACGCCCGGGTTTACCCGATTAAATGTTTTATTCAAACACTATTCGTTACAATTATAAATTTGGCGCCGTGGATGTCACTCTTGTGAAACGTCCTGCTCCAAACTTTACATGTACATTAGGTCAGCTGATATTACCTCCCATCTTCACCGCTAGAGGCGTTGCTCGCGAGCAAAAGGGCAAACTCGACGAATATTCGGGATAGAGACCTGAAAATTTCACTATAAGTTTTTCCAGATTCTACTCTATATACTGTTAAAATTTCAGTCAGATTAGTTACGATATAAATATTCAAATCGAGCGAGCGTCTATAAATATTTCGATTTAGATCAAGTATTTTAATTATTAAGCGAACACACTATTATTAATAAAATTTTGAGAAGATTTCGATTTTAAACGTATTAATAACCTTGATAGAGGGCGCTGTTCGTGAGCCAAGTAGAATAATTTGAATATATAGTTTTAATATTTAATTTATATATAATTTAAAATAGCCTATCGTTTTTCTCGTATTTTTTTTTACCTATGTATGGAAATTTTGGTATTGTAGAAAAAAAACTTTGCTTCAATAATATAAAAAAAAAACACCCAGGCTAAGTTTCGAACCAAGGTTGTGGAAACACGAAGCTGCACATCTAACCATTAAGCTACGCTTGGCAGCATAAATATTCGCATGGGAAGCTATTTCAGGCCTTAGATATTTCTAACGACCTTTTTGAAATAGGTTTTTGAAACATGGAAATTATTATACTTCAAATAAATTGAAATAGAGTGAACACAAATAAAACATACCAAATATTTCGAATTAGAGCAGTTATTTTAAACGGCGAATTAGATCAGTTATATCTAAAAATATATGAAAAAATATATATATAAATAAATAAAGCCTACCAAATATTTCAAATTAGAGCAGTTATTATATAAATATTTATATTATATGTGTTATTAAGCGAACTATATTAGTTATTTTAAACGGCGAATTAGATAAGTTATATCTAAAATTGAAAATATATAAATAAATAAAACCTACCAAATATTTCAAATTAGAGCAGTTATTATATAAATATTCATATTATATGTGTTATTAAGCGAACTATTATTAATAAAATATTGAGAAGATTTAGATTTTAAACGTATTTATAACCTTTTATTACTTGATAGAGGGCGCTGTTCGTGAGCTAAGTAGAATAATTTGAATATATAGTTTTAATAATTGATTTATATATTTTTTAAAATAGCGTATCGTCTTCCCCGTTATTTTTTACCTATGTATGGAAATTTTGGTTTGAATTAGTGAACTACTGCGAGTTTGTATACCGTGCATACAGACCAACAGACAAACATACAAACATTCATTTTTATATATATAGACAAGAATAATGATACAATTCCAAGGCAAGATACTATTCCTTTAACTTCCAATTACAGAGGGAACCAATTAATATTGATTTTATTTAACTTATCGAGTATTTTTCAAGGGACCGGGGAAAAATGTTCACTTTATCGAGAGATTCGTTAGACAAACCTTTACTCGGGTAAAACCCGGGCGAAGCCGGGTATATCCGCTAATTTGTTATAATATAAAATGTTGAATTTATTGTTTTTTAATATAAAGTATAAAGATAAAAAAATATCATTAAACAATTTTCTGTAATTATATTTTGTTAATGAAATAAAAGAAAAAAAATCAACATGTACTTTTGATTCGAGTACTATACAGTATTGATAAACTGGGAATGCCATTTAAATCTTTGAGGAATTCCAGCAAGTCGAAATCACTCTTCGATAAAACGCGAGGTGACGATGAAATGAAAGAAAACCAACGTTGTAAATTCCAAGCGTGCAAAGATTACTTCATTTCCGCCATCAGCTACTCATAAGACTCAAGCTCCTGGCAGCCTACAGACACACTCCTCACAAGAACTCAAGATGCGGTTCTCCCTTTTTGTACTCTTTGGCTGTGCTGGCGCTTTTGCTCTCCCAAAAGACTTCGAACCGCCGATTATCGAAGGAAACTGTAGTGACAGTGTCACTGCTAGCTGGAAAAACCATTTTGGATTTTTCACCGCTGACTGTCCTGAAGGGACAAAACCCTGGAAGCCTTATTTCATCCTGGGGGCCAACTCCATTTTGGCCAAAGTCCGAATTACGTGCCTCTGCAATCCTCTAAGTACGCGTTTATCAACGGCGTCCAGCACCGTCGAAAGAAGAATTCGGCCTACAAGGTATAGAGCACGGACACAACAACCTATTCTAGTATAAAATTCATATACTGATCTTTTTATTTTTATTTATATATATTTATTTATCTTTTATTGTTATTTATATATATTTATTTATTTTATTTTTATTTATATACATTTATTTTCGCATTTTTATTTATATAGTTAAATATATTTATTTATTTATATTATATTATTTTTATTTTTTTTTATACATTAAATATATTGAATTTTATAAATAATTTATTTTTATTTTTCCCCGATATTTTAATTTTTTTTAATATTTAGATTTTTATCCAATTATATTTTAATTTGACTCTAAATGTTTATACCGATTTTTCAATGTTGTAAACATATTTTGTATTTTAAAGTTTTCATTGAATATCTTTTGTTAATTATATTTTTAATAAATATTCAAAATAAATATTAAATAATAAATTAATTATATTTTGTTTGATATTTCGACGCTAATAAATAAATCAAATTTATCATTCATTCAAAATGGTTTGTTATTCAACTCTAAACTACATGGCATACATAGTTACATTATTTACCATTTTATATCACCATATTAAGTAATTCAATGAATACTAAAAATATTTATATTTAAAGGATATAGAAAATTATTAACACACTAGACGAATGTCCCGGGCAACGCCCGGGTTTACCCGATTAAATGTTTTATTCAAACACTATTCGTTACAATTATAAATTTGGCGCCGTGGATGTCACTCTTGTGAAACGTCCCGCTCCAAACTTTACATGTACATTAGGTCAGCTGATATTACCTCCCATCTTCACCGCTAGAGGCGTTGCTCGCGAGCAAAAGGGCAAACTCGACGAATATTCGGGATAGAGACCTGAAAATTACACTATAAGTTTTACCAGATTCTACTCTATATACTGTTAAAATTTCAGTCAGATTAGTTACGATATAAATCTTCAAATCGAGCGAGCTTCTATAAATATTTCGATTTAGATCAAGTATTTTAATTATTAAGCGAACACTATTATTAATAAAATTTTGAGAAGATATCGATTTTAAACGTATTTATAACCTTGATAGAGGGCGCTGTTCGTGAGCCAAGTAGAATAATTTGAATATATAGTTTTAATATTTAATTTAAATATAATTTAAAATAGCCTATCGTTTTCCTCGTATTTTTTTTTACCTATGTATGGAAATTTCGGTACTGTAAAAAAAAACTTTGCTTCAATAATATAAAAAAAAACACCCAGGCTAAGTTTCGAACCAAGGTTGTGGAAACACGAAGCCGCACACCTAACCATTAAGCTACGCTTGGCAGCATAAATATTCGCATGTAAAGCTATTTCAGGCCTTAGATATTTCTAACGACCTTTTTTTTAAAAATAGGTTTTGAAACATGGAAATTATAATACTGAAAATAAATAGAAATAGAGTGAACACAAATAAAACATACCAAATATTTCGAATTAGAGCAGTTATTTTAAACGGCGAATTAGATCAGTTATATCTAAAAATGAAAATATGTAAATAAATAAAACATACCAAATATTTCAAAAGCAATTATTTTAAACGGCGAATTAGATCAGTTATATCTAAAAATGAAAATATATGAATAAATAAAACCTACCAAATATTTCAAATTAGAGCAGTTATTATATAAATATTTATATTATATGTGTTATTAAGCGAACTTAATTTGTTATTTATTTATTTTGTCCTACCGGGAGAATCCTGTATGGCACGTGTGCCTAATAAAGGCTTTTGTTGTTGCTGTTGTATTAAGCGAACTATATAAGTTATTTTAAACGGCGAATTAGATCAGTTATATCTAAAATTGAAAATATATAAATAAATAAAACCTACCAAATATTTAAAATTAGAGCAGTTATTATATAAATATTTATATTATATGTGTTATTAAGCGAACTATATTAGTTATTTTAAACGGCGAATTAGATCAGTTATATCTAAAATTGAAAATATATAAATAAATAAAACATACCAAATATTTCAAATTAGAGCAGTTATTATATAAATATTTATTATATATGTGTTATTAAGCGAACTATATTAGTTATTTTAAACGGCGAATTAGATCAGTTATATCTAAAATTGAAAATATATAAATAAATAAAACCTACCAAATATTTCAAATTAGAGCAGTTATTATATAAATATTTATATTATATGTGTTATTAAGCGAACTATTATTAATAAAATATTGAGAAGATTTTTATTTTAAACGTATTTATAACCTTTTAGTACTGATAGAGGGCGCTGTTCGTGAGCTAAGTAGAATAATTTGAATATATAGTTTTAATAATTGATTTATATATTTTTTTAAATAGCCTATCGTCTTCCCCGTTATTTTTTACCTATGTATGGAAATTTTGGTTTGAATTAGTGAACTACTGCGAATTTGTATACCGTGCATACAGACCAACAGACAAACATACAAACATTCATTTATATATATATATATATATATATATATATATATATATATATATATATATATATATATATATATATATATATATATATATATATATATATTATCAATTTTATGGCCAATTCAGTGTAGATATATATTATACATAAGAATAAATATTTATAAATAATTCATATGACGAAAATAACTTCGAATAAATAATAATCCTATAATGGTAAAAAAAAAAACCTTTCGCAATGAATGTGTTTTTTATCAAAACAAAAGCTTTCAAACTCTCACGCGCTCTTCATTTAGAAAAATTAATTTTATCTCAGGTGTAATGTGTGTGTGTGGTGTTAGTTGAAAAGTAAGAGCTCGGAAACTAGTAATTTAATATAAACTAATTTATTGAAAATATTTTTATTCTTTCTATAATATTATACTAAATTTCCTTTTATATATTTAATATATTTATATAAATAAATAGTATGTAAATAAATATAATTTATAAAACAATTTAGCGTTCAATAATAGTGAATAAATTAGTTTATGGAAAACCAGAAGGAACTTTAAAAAACTGAGCCAAGAAATAACATCCATAACCAAATCGTTATTTGCTTTAACTAGGTTTAAGGTTTTAAAATTCACGAAGCGCTCTATGGTGGACTGCAATTCAATCCCCTATTACATATTGGATTTCAGGGTTTAAATCTACTGGTTCCCAACTTTGTCTGACTTTAACACTCTTTTATAATAGTTAGTAACTTCCTTACTAATAATCCTGTGCGGTTCTTAGTAATTTTTACCTATACTATTAATGAATATTTCTGTGAAAAATATACACTTCGGCCAGTTAGAATTTTATATTTTCTCAACGTTTCGACAAAAAATCTTTTGTCTTCGTAAGACGAAATGACTAAAAATATATATAAATAAAAGAACAAATTTTAACGCCGTGCCAAATGCTTTATTTTTATTTATTTCTCCTAACGAAGACAAAAGAATTTTGTTGAAACGTTGAGAAATTAAAAAACTCTAACTGGCCGGAGTGTCTATTTTTCTCAGAAATATGAATACTGGCCAGGCAACCTCTATCTTCATTCTATTACTGAATAGTCGTCAAATGAATATAGAACAATATAATTTTGTTTTGATGATAAATATTCATTTTTATATCGATTTTTTAAATTCATAATTATTCTATAATGAGTGAAAAGACCTAGTCGTTTTGGTAGAATATCATTTTTTTAATAGAGCAGGCTTTGCATACCCGCGGCCCGCCGTAAAAAATTTGCGGCTCGCCATTTAACTTTATATTTCTTTTAATTAATAGGCAATCCCCTAATATTATGTTCAAATCAATAAGCTTGTGGGATAAGTCTCTTTCAAATACATTTATTTCAAGCTTTCGGGCATTACCGCCCTTCGACAGGAAAAATTATATTAGCTACTAAAGTTTTCGGATCTAATCTATATATACATTTGTGAGACGCCCGTGTCTCAAGTGTAATGCGAGGCTTGCCGCGAGAGGATGAGATCTTGAAATAAATGTATTTGTGAAAGAGACTTATCCCTCAAGCTTATTGATTATTTTTCTTTTGTTACTTACATTTCTCGTTTAAATTGATATAATTATAATAATTATTTTATTTAAAATATGTACCACAATTTTTAAAATACATATTTGATTCCATAAAAAGGAAGAAAAAGTTAGAAATAATGGTAATTAATAGAGAAATATATATTTTTTAAATTGTTATTATTATTTTTATTTAAAAAAGCAGCCGAAAATAATAAATAAAAATATTAAGCATCAAGGAAGTATTAAGTATTTTTTAATACATTTTAAAGTTAAAATTTTGATATAGTTAAAGTTTTTAGACCTTGTTTACGATTCCGTGCGGCCCGTGGCGTCATTTAGGTTGGC
>CP092885.1:56522723-56551213 GCA_030710605.1 Cordylochernes scorpioides | reverse complement strand
GATCTATCGTTATTATAAATGAAATATAATTCAAAAATATTTTTTTTATGAGAATATATTAAATTATATATTTATTGAATAATATATCTCTCTCTTAAATTATATAATCTTATTTATTCGTATTTATTCAATTTTCTAATTAACCATATATAATCTTATATGAACATTGTAATAAATCAGTTTCAATCTCTCTCTCTTGGATAAACCAAAAATACGCAAAAATAATTATATTAATAAATACCACTGCTAAGACAGGACCTCCCATTAATATTTCCATTGCAGTAAGGACAGTAGAAATTGTTTATATTTAAAAAGAATCATACGCGTCTATAATAGTTTCGAATTAATAAATATATTTATCTCAACAAATATATTAGTACCAAATATAATTTTACCAATATAATGATTAATATATAAGAATATGATAATAAAAATATGTTATTATTTATTTAGAAAATAGCTTAGAAGGTCATCCGCGTGATGACATTCGCTTGGATAAAGGAAAGAGTGACATAATTAATGATGACGTCATTAGAGGAAGTCAAGAAGTTCGTCTGCAATTTTAACATCGTTATTTCTTCCTAAATTATGCAGACGACACCCTAGCTTCATAATTATTCTTTCTTTATATTGAAAAATCCCGCTTATGGAGTCCGCGGATACTTTATCTTGAATGTTTGGAATATTAAATATGATATCATTATTTTATCTTAAACTAGGATTTAAAAAAAAAGAATTTATTATAGGTGACTGTTTTTGATTATATTTCATATTATTAGAAGCCTAAATATGTTTTTGTTGATATATCATATTGAAAATAAATACAAATTAATATTCGTAGATTTTCATGAAATTATGGTGCGAAGTAGAAATTAGATTAGAATCAGGTTAATAAATATATTAGGAAAAATATTTCTTCTGAAACTGAAAGTTCCTGATAGCTTGCGCCATCTATAAAAAATTACAAATAAGCGTTGGATTATAATTTTCAAATTTCTGGACTTAAATACCTGTTCCTTAATTTCTTAGGAAGCCTCTCGGATAGTATTTTTGTTGTTGATGTACAATGTTCACCAGGCTGATGGAAATGGTTAAAATTAGGTATATGATTTCACAAGTAGATTTTGAGATTTTTTTTTTCAGCGGACAAAATATCGACTTGTATTTATACATGTATAAAAATGTCACCACTTCCTTTAAAAAATGCATTAAAACAATGAATTCGGTTTATTACTTCAGTATAAAACGTTATAATGTGATAAATAATAAGCCACAACACAAAATTTGGCAAATTCGGACTATAAAACAAACAATCTATATACCGTGATATCGCACATTAATACTCATCAGTATAGGGAAGGATTCATAATCTCACTCATCTTATGTATATTATAATTTAAGTCAAAAATATATAAAATAATATAAATCACTGAAAATGTAATCTAAGCAGGGAATTATGAGTGAGGTCGTTAAAGTGTTTGTTGTACTTGGTGTTAACGACCAAATCGCGCGCCAAATAAAATTTAATAAGTTATAAATTCATCGTCTGCCTAGGAAATTTAAGACGCCATTTTGAAACGGGTTTATAGCGCTGATAGCAAATAGTTTATGATGGCAGTCGTTTAATTGTTCTCCCGAGAGACGATAGGGGGCACTGCTCCACTTTATGTTTGTGTCATTTTTATCTCCTGCCTGATACCCTTCAAATATAAATTTGCAACTTTTTTATTGTTGTTCTATTTTATTTCTAGCCTATTTTTTACTTTTTGAAATTTAATGTTCAAATATATATTTATTTTAGCAAAAAGGAAAATGTCAAAATGGGCAAAAATACTTATAATATTTAATATTTTATGAATTTATGAAACTCCTATGATTTTTTAAAATTGAATATAAAATCGAATATAAATGTTAAATATTAATATTTATAAATTTCTTTCGTTTTTTATCACAAATATGCACTCATTTCGGAGGCTTTTAATTTAATATTTTGATGATATATATTTTATCACTGAATAGAGAGGCTGAAACACATAAATTTATAATCGTATCTATTATAATGACTAAAACACGTAGAATTGTGATAAAATATTTATTATTTTATTTGAAAAAATTGAATGAATCTAAGATCCATCCATAAGTTTCTTGAAATTTCTATTTCTTGAACTTCAGCTTTAGTGTCTCTATGCCCTTCAAAGGGAGTGACATTCTGACTAAATAAACATATAAATGTCTTATGTTGTTTTTTTTTTCAAATAAATTTAAATATATATTATAAAGTATAATCATATTGAACACACCTCGTATATATAGGCTAATGTGTGTGGGCAAAACTTAAGGTAGTTGTAACTTTCAACATGTATATCAGGATTCAGACAATAACTCTGAAAGATATTACAGTAACCTTTATTGAAGTTACACGAGATAACCAAGTGTGAACAACCTCTGTCTCCTTAAAAAAAAACAGAAGACAGAAGACATCAAAGACTTTCCCCTTTTTTAAGTTTGTCCAAGAGTATATACAAATCCCATATATATTTTCCCATATTTTAACTATACATATTATATTAAGAGAGAGAAAGAGAATGTACATATTTGAAGAGATCTACATTTTGATCTACACATCTTTACACTTGTATTACAAATTTCACAAAGAAATGTTTGAAACATATATAAATATTAGAAATATACACATTTGAAATTTTATGTTCAAATATATATTCAATTTAGCAAAAGGAATAGGTAAAAATAGACAAAATACTTTAATATTTATTATTTTATAAATATATGGAAATATTATAATTTTAAATTGGATAAAATCGAATATAAATGTAAAATATCACGTGAGAACGCCTTTGTAACCTCAGAACAATTTTTAACGCCTTGCCAAATGTTTTATTTTTATTTATTTTTCCTAACGAAGACAAAATAATTTTGTCGAAACGTTGAGAAAAATAAAATATTCTAACTGGACGAAGTGTCTATTTTTCACAGAAATATGAATGCAGACCAGGCAACCTCTATCTTTAGGACAAATATACAGGTTTAAATATAATATTTATGAGACATAAACTGTATATTGAAAAATATATATAATCTATCAAGGACTAGAAGACTGCCTACATCTATAGGATAGAATTTGTCTATATTGTTTTATATGTTTCTGGTAGTTCAATGCATCTGTTTATGTTTTCTTGCTGTTTGGATATCATAGGTATTTGTTATTTATATTATATCTCTTTGATATTTACTATGGATATTGTCGTTAAACACTATGGGTTGAGATAAGTTAAATGTATGACCTGTTTCTTTTATGTGTTGAACTATAAAAGATCGTGGATAGCTATTGTTAATATTCCTATTATGTTCAGCTATTCTATTATGGACTTTTCTCCCAGTCTTCCCTACATATTTAGAACTACAGTTATTGCAAGATATGGAGTAGATAGCTTTTTTTCTATTGAATGGAATATTGGATTGATTCTTTGTTAATGGATTTTTAATCATATTACCTAAATTTGGAGAATTATTGTACATAGTTTTAATACCATATTTTCTGAGTGTTCTAGCTATGGATACTGATTGAAGGGAATATGCGATGATACATATTGCTTTATGAATATCTGGTATATCAAGAAAATGAATTAATATTTCTGATGATTGATTCAAATACTTTTGGATTTGAGGTAACCTGATGCTAAATATTTTAATGAAAAATATTTATTTTTAAATCAAAATAAGTTTAACGCCTTAAAATTTGGTTTAAACCTAACGGTGACAATCAAATATATATAAATTTCAATTATAAATTGGCTGAAAACTATTAATTCTCTATATTAATTTAAATTATCTCGTTATATATAGTATCGCTATTCTTATTTTTTAAATTTGCGTTTTTATTTATTAAATTGAAAATAAAGCAATTCATAAAGAAATATTTAATTAAAAAGTCATATATTGGATCAAAATATAACACCTTGATAAAGGTTGGCATTCAGCCAACTGATATATTGGTAAAATAAATTATATTTTGATCCAATATGTGCCTTTTTAATTAAATATTATTAAATATATCAGTTGAAAATTTATAGAACTTTTATAATATTCATTGTTTATTGAAAATTGTTTAGGGTGTAAACCCTGTTAAAATATTTTGTTCTTGTGATTATTAATATGAAACATATAATATATATATATATATATATAATTCAATAAACCATTTTTCAAATATATCATAATTCTCCTTTAATATAGATGCTTTATATGAGAGAGTACAATAATTATTAAATAAAAATATAAATTGTAAGCCCCTAAAATAAATAATCCTATAATATATTTTCTCTCTCTTTCTTTCAAAATATTAATTATTCAAAATATGTAATTAATAATTTGTATATAAAAATAGTATATATATCATCAATTTATTAACGTGATAATCCTGTTGAAGGACTGACATGTCCGAAAGCTTGAAAATAAAAGGTTGTACAAGATACTTAACCTTGGAAGCTTTATTTATTTTATTTTAATCCTATAATATTTCAAGTATACTCTCAATGTAATTAATATCTATATAATATATATATATATATTTATGTTTTTTATTCAAAGAAATAGCGAGCAATATTTCACAAATTTCATAGTATTTTTCTCTCAAATATTTGCACTCACTTAACTATTAAAGAAATTCTATTTTTATTGAAACTTGAAAATGAATAATTTATATTCTAATTAATAATGGTAAATTTAATATAAAAAGGATAAATAGATATAATATTTATATTTTATATTACTTTTTAAAATTAAATCTCTTTGATTTCATTGAAGGTATTATTCGTAATTTTAATAGAAAAAAAAATTTATAGTATAAATAAATTTATATTGAAAAAAGAGCAATCCATAAATAAATATTTAATTAAAAAGGCATATATTGGATCAATATATCCTTTATTTTACCAATAAATTAGTTGGCTGAACGCCAACCTTTTTCAAGGTGTTGTTGACACACATTAATATGTTATAATACCTTGATAAAGGTTGGCGTTCAGCCAACTGAAATATTGGTAAAATAAATGATATTTTGATCCATTATATGCCTATTTGATTGAAGATTTATTTAGGAATCCTCTTTAAAAAAAAAACATATATATATATATGATAATTTAAACCAATAACCCTATATTATGTAATTTATAACAAGATTGTCATGTTGTATATAGAACTAATTATAAACTATAACTAATTATATGCATAATTGACATGTCTCCTTGCATCACCAAATGTAATGTACTGAGGATGAATAAATAAAAATATATAATAGATTAAAAGCTGAGTTAAGAGCCAGAGAGAGAATCACAAAGTAACTTCTAAAGATAGATGGAAGCCAACAGACTGGTGCCAGTGTCGATTTACGGACACGTGCAGAAAGGCAATACTTCCTGGTCCCCTTCCTGGTCCAAAAAGTGGTATAAATAAGACCGGCCTTAGCAACAGAGTTAGTCAGTTCCAGTCAGTTCCGGTCAGCGTCACCCCTTATCGCCGGTTGTCACCAACTCATCGACCATGTAAAACAGTAAGAAACCTTCTCGATCTCCATCTTGCTTTTGGCTCGACTTTTTATCTATTCAAGGAACTTTCTTTCAACTGTGTCGCTTTCTTTTTGTGTGTGTGGACATTCCCCAGTTTTCCACTCTGCCTCGACCACGACTGCCTGTACCCTGTGAGAACTGTTAAAGATCCTACAAGGTGCAGAGAGGTACCGGAAAACTCTACACCCCTGACTGTCCCTCTCGGTTCCTACAGGTTTGACCCTCGGTTGCCACAACTTATAGCGAGAGTCGACGAGGTTCTACAAGAGTCAACCAGAGCTTCAACGCATTATTACAGAGAGTCGACAGGATCTCAACACAATATTACAGCTAGTCGACAGGATCCCTAATCACAGATAAGTCGACTCAACACATTATTACAGCTAGTCGACAGGATTACCACAACGAAGGAGACCACAACGAAGAAGGTAAAAAGACTGTCCAGATAGATAGAAGAGCCAAGAAGCAAAGATGGAGGAACAAGCACGCCATTTCAACGAAACGACCAAGCAATCTTCCCCCCAACGACACAGCCGAACATCCCGCAAAATAAGCCGGTGAGAAGTTACCCACCTTCGACCTTACAACGCAACCATCCAGACGACATGCCACCATCGCCAAACAGAAGTCACAAGCTTCTACAAGCTCTACATGGGACGCCTTCCACGTCATCAGGACAACAACCAAAGACCAAGTCTCCTGACTGAACAATCATAAAAACTGTAAGTTTTTAAAAAACTACTTAACTCTCTCTTCATGCTAACAACTTGATTTTCCATAAATATAATGTTTATTTTTACTGTAATTATTTTAAAATCAAATTTTACCATTTTTATAGCATTTCAATCCAAATTTTAAATATTGTACACCCTCATTTATCAATTTTTACTTTATTTTAAGCAACTTTTAAATCTTAATCCATTACTTTCAATGTTACATAAAAAATCATATTATATTTTAATTACTCGAATCCTATTTTCTAAACTTATTTGTTGTGTTTCTCTTAATACCTTATTTTTATACCAAAAAACACCAATGTCTTAATAAAATACACAAAACTTTGCAAAAATCATTGTTATGTTCACTATTTTATGTACACGCCCCATTCAAATTATAAGTCACTATTCATGCCATTGCCCTTTTACAAGTATAATTTTCGCACTACCATAATCAACGATTTAAAAAATATATTCAAATTTTAATAAACATAGATGAAACGCATTTTTTTTTTAATACAAAAATCGAAAGATACAAAATCTTCAAAAGCACAACTAGAAATGTAACTGTCCCTTCCCCAAAGCAAGTTAAAAATTCCAGCAGATCTACACTCCCTCGTCCTTTTCTTTTTACATGCATAATTATTAATAATTCACACATCCCTCGGAACGAACTTCAACACATTCCCACCTTACTTTCTCCAATTGGCCACACGAGCTCCATATCGTCGCGAACACAAAGATTTCACGATAAACATGCCACCTCTATAACAATCTGAAAATTCTCGATGTGTTTCGTACAACAACCACCCATGACTAATAAATTTGTTATTTTTCGGAAACAAGTTAGATGCTGTACCAAGAACAGACTTCACGTGACACCTTTCTATTCAATTCACTTACTAAGTGTCACACAGCGCACCACAACAATTTTCTCACTTAACAGGCCCAAGACGCCTTCATGCCTGTGACACCTCACCAAAACGTGTCCACGTCGGAAAGTCGCACTTTTACGCACATCTAACCTGACATCATTGAATAACATTTTTTAATAAGTCCGCAACATCGTCGAAACACAACACTTACGAACACCAAGAAAACTATATTTTCAAACAGGAAAGAGAAGACAACTCAACTCGGGACGTAGGCCAGACATGGGATCATGTGCCAGTCGGCAACAAAGGGTCGGCAACAAAGGACCGCCTACGAAAATAAACAACCCAGCTATGCCGGTCGGCATCAAAGGATATCGACACCAATTACAACCGCCATGTTAAAATGACACCTCCAGTTGCAGTTCGCCTGTACCTGACACGTGATCCAATTCGCGGGACGAATAGATTGCAGCACCTAAAACTAATTGACTTACCAATAATTACCCAATTCACTTATTAATTTGAATTTTAATATTGAAAAAAAATATCATTAAACTTTATATCTTTAATTATCATCGTGTGTTTTACAACTTTTACATTGTTTGCACGCCCAGTGTGGAATTTTTTTTTGACGCAAAAGAACAATCATTCAATTATATGACTTTTGGGTACGCTTTTATATGAACAAACACAACATTACCGGCTCATTCGTTAGGAATAAAAAAGAATTTAACCTCTCATTTCTCCATAGGTAACGCAATGTTACATGGAAAAAAGATCTGTTAAATTAATAGTTTAAATGATTTTTTCCCAAGCGTAACAAGCCGGCGTTTGGGTAGGCTCACCTAAAAATTTTGCAGACCAAACTGCATAAAACGCTCTGCAATCTTTTTAGCGCCTAAGACATTCACTACACACTTCATGTATCCAAAGTCCCCATCTTCCACTACACTACATCATTTTTAGGGATCAAGATCGCTCCCCGTCTGGTCTCACATAATATAATCGGGAAGATCTGGCAAAGACCAACTTCTCAGACCGGACCAAAGCGACATAGGGCCACATTGCCTCCCCATAGGTCAAACTAAAGACACCAATAATCTTGGACCTACACCTAGACATTGTGTGAATATGTTCCTTTCTTTTTTTTCAGGAACGAATATTTTTTGTTTTCTTTTAACTTTTCTTCAAAAGAGACATTTTTTTGCTCCATTTGTTACTACTTAACATTTATCTAATCATTAATAACCTTATATCTTTTATATTTTGCTAATTCATTATTATGTCTTTTGTATATTACATGTTTGATCTTATCCCCTTATACTGTTGTTATCCGCAATCATATTTCTATCTTTTTATTCACTATATTTTTGTTTAAATACTTTATTATATGACAATGTTTGTTTATCATCAACTATCGGGCATATACAACAATCGTTTACAACAATCTATTTTTTCTAACCACTTCAGTGTAACTTTACACTACTATCTTTCTCTCCGCCATTGCTTCACATCAACGTAGAGAAACGACAGTACTGCTTGACAATTTTTCTTTTGATTTCGTAATTCAACAACCTCTTTGAAAACACCGTTCCCCAGAAGTACAAGTCTCGACTTTTGGTCTGAACACGTTTCAAAAGTTTATTTCAATCATCCGCAGAGCACATCACCAACGCATGCACAAAGCGTTCACTTTTTTCCAACTTTCAATTTTTTTCAGCTCTAGCGGACCACAATCAACCTTTGATTTCAAGTCAAGTCAGACCACCTACTGTCGCTACAACAATTCTACTTATCGCATGGCTCTATCACCCCTTTCAATCATATTAATTCTTTTCTTCAACAACTTTTCAACCCAATAACCCTACAATTGTGACAAAGCACTGTAACCTTATACAGGATCACAGGTGAAACATTGCCTAGGAAGACGCACAAGTCTATATCCTCGCTTTGCACCTGGATCTCAGTATTTGATTGTCTGTGCAACACTTACAATTGCATATTCTTCAACCCCTAACCCTTTCCAACGCCCGCCAACAATCTTTTAGAACATCATTTTTTATCATCATTATTTTTAGCAAACAAAGGTTTTATCTACAGTTCTCTTTTATAATGAATATCATAACTTTTAAATTAAACATAAGTTTTATTTTTATAATTTTCAGATATAGCCAAATAAACATCTTGTTATAGCCCTTTACCCTCACAGTTTTAATTAATTAAAAGAAATTTTAATTACTTACCTGTGTTAGAGAGGCTTTACCCGCTTAAACCCGGATAAACCCTTTCACTCACGGGGCCCATCTATGATAATTTAAACCAATAACCCTATATTATGTAATTTATAACAAGATTGTCATGTTGTATATAGAACTAATTATAAACTATAACTAATTATATGCATAATTGACATGTCTCCTTGCATCACCAAATGTAATGTACTGAGGATGATAAATAAAATATATAATAGATTAAAAGCTGAGTTAAGAGCCAGAGAGAGAATCACAAAGTAACTTCTAAAGATAGATGGAAGCCAACAGACTGGTGCCAGTGTCGATTTACGGACACGTGCAGAAAGGCAATACTTCCTGGTCCCCTTCCTGGTCCAAAAAGTGGTATAAATAAGACCGGCCTTAGCAACAGAGTTAGTCAGTTCCAGTCAGTTCCGGTCAGCGTCACCCCTTATCGCCGGTTGTCACCAACTCATCGACCATGTAAAACAGTAAGAAACCTTCTCGATCTCCATCTTGCCTTTTGGCTCGACTTTTTATCTATTCAAGGAACTTTCTTTCAACTGTGTCGCTTCGTTTTGTGTGTGTGGACATTCCCCAGTTTTCCACTCTGCCTCGACCACGACTGCCTGTACCCTGTGAGAACTGTTAAAGATCCTACAAGGTGCAGAGAGGTACCGGAAAAACTCTCCACCCCTGACTGTCCCTCTCGGTTCCTACAGGTTTGACCCTCGGTTGCCACAACTTATAGCGAGAGTCGACGAGGTTCTACAAGAGTCAACCAGAGCTTCAACGCATTATTACAGAGAGTCGACAGGATCTCAACACAATATTACATATATATATATATATATATATATATATTCTATAAATTTCTTATTATAATTACAAAAAAAAAACATTTAATGAAACCAAAGAGATTTATATTATAAGGTAATATAAAAAGAAATTTTAGCTGAAAAAGAAAATATATATATACACGTTGTATATTGATTTTACTCTTCTAAAATATTTCCAAAGTTTGATAAACCCTTTTATATTTTAATATCAATATTTTAAAATTTAATAAACATCTTATAATTTAACAACGGTAATACAAGTTCAATTTCTTTTTAATTTTTGAAATCGATATTCAATGTAGAATATCTAGAGATTTTTGTTCAAAATTCCCCAATGATATTATAAAATATACACACATACAACTTTATTTAGAACCAGTCTCCAGGTCCGACACATGTCCAGTGGCCACATCGTGCATTGGTTAGTGTATCACTGAATATTAAAAAATAACATTTTCAATTTTATTTTTAATATCGTCATTTGATATATTTTATTTAGTAAATTTTAAAATATATTTTAGTTTCATAAATTTAGTTCAAACTTATATAATAAGTTTATAATTAGTATATACTTATATAATAAGTTAATAACGTTTAAAATACTTATATAATAAGTTAATAAGTTAATTAGTTATACTTATATAATAAGTTAATAACGTTTTCAAAAATTAATGTACGTTAATTTAAATCGTATTGATATTGTAAAACTTCATATATATATGCGCAAAATCAAATATTTTAATTTTATTTTTAAAATTCCCTTTTGAAAATTCAAAAAAAAATACTTCTTGAAATAAAAATTATTCCTTTTGAAATCTAAAAAGCCCTTGGCGAATCAAAAAGCCTTTATAGAACTCAAAATATTATTTTAAAAAGTGTCTTTATTAAATTTAAAAATGGCCTTATTGAAATTAAAAATGTTGTCTCTTAATGAAATTAAAAACGTATATATAGATAAGACAACTTTTTCATTTTTCTCTGGATATTTATTAAATATCTATAAACATTTTAATTTAAAATTAGAGCTAATATATTATTTATATGTTTTGGGAACTTTTAAATTTGTATAAACCATTTTTATATTTTATTTATTGTTAAAAAACTTCATATACAACTCGTCTGTGTGTGTGTGCCAAAAAAAAAAATAATATATATATATATTTAAAGAGACAAAGGTCGCCTCTCCCGTCAAAATAGACGTCTAAAACAGACGCCATCTATTGACCGTCGCCGCAACTAGCGGCCTCGGGTCGGTGACAAAGCCACAACACCAGCTTTGGCAAACTGAAAAGCGTCCACCTGGAGACCATGGTTTCGGGCTGATGGCCCTCGTCAGTCCAGGGCGGACTTTATTCCATGAGATCCACACGGGATCTAATGGAATCTTGACAATCTGCCAAAGAGGTGTTTTGCTGGCAGAGTGGCTGGGCCATATCTATGGTCAAAATATAGATGGAAATTTCCATCTATATATATATATATATATATATCTAAATTTAAATTAATAAAATACAATAATATTAAATAAATAGTTTAATAAAATATTAAATTATTTTAAATTTGATAATAAATATTTATATAAAAGAATACCAATATATTTATCTAATTGTATATAAATATTTATCGTGATAAAATATTTCTGATATAAATATAATCTAATAAAAATATTTCGGTGTTGAGGAGTTATATAATAAAATCAAACAATAATGAGGAAAATATTATTTATGTAAATTATATATATATATATAAATAAACTAATTGTGAAAACAGGGAGAATATGTAAATAGAAAGGTAGAGACAAGGAAATAAAGCCTGACAGGAAAGCCATATAACCCGACCCTCAGCTCATTAATATTAAATATATTTAAATATTAAATAAGCTTCTAGAGAAATAAACGGACGCTATTGGCTGGCATATACCAATATATATTATTTATGTGTTTATTTATGAAATTTATGTAAATTTATTTATATATGGATATAAATATTTATATATATATTTCAAATTTATATCCTTCTTTTATTTTATGTATTTATGTTTGTGGCAATATTTTTTTATCAGATTCGTTTTTAAAAAATATCTGTTGAATTATTATATTAATAATAATTATTATGATTAAATGAATTTTGAATATATATTTAATTGAATTAAAAATGATTAATAGTTGTGAAAGCTAAGTTATAAATTATTTGATTAGTAATAAATATATTATTATTTTATATTTTAAATCCAATATATGTCTCTATTTATCTAAATATTTAGTTATATTATAATTTCATTTTAAAATTGAATATCTTATAAAGACAATATAAAATTTAGGCTTTATCTGATTTGCATATTATATCGAATACTAATAAAATATGTATGGAACGAAGGTTCAATATGTATAATATATTTGTAATATTTCAGAAAGCTCATGTGAAAATCATGGGTTGAATAGTGACTTGATGTATATTAGGTTAGTGTGCAATTTGATTGATTTTATTAGAACTCATCAACACAAAGATATTTTTATTAGATTATATTTATATCAAATAATTTTATCATAATAAATATTTTTAAAAATTAAATAAATATATTTATATTCGATTATATTATTGTTTATTATTAAATTTAAAATATTTTAATATTTAATAACACTATTTATTTAATATTAATATATATTATTATATTGTATTATATTTATTTAAATTTAGATATATATATTTTTTGGCAGACGAGTTGTATATAAAATATTTTAAACAATAAATATAATAAACTATGAAATATGAATATGATATTGATCTCTATTGAAGTTTTTATATTGAACTAGCATATTATATTGGTATATAACAGCCCCATTTGTGTATTGTTTGAGAAATAGCTTTGCGCAATTTAATATTGTTGGGAAAAATTATAGAATCGTAGAAGATAAAATATCCTTTATTACCTAAAGATATAAAACAATAAAAGAAGGACAAGAGATCAAACTATATGTACATCAGCAGCTCAGGCCGGCCTGTTCTATTCAAATAACCGCTGGACAACGAACAAACTAAGATATCTACGCTATATATGCAGATATGTCAATTAGTATAGACAATACTGATAATGCTATGCAAATCAAAAGAGTATTATATCGTAGGAATATCTGGAATTGTCACTTTCAACAAATATTTTAAAATATTTCTAATATTCGAATAACACTATGTCTATAAATTCGTTACATACCTTAATCATTAATATTCCAAAAACATAGTAGTGTATGCACATTATATCATAGCGGTATTATTATTAAACTGGTGAAACTATTGGAAGGGTTCTCAACTGATGAGCCGGGATATCCCAAATTTAACGATCTCGGTATGGACATGAGGAAATGTTATATTTGTTAGAGAAATATTCTGCTCTAAATAGAATATTTTATTGGACAACGTGCATATACAATAAAATTTCATATTGTAAGCGTTCTTTCAAAGAAATGGATTTTGCTTTTCGATCGCACATACATATATTCTCATATAATATTTAACTTATTTGTATATTATAATTTAGAGCGTTATATGTAAATCACAGATGAAACATAAATATATATTCAACATATTTATCAATTTTTATTGGATAATTTAGTAAAAAAGAATATATTTTTAAAATTCTTTTTTTTTTCATTTACATTGCTAATTTTTCGGAATCTTGATTAAGTTCTAAAATCAATTTACTGATGTAAAAAAGACTATATATATTTTTTAAGTAACCAAATTTGATATATATAAAAAATAGATATATTAAAAATCATATATAGGTGTGTTTATCCTATTATATTTAACTTATTTATTTATTATAATTCTAAGCCTAATATGTAAATCAGGAGACACATATATATAGATGTAATATATTTCTCAAATTTTATTGGAACTTTCAGTAGAAAATAATCTATTCTAAAATTATAATTTTTCATTTACCTTGCTAATTTTTCGAAATCTTGATCAAGTTTTAAAATCAATTTCCTGAAGTCAAAAAAGGCTCTATATCTTTTTTTAAAACTTACCAAATTTGATATATATATAAAATATTGATATATTAAAAATTATAAATAGGTGTGTATATATAGGAAGGTAAGAAAAAGTTGAAGAGGGAAATAAAATTGGAATCTGCGTGTAACGCTGAGAATTGATTGTAATGAAACCTATTGTAATTTAATAAAGGTTTGGGAAAGGAATTTCTGTAGCAATCAAAGTATTGCTACAGGCATTTCTGTGTGAAATAGATATTATTGACTTTTACTCACTGAATTTTCACAGAATCGCTTTGAAATTGATCTCTTTTTTTTTTCCTGAGAGAAATATATATTACAATTTTAAAGAATTTTTCAAAGTATTATTTCTTTAAAATAAAGTTTTGATTATATGTTAAAATATATTTTTTATTTGACGAATTGTGCTATATATATAATATTCTTCTGGGAGAAATTATTTATTCGGTGTTGGGATCTGGGGTGGTGGTAGTGTAATATTCTTTAGAATTTGTGATATTTAATATTATTCTGAAAATGGTATGTAAATGCTAATTTAAAATAAACATTATCAAATATGAAATATGTGTGATTAATGAAATTTAGAAAATAATTTGATAGTATTTGCTATAGAAAAAAAACCTCTAATTTATGAAAAAATCTATTTTTATATATAATAAATAATTATTTAAATTAATTAATATATTATCAGATTTAGTAAGTTATATATGACTATATTGTTAAATATTCATTTTAATTTAAACAAGCCTTTTCCAATAATTAAACTACTAAAGGTTAATTTTAATTAAATTGTGAATAAGTATTAACAATTTTATAATTTTATTATGAATTTATTATAAACTTAAAATAATAATAAATTAATTGAATGGCATTATTCAGACAACCCTTTTATCTTTTTAATTAATTATAATTATAACAAAATATATAATGTAATATTGGTGAAAGAAAATAATAGAATCACGGTCACAGAATTGATTTTGAAAATAAAAAAGGCATATCTCGACCCTTCGCATGAGCATCTTAATATCAATAAATGCACATTAATTATATCAACGTTTAATTGATTTTCGTTCCAGTAGATGGCGCTTTGCCATCTAAAAATGCTCATATGAGGGGTCGGAATATGCCTTTTTGTCTTTATTTGTTTATATAAATAAATTAATTGTCATTGGTGAGAAAGATAATCATATGCACAATATACTACTGATCGATTGCCCAGCATTTCAAGATTATAGAATGAAGAATGAACTAGTTGTTTGTGAACTTAACGATTTGATTTCCGATAAAAAATCATATTTAAAGTTCAATTCATTTTGTAAATACATTCTAAACTTTCTACAAAATCTGTATCTCAAATGTTTTCATGTGTTGAATAATGTAAATAACTTATGTAAATAAACTTTTCTCCTTTTTTGGCGCAAGTATCTCTTGCGGGATATAGCGCTTTGGAAATAAATAATTGGAAATTGGAAATATACATTTTCAAATTTATAAAAGAAAATCGTGTTTAATGTTTTTATTTATTATAAAAAATATCGCCAATTACAGATTTATGCTTGAAGAATTATAAACTATTTACAAAAATATATATAATGAACAAATGTTAAACCTAATAAAAACTTAGAAGCACCCTTTTAACAAATAGTTTTAAGGGTCATTATTTCGGGGAAAAAATTGGGAGCTTAAAATATTTTCTTCTTTTGCTTTTTACTAATTGCTATTTTTCGTCTGGTTTAAAAGTAAAGAACATTTACTTGTTTCAAATTATTTTTTGGCAGATTTTCACTTCATCACACACGATTGCATCAAAACATTTATTTACAGGGGTGATTATTGAGAGAATATTCATTGCTATTATACAAAAATAATAGTAATTCTATTTAGAAAAACCTCGTATTAAAATTTATTTATATTTAATGTATAGGCAAATATTAATTATTTTATTAAAATATAGTCAAACCTAGAAAACAATCTTAGTATATATTGTAAAATTGAATTAACTGAATCGAATTATATATGCATATTCGTAAATAGGGGAGTTGAGATTAGAAATGTGTTTGTTTTAAATTAGCCACTTTTGGTTTTAGTTTCGTTTTTATATGTTTTAATTCGCTTTATTTACTCGTTCTTTTTTAATATATGTTTCTCAGTCCAAAAACCCAATAAATTTACCTTCATTTCTCAATAAAATAAAAAAGGAATCACACACTAAAATCCCCTATAAACCTTTTCTAGTATCAGAAGGTTTATATAATAAGGAAGCACTTTAAATGAAAGGATTTAATTTTTAGAAAAATTTCATTTTTATACATTCAAATATAGAGAAGGTTAAAAATGAAGGTTTTGAACTATATTTTCTCCAAACCTAGTGAATCAAAATGGACTATATTCCACCTCTTGTTTGCTGGTAGTTGAAGATTGTTTAATAGATAGACTATGTATATCATATGCAAATCAGCTCATTAACTTACCAATATGGCTGGCTATCTTCTCTCCAAACCTAGTGATTCAAAAAAGACCATATTCCACCTCTTGTGCTTGTAGTTGAAGATAGTTTAACAAATAGGCTATGTAATTAATATGCAAATACGATTATAAACCTACCAATATGGATATACTGTGAATTATAAAATGATGATGATATATTTAACCGAATTCATCACTATTAATACTACTCTCTCTGATTCAGATATTTATTTTTTGGCTTTTGACTGTTGACTGAAGACTATAAACGTTTTAAAATTGACTCTCTCTTTCTCTCTTTGATAAAAGTGATATTACTGAAAAAATTTGTAAAAACTAATTCTAATATTAATAGTTAAGAAATGATTCATTCGGTAATGAACTGTGTGATTTGTGTGTTTGGTGAATAACTCGAAACGCGTTCGTGGTTGACTTTTCTTGATTTATCAATAAAGGGGGTTGGCTAAATATCAGGTAACAGGCTAAATCAACATTTAGTTGATTCCTGTTCCACTAGATGGCGCTATGCCATCTAAAATGTTCTTGTGAACGTAGTCAGGAATGCCTTTTTTTGATTTAATGCTTACACCTAACCTTTTCCATTTATTATTTTTTTTACACATAAATACATATTAAAAATAAAGAAGGCATCTCCTGACCACGAGCACATGTGTTTTTTAGATTTAATAAAAAGGACTATATTTCACCTCTTGTGCTTGTAGTTGAAGATAGTTTAACAAATAGGCTATGTAATTAATATGCAAATACGATTATAAACCTACCATTATAGATATACTGTGAATTATAAAATGATGATGATATATTTGAATAAAACAAAAATTTTATTTAATATAAAATGCCAATATTTCAATAGGCTGTACGCCTAACTTCATCAGGGCGTTTCTTGTTTTAAACTGCTTTGGATGATCACGTGATGCCTTCACGCGACGATATATAAAATATTTACAACTCTGGGACTAACATTTGAAATATATACACACAAATATCAATAATAATAGACTATATAAACATTATTCATAATAAGTATGAGAAAAAATTTTTAAATCGATTTGAACTGTAAATATAACGGAAGGATGTCAATTTTTCTATTAATACTGTTGGTATCTTTCATTGAGGTCCAACTTTCTAAAAAGATTCTTGAGTGTTTATCCTGAATGTTGTTGTATATAATATCTGTTTTTTTCAAAATTTGGTATCCAAAGCAGTTCAAAAACAAGAAACGCCCTGACGAAATTAGGCGTACAGCCTATATTTCAGATCTAAATCAAAGATATATATTGGATTCATATATCATTAAAAAAATACATATTTTTTTTAAAGTAAATCCCTTTATCAAAACCGTTTTAAATATATGAGACGTATTTTTGTCGTGTCGATTAAACTTTAAACTGAAAGTGAACTTTATTTACTTAACTATAATTTCCTAGCTTTCTGTTTGAAGCTGTTAGAGTTTATGAATGAAATTGTAAAATATTGTTTCTTGAAAATATATTCAGGTAAACAATATTGTCCTTTCAGAAATATGATTATTTAACATAATTTATCGCTTTCAAAACATCAAAATTATTTACCGAAATTACCTTCCAAAACATGAAATATTATTTTTATAGAAAGTTAGTAATCTTCTAACAACATAAACAGAAAGATAAAAAAATCCTTAAAATAACTTACAGTTCAAAAGTTAATCGGAAATACCTTATGTTTACCTTAACAGAACTAAGTACCTTCACTTCCTATTTTCAAATATTTTTTACCTTATTTTTAACTCTTGAGTAAAATACACAATATCTCACAGTTAATATTGAGTATTTGTTAAGTTGATTCTATATTATTGTGAATGATGAAAAATAAGGGCAAATATTTAAATTGTTTTTTGTTGTTTTTATATGAAAGGTAATTAAAAGAATAACATTAATTTTCACAAATAAGATAATGGCATCTTTAAAATAGTATTCAAAATATGTTTCAATTTGATATATTAAAATATAAAATAGCATATTATAAATGTATGGGTATATATGTTATATATGGTTTTATTTTGATGCTGTGTTTATCTTATATGCGACAGAGAGGGGTTTTTAAAAAGAAGAACTTACGTTATTGTAGGAGGAATTCTTAAAGGAATTCTTACCTGAAACATAAAGTTGTGTTTTAATACATCATACTAAATCTGATATTATTCAACTACACATAGAGATGATGTTGTTAGCACAAGAGACACATTTTAACTAATATCACTGTAGAATATTTTAGAGAGTTTATATATTCAAAATATTAATTTATATGTATATATAGTGTAAAAACTATATAACAAAATTATAACAGTGATTCCACATTTAAAACTCAAGGAGCAAACTGATAAGAATGATAACTCATATCAAGTAGATTTGATAATTTCAATTTAAATAATCAAAATAGTGAAGATAATTTTAATACAAAACAAAACTATAAAATTAAAACAACTATTTATTATATATATATATATATTATATAATCTAAAATACAAATATTTTATATTTTTTTAAAAACATATATTTTATTTTTTCATTCATTGACTGTTCTGCATTTTTGACCATATATTCAAAAAAATATCACTTTTAATTATTATTGTTGTAAATATGTATATTTAACCCTACCTATCTTTTATCCACGATTATAGAATTCATTATATAAATTCTATATTCCTGTGATATAAATAATTTATGTATATTTTTACTTCAAGAGATTCAAAATAAAAATCTGCTTGAAAGGTAAATAATTATTTTTATTTTTCCACGACTGCACCTCTTTTCAACAATCAAACACACAAAAAAATTCTAATCTATAACATATATATATATATATTAAAAAAAGAAAGAAAAAATAAAAGATAAAAAGATCAGGTGTTGAAATCAATATTAAAAATGGCATATCCTGACCAGGAGCACATGTGCTTTACAGAAGGCAGAGCGCCATCTGGTGGAACAGAAATCAACTAAACATTGATTTAGCCTGTTCCCTGATATTTGGCCAACCTAATTTGATTTCTGTTCCACCAGATGGCGCTCTGCCTTCTGTAAAGCACATGTGCTCCTGGTCAGGATATGCCATTTTTAATATATATATATATATATATTTCATTAATTGATTTAATAAACCTGGTCACTGTTTGTAATTTAGAATATAATTAAATATCTGCCCTATGAATATATTCAATATATATTATCATTTAATCACACGTATCAAAATAGATGCCTTATCATTTATTTGCGCATCAGAACGATGCACTGTGCAACACCCTAGTAAAAACATTAATAGTGGGGATAAGGAATGAGTCACAATACCTATCATGGCAAATTCTTACAAAATATCAACCTATATACCATGGTGTTGGTTGAGATTGATCCTCATCAGTACAGCTCCATAACATCCTACGATAGAAGTTTTTTAATCGTTGGAAATTACCAAACAGGTGTTTAGGCTGGTAATCCCATCAAAGAAATTTGCGAATTTGTATATAACAAAGACACTTATGTAAAATCAATAATATTTGCAAATTCATTTTGGATTTTATCTTCTGTTTGACAATACCATCGTTTCAGTTTTAATTGTGTTTTTAGTCGGTTATTGAGGTGTATATAATGAATTGTATATAGGTTGCTAAAATAATTCATTTTAGATTTTCTCTTCTGTCTTAGAATACCATCGTTTAAGTTTTTATTTTGTTTTTAGTCGGTTATTGAATTGTATATAATGAATTGTATACATATAATTTTTACAAGGCAATAGGTGTAAAGAGGAAGAAAAGAGAACTTGGAAGCTATTGTTCTTACACCTCAGAATGATGACGAAACATCGAGGGGTCGACCTTTCATATTAAATCTTACTTTTTCTTATTACTAATAATTGTATATAGTTGCGGAACTACTGGTTTCCTGTGCTGCTCTTTTCCTGATATTGCACCTTGTACGGAGAATCTGTATAAGACTAATGTCTTAATAAAGGCTTTGTGTGTGTGTGTATAATGAATTGTATATAGGTTGCAAAAAATGTATTTAGGCGCAAGTATCCCGACCTGGGATATCGCGTCCGGTATGTCAAATAAAAAAATAAATTAAAAAAATGGTAAAGTCGTAATGGCCTATTATGGGTGACTGTATTGATAAGGGACAAATCCCAAACCATGGTATACAGGTTTACCTTTTTTTCTGAATTTACCTATATTGGAATTGTTTATCATTCCATATAATCATTAGTAAATTTATTTACTAGAGTGACGTACAATTGCATCGTCCTGAATCATAATTAAAGGGAGAGGTGCCTTTTTTTGGGTAGATGAATAACATCCGCCCACAACTTTATGTTCTATTATAATTTATTCATGAATTTGCAGCATCAAGTTATTTATTTACATATCAATATTTTCATTGTAGCAAGTACAGTGGAAATTTTGTTTTATTTATAAAATAAACATTTGTGTCTGCTCTAGTTATATATATATTTATATCTATCTTTTACAAAAAAAAAATCATAGAAGCCCGCAATATTTTTTATTTACTTGATTAAAGGAATCTTTAGGTTAAGCCACTCTTTAACGAACTAAAACAATTCAAATAATTATTCGATTTACCGATGTAAAATACATATTTACATAAATAAAAACGTTAAAAATATATATTTATTAACAATAATAGATAAATAGAATGAAAAAAAAGAAACACCAACAGATAGAATATATATTGAGAGTTTGATATTCAAACAGATTTGAAGCTAAATTACCTTTATCCGACAATTGAGCAAAAATAAGAATATTACTACATATATATATATATATAATAAACCAAATGGATTATATATATAGAAAAAAGCGCTTAAAGAGTAACAAAATTGGATGAGGAAAGTATATTCAAATTAAAGGAAATGGCTCAGCCGAAAAAAGAAGGAGCAGAAGAAATTAAGTGTCTTGGAAAAAGATCAATCTGGAGTTTGAAGCAAGAAAAAAGGCGTCAGACGAAAGAATTCCCAGGAGCAAGGATCGTCTGCTATTATATCCCCTTCTTTAAGATCCATGTAAACTGGAAGTATAATAATATATATTGACTTTTATGCTATATTATACGCAATACATTAGATATCTGTTTATATATCAAATAGATTTGTATTATACCTTTTATATATTTTGGCCGTTCAACATTAGAAATTATTTAGTTGAATAAATATAAAGATAACTCTATATATCTGAAATTGTCTTTTATATTTGTTCAACCATTAAAATATATACAATTCCATTGTATCTGTGAATAATTTTTAATACCCTCATTTTAAACGGATTAAAAATAACGAGGAGTATCTAGAAGAAACAGATTGGGTAGAGAATAAAATATATTTTTAAAATATGAAAAAAATATATATATATATTTAAAAATTTATTTTTTCATTGTAGAATAACTGGTTTGCGCGTTATTTCATTTGTTTTTTCTTGACAAGTATATGACGTGTAAAAGCCGATTTATAAACTTGATTCCGTTGTTCAATCTTGCTGATAAACATTTTGATATTTTTTTTCAATAAGAAATGAAATTTAAGCACGAATATGTCTCTTATATACAAATCAAAATATCTGCTGTACTTACTGCAATGAAAAATTATATATTGGGAAGGATTAATTCATTAACGTTGAAACCTCCCAGTAGTTTCATCAATTTAATCTACCAGACCGCTTCTCAGAGTTCTAATACTGTATTGGACGATTCTGCTTATATATGCTACACTGAAGGATGGAATCTCCCCAGGAAAGGGTCGAATTTCAAATTATAATATAATATAAAGTTGTAAGAGGATGATATTTATGTATCAAAAAAGTGGTATCTGGTGAAATCTCCCCAGGAAAGGGTCGAATTTCAAATTATAATATAATATAAAGTTGTAAGAGGATGATATTTATGTATCAAAAGTGGTATCTGGTGAAATCTCCCCAGGAAAGGGTCGAATTTCAAATTATAATATAATATAAAGTTGTAAGAGGATGATATTTATGTATCAAAAGTGGTATCTGGTGAAATCTCCCCAGGAAAGGGTCGAAATCCAAATTATAATATAATATAAAGTTGTAAGAGGATGATATTTATGTATCAAAAGTGGTATCTGGTGAAATCTCCCCAGGAAAGGGTCGAATTTCAAATTATAATATAATATAAAGTTGTAAGAGGATGATATGTATATATCAAAAGTGGTATCTGGTGAAATCTCCCCAGGAAAGGGTCGAATTTCAAATTATAATATAATATAAAGTTGTAAGAGGATGATATTCTTGTATCAATAGTGGTTTCTACTTTCTAAAAATGTATACAATGAATTGTATGAAGGTTAGCCTTTTTTCTGAATTGGCCAAAACTAGTATAGTAACTCATTCGTTATCACCAACGCTACGTTTCATACGTGTAATTATTTTAACGTTTTTTTAATGGGAGAGGTTCCACTTTTAATACATGAATATAATCCTCCTGTTATTTATGTTAAATAAATATAAGAAATCTATAAAATTTTAATTTAAACAATATTAAGGTGTATCTTAAATGTGATCTAAAAGATAAAGAACAAAATAAATGCGATATTTCGATAGACTAAATTTTTCTCTTATTAAAGAAAATTACAAATACATATTTACATATTGTGAAAATATTTTACACAATTCTGCTTTACTATTAATAATTGCGCTGAATATTCCAGTTATGATTATTCTATTTATTGATCATTATTTTTTCTTTTTAATAATTTGAATATCTGCATATATATATGATTGTTATATTAAAATATTATTTTGTTTAAAAAATTATATAATTGATAGATTAAAATACTCTGCTAAATCGACCGCCAGAGGTCACTCTTCCCCTATAAAAGCTCATTGTTGTTGTTTCCCGATGGCCGGCTCAAATCTTTTGCACATTATGTAAATAAGTTTTTCATTTTTTTTTGTTTCTCACGCCTTAAGCCAGGCAATACCTTTTTCAAGTTATGTTTTATATATTCCTTTATGTCAATTAAAGCTATTTATAATCTTTTCCACGACTTAATACCAAAATCAAAGAATCAGCAAATATTTCCATAGCATAATCCACTCTAATATTCCAAAATCATCAGGAAAATCTTTTTATTTATAATATATATATATATATATGTGATAAATTAGAACGCCATCTGTTATAAGAAATTTAAAAAATATATAAAATGTATAATACGTTTAGAAATAAAACAATTTTCTACTGCCCTTACTGCAATGTGCTGTACTGGGAGGTATCTCTGATAAGCAAAGCCCTCCCAACATCTTATCATTGCAGTAACCTTACCAATATTGTATATTTGATCTATGAATTTATTCTCCATGACCTTGTACCATTATATATACAAGGGTATTGTAAAATTAATCATCACAGTAATGGCAGTAGAAAGGTTTTTAATTCCCAAATTAATCATAGGCGTAAAAAATAGTTTGAATTTCATATATATAGATATATATGAAACATATATAACTTTACAACACATACACAACTATAATTAAAAAGACATATATTGGATAAACATATCATTTATTTTACCAATATTTCAGTTGGCTGAACGCCTACTTTTATCAAGGTATTATAACATATTAATGTGTTAAAAAACAAACTCAGCGCCACATAACGTCAACAGAATTAAGTTTTAAAATTATTTTTGCTTATATTCAATGGGGAGAAAAGAATATTGATATATATGTTTATATTATGGACGTAATAAATATATATATATATATAATTTTTATTTCTCCCTTTTGAATATAAGCAAAAATATTTTTAAAACTTAATTCTATTGACGGTATGTCGCGCTGAATTCTTTTTTTTTTTTGACATTAATATGGAAAAAAAATAGTACAAATGTGATATTGTACTGGGATAAGGTGCATAATTATGAAAAAAGGCATCTCCTAATCGTGCAACTGAAAGTTGCTGATGGCTTGCGCCATCTATCGGAATAAATATCAACTATTCTCGTTGATTTACGTGGTTAGCCTTTCTTGATTAATCAAGAATGGGTATTTGGCCATATCTGGGTATATGGGTATATCTTGAAAAAGGTTGGCGTTCAGCCAACTAAATAATTGATATAAATAAATAATATTTTGATCCAATATATGCCTTTTTCATTGGATATTTACATTTTTTTATCACACACTTTATTATTACTCATTACATTCTTTATGGATTGATATATTTTCAAAATACATAACTATTATAGATTTCCGATAAAAAATCATATTTAAAGTTCAATTCATTTTGTAAATACATTCTAAACTTTCTACAAAATCTGGATATCTAATGTTTTCATGCGTTGAATAATGTAAATAACTTATGTAAATAAACTTTTCTCCTTGTTTGGCGCAAGTATCCCTTGCGGGATATAGCGCTTTGGAAATAAAATAATTGGTACTTGGTAATAGTCAATAAATAATAAAGGTTAAATCTTCACAGAAATATTTCTGCTTTGCTGTTGATGGTCACTGAATAATAACTTTCAGGTCATAGAGTAAGATAAGAAAATATATAAGTAATTTCTATTCTCATTCTGTATATAGCAGCTGTTTAGAGTTTTTCCTTCCATTTAAGGTCAATACTTTTTACCAGCCTTTTGTTTATTTCTTTGGAAAAATAAAGAGTCTTCACTAAAAAGAAGGTTGTATGACTCTTTCTTTTCCTAACGATTTCTTCTGCACATTGACAATGGTCAAGAGAATTAAATTACAGATTAAATCTTCACAGACATTTCCTAGAATTGTCTATTTTCCAACAAGATTGAGGTTTGAGTAAATATTCATATATATATAATGTATATAAAAATGAAATCAATATAATATATAGAATTTAACAAAAAATATATTTGAATATCTCTTTAAAATAAATAAAAATAACTTAGTTTGAATTAATTAAAATGTGTTTTTTTATTATAAGATATATAAAAAATAGTAAATATTTGTTTTGATATGAATAAAAATAAGTTTATATTTAGCACAATAATGCAAATATATATGAGTAAAGTTGTTTAATGTCTATTATAGAAATCCAATTTATTCAATAAATGTTTTTAAATATAAATATTTATGATAAAAACTTTTATATGTAGTGAGATTTGTTCGAATAGGCTATTAAATAAATCAAAACAATAAATGAATGTTTATTATACGATAGAATATTGTAAATATTTGTTTTTATGTAAATATGAATTTGTTTGTATTCAAAACATTAATATAGAAATATTTCATTATATATTTTAGAAGTCCTTTAAAGAAATTCGAAAGGTTTTCAATAATTATCTGTTAAATATCAATTCATTTTGAAAATAGAGCAATCCATAAATAAATCTTTAATTAAAAAGACATATATTGAATCATAAATTATATTTTGATCAAATATATGCCTTTTTAATTAAATATCAATTTATATTTGATTGAAAAAGAAGCTTTGAATATGGTAAAATTTGTTTCAATAATCTATTTAAAAAAACAATGAAAATGAAATTTAATTCAAAAAATATATTATTATATTAGATAGAGGGATAGATAATAAAAATTAATAGTAGAAAATAGTTTAAAATATATTTTCAAAAGTGCCTAAATTAGTTGGCTTGTTTTATGATATTGGAAAAATAAGTATGAATGATCATAAGTTGTAATCTTACACGTTTTCAATATATTCCAAAGTGATTGATAGAAGACGAATAAAATAATATCTGATTTTTTGCATTATAATAATATACTGATATTTGAAAAACATATAGTTCACAAGATTATATATCCTAAAATTGGAATAATAAAATATAAATGATATAAATTTATATGAAAATGTGTGCTTATTTCGTTCTTTTTTACAGGAAAAGGCTGTATATCCAAAATAAATCGGCTGATTTTTCAGAAATGCCAAATAAAACAATAAACTGAATAATTTTGATATATAACAAATGTATTTACCGACAATTATATTAAAAATAAGAAAATTAATTTATACGAATATATTGGAATGTAATGAAATAAAATTTATTCAAACGGGAATATGAATAATTATATAATGTTAATCCATATAGCATATTTATTTTTTGAAAATAGAGAGCAATCCATAAATATTTATGGATATCATTTATTGTTTAGTTGTTGAGAATAAAAATTGTTTATATAATTAAATAAAGAAATAATTATAATAAAGTGAAATAAAATTCGTTTTTAAAATTATTTGAAGAAAAAAGGTGAAAATAATTAAATTGTGTAAAAAAATCTGTTTGAATTTAATTATTAAAGAAATTAAATTAAAAATGAAGAGAAATTTTGTGTATGAAATTGTTTTTAAAATTGGTTAACAACATAATTCAACAATATATAATAACAAATATTAATATTGATATTGATAAAATATATTTGCATATGTTTTTATTGAGAGAAAAAGGAAATCTGAAAGAAAATTAAAAAATTAATGTGTGTATAGATACAATAGTTTGAATAATTGAAAATATGAAGAAATCAGTATAATAAAATAAAGTTTTTTTTTTTCAAAAATTAGTTATAATAAAATAATAATTAAAACAAATACAATTAATAAAAAGGGCTGTATTATATTAAATAAAATATGTTAATATATATTATTATAACAATAGATCTTTTTATTCTGAAGTTAAAGATTTTCTGTGGTTTTAAAATATTTATTCTAAAATGCTGAATTTACTATTTATAAAAATATTCAATTTATTTCAAGGCAAATTTACAGTGACAGAAGATATTTTAAACATGAATGACCATTTTCTATATAATTCAGATAAATATTTCTCAAATTCTATTTTATATTTTATTTATTTCGGAATTTTTTATTTTAAAAAATCAATATATGAAGTGAATTTATATTTTAATACTTTATATATATATATATATGGAGTGAGTTATAATAATAATGTTATAAATAATTTGTGAATAAATATTGATTATATTTATTTATTACCAGCTTCAAACAAGACACGCTATATCCGATCTGAATAATTGCGCGTGCAACTATTTTCAATAATTCATATTGTAGTAGAGTAGGTAACAGAATTGTCAAAAAGAAAATAAGCAATTAAGAAAAAGAGCATTAAATAAACATATACATTAAACAAATAAACAACAACATAAGCAGATAGAAGAAATCTCAAGGTAGTTATTTACAATATGTTAAGCAATGATGGAAGTTGATTTAATGAAGTTATCTGTAATAATTAGTATCGTGGAGAGAGAAAGTTGATCAAGTTGAGCTATTTACAATGAGTTATGTTCTAAAGTAACTTATTAATTATTTACATTGATGTAAATCAAGTCGTATAGTAGTGTAGTTCCTCAAGCTGTATGAAGCTGTCTATTTATAATAAAAAGTCTGCAGAACCTATTAAATTTCGTATATCTTTCCCTATTATAAACTATTTGACCCAGATACGTTTTTTTCCATCTTGCTCTGCTGTCTTAGATTTGACACCATTATATAGTGAATATTTATAAATTAAATATAGTTACAATCTACCTATTTGGTATAGAAGAAAAAAACACAAGTCGAAGAAAAGATATTCTTTTAAAAGAGGATGATCTTATAAGCTTTCGAGTAAAACGCCTTTTTACTGGTACAAAGTGACAGTATAATGAACAAATGATTTTATTTTCATATATGTATATTATAATTTGTATAATACCCAAAAGAGATAATTTATTTTCCCCATAATTAGAATGT